>OU342790.1:33600000-34200000 GCA_910591515.1 Cerceris rybyensis
TAAAAACACAAGAACATCATTTAGAACATATAATAGAAAGTTTTATTACTGAATGAACGAGTTCTTTCCTGCTATCCGCTGTTTTTAGAAAAAGCTCTATAGACAATTCTTTATTGATGGCGGGAAAAATTTTTGCCCTAACTGTGTTTCAGTTCGAAAAAGGTGGGCATATAAGGTGAAAGCAAAGTAGTCTTCTATATAACAGTGGAAAAAACATGTTACGGTGTAAGAGATTAAACTTTTTAGTACCTTTCCTTTGAAAGAAAAATAATTGCATGCTTTAATTGCAAATAAATTACGACCTGAACTAAATATTTACGTGGTAATACAGACGTTTCGCGGAATCATGTAACATCTTTGATAGATTATAATGTTAAATTTGCAAATCAACGAGATAAAGGAGTGCTTCTCACACACCAGGCGAATTCCAGCGATTTGTACGTATCTATGTTAATGTCGTTAAGAAGGTAAAGTTCCCCTTTCGTAAAAGTAATCAAGGATGAATTGCTCGGATTGCGGATCAGGTTTCCAAAAACAGGTTTACAGACGTCAGAGCCATTGATAAAGAAATAATAAATTAATTTACAATTACTTATACTATGCACAATTGAAAATGTACATATATAAATTAACACAAATGCACTTCGTATTTCTCGAAAGAAACATCTGCGCTTTTCACTAAATATTTTTTGTAGTATTGTATGCTTGCATTGTAGACCTTTTAAATACTTACAAATTGCTGCGTGGTATAGAAATTATAAACATTGTGCTTCTATATATTAAACGTTTTTTTACAAGAGGCATAAAAAATAAAATAATGGACACAGTGTATAGGGTGATAATGATATCAGGGACTGTACAGGATAGAAAGAAGTAATTATTATAAAAACAAGAAAAAAATATCAAATATACTACATGTATTAAAACCTCTTGTAGTTTATATATTTAAAATTTTAAGATTGATGCTTATTTTATAAAGAAAGTTGTGGCAAAGTAATCCTTAATTTTGAATTTAAAGATGAAATTTTCTGTCTGTCAAATGTTCCATTTTATCGGGGAGGTAAAAAGTTTGAAAGAAACCGTTGATTGGAACCGAACTGTTCAATTTAATAATAATATAATAACTATTAAATAATTTAATAATAACTTTAAGTTATTTGTTTATAATATTTTGTACTATTTACATTTGCAATAAGTTGCAGAATGAATTGTTTGTTATTAGTGAAGTACGAAGAAATATACACATACAAATCACGAATCCACTAGTTAGGAATCCGATCCTATGAGTTTGTACTACGGAGTCTGTAGCAACCATAGACTCCCCACCATTTTCATTCACTAACTTGACCATGAAAGAGCTAATTTCGTTCTCAGACATTCACTGCTGTTTTTAGCGAATGGTCAAGACGCAATTAAAATAAATTATTCAATATAGTGTTCACAATAATAGTATTAATCCAAGAAGTAATCAAAGTTTAAAATGATTTTACACGACGAAAATTTCAAGTGAACAATATAATCACAGTAGAAACAGCTTAGAACTTCAAACTAAAGTTTATTAAAAAAGGAATACAACAAAATTTTATAAAATTTTCAAGGTCTATTATAACAAATATAGATAATAGAATTTTATTTTCACATAGTTTTAATTATTCGTTTAGCATTTTCAAAATATAAATAAATGAAAAGGGGATATATCTTCTGGATATATCTTTATTTCGATTGAGTAGCTGTGTATTGTTATCGATAGTGGCTGAATCATATATTACGCCCGCTTTTTCCTTGTCCATAATCATTTACAAATGGAATTTTTTCATCTTTTTAATCACTACTTTCTAATGCAATTCATAGATTATAGACTTTGCAGCTTTTTTCGCAGTGATACTGCATTTCTTTCTGAAATTTCACAGCCACTGAAGCGATGCTCTAATGATTTCGAAATTTATTTTTCAATCTTCTTGAAAATACTAAGTGTTATGTACTAACTCCAGCCAACATACTCCGCATTATATCGATCATCGCCATCATTGTTGTTCTTATTATTAACATCATCATTATTATTATTATCACTACTATTATAAATTATGCAGATCTCATGTAACATGCGCACACACATACCGTGCGGCTCGTCAGACCTGGCACCTCGGTGGCGCGGCGGAGCTTCTCGTTTTCAACCGCCTTTTCGCACCATTTTCTTTCTTGGAATCCACTCGCTCAGCCTCTTAAAGGAAGCACCCTACAAAGTCGTAGCATTCAAATATTCTTACTACTTTGGCTGTTGCAGCGAGACATTGTATTACATTGTATTCTCGTCACGCGCTCCGTTTCATCAAGGGGTATCTCCTCATGCGGTGGGGGTAATTCTGTCGGAGTTCAGCCTGTTTTTACTATAGAGATGTTAGAAATCTGGTGCCTACGCCGATGTCCTCACTGTTGCCACCCAAATCGCGTTGTCTCCCTTGCTTCGATCGGCATCGTTCTCTCTCTCCGTCTTTTAGTTCGATTTGTATGTGTAGCTCTTTTAGTTCGATTTGTATGCGTAGCTCTTTTAACGAATCGCGAGGTAGAACGTCAAGTGCATGGAACAGTTCCTTCATTCAATCATACATATATACATGATGCTAGGATAGCATAAACATACAATTATATAACTCCTGTAGGGTCGCACATTAGCGACTTCTCGCAGGAGAACGGAAATTATACAATACAAGAAGGAATCAATTTGCGCTGCATGATAAAGTTAAACGATTAGTATTACGCCCCAAAAGATTTGATATGATCATCAAAAAAGGCATCTTCGTTACAGAGAGGTACCAGGACTGACAAAACAATTAACAATTCTAAAAAGGGGGGGGGGGGGGGAGAAGATATTGGCACGGCCAATATACTAAGTAGAATAAAATGAACAATAATGAGATCTTGACCAAAATAAATAAGAAAAATTGCACGGATTAGTGGTCAAGAATTAGACGATGGAAGAATTAAATAAGTAAAGAAATCCATGATAAAGAAAAATTACCGTGCTTGCGAATACAAGTGGCATGAAATTATACTGAATAACGTTCCATACGAATCAAGAGGATAGTAAGGATGTTGTTGACATCAACGATATTCTTAAAGTAACTTAAAGTAGATATACTAATCTAACTATGTTATGGACTAAAGAGTATATACAGAGTTTAAACTAAGATAATGGAAGTGCTCGGTTCAGAGTACGACGATCGGTCAAGATTTAAGCCATGGTAATTTATCGAGATAATTGTAATGCTTTTGGACAGTATCCCGTGGAGGAAGAGATATAGAATGTTGCAGTTGTGATAGATCGGCAGAAACTACCAAAGGATCGTATCGAAGAGCAAGCGAGGCCCTTTTTCTATGCGTATGGTATATGATGGGAATTTTGGAGCGAAAATCCTGAATGTATCCTTCTCTGTCGAGATAGGGAAAGGCAGCAGTAGAGAGGAACCCATTTTCGCGAGCCTTCCTAGCCTCCTCGTCCGACATTGTATGTAACGAGGTGATGAGGGGATTGTCAGAGTTTGAGTGCAAAGATTTAAGGATAAACATTCTGGTGATTTTAAGTGCAAAAATATCAAACCGCGAACAGTCAACCCTGCTATAAATTGTTTGATTGTGGCAGTGTCGCTTGGTACCATCCGACATACGTCTGGGCATGAGAAGACCCGTGATCGCCCGGAATATTTTCCTCTCAAAGGTGCGAATGCGCTCCATCACATAAGGCGAAATTGAGAACCAGATTGGGATCGCATAAGATAGTACTGACCTGACATAGAGCTTGTAAAGGAGTAGTTTGACATTCTCACCGAGGTGTTTTGAGTAGAAGAGGCGAGCCAATTTAGATGCTATACCTTTTGCTTTCCCGAGACAGTAGTTGGCGTGTTCATTATAGTTTAAGTGTTCGTTGAGAATTACACCCAAATATTTGACCTTTTTCAGCCGAGGGATTAAAAGGTCAAATCTTTCCGTCGCGTGAATCGAAAAATTTTTTGAGAGCCTGTATTGTTTTTTGCTAATTTGGGACGTGGGCCTAATGAATAGAATAGTCTCGCATTTGAGCATATTTACTCTCACCTTCTTTATGTTACACGCCGAGACAACAAAATCGAAAGCCCTCTGCAAGTGTGACTGAATGTCGAGAGGATCAATGCCGGATTTATATATGATTAAATCATCCGCAAAGGCCAAAGCTTTGCAAGTATCGTTACTTTTGTTAAAATCGTTTAAAATATCAAAGAAGTATAAGTTGAATAGCAAAGGAGAATTTACGGCGCCCTGCTGCAGACCATTCAAAATATTGAAAGTACGAACGGAAAAAGTATTATTGTGAAAAGTTTTAAAAGCGCGGCCAGTGATCATGTTCTCAGTTAGAAGCAACAACTCGGGGGGGAAATTCATTTTGTGTAATTTAACTATCAATCCCGTAGTCCAAACAGTATCAAATGCTTTCTCGAGGTCAATTAAACAAGCCCCAGTCACAGCTGAGCTGTTGAGCGAGTCGGCAATGTCGCGAGTCAATTTGGCAATAGCATGAACCGTAGAGTGCGAGTGTTTGAAACCAAATTGATAATCAGAAATTAATTTATTGGACCGCACAAAATGATTCAAACGTATGTTAATCATGATCTCGAACAATGTGCCCAGGTTTGGCAGCAGACTGATCGGCCGGTAATTATTTAAGTCGCAAAGGTTTTTCCCTTTTTTGTGCAATGGGACGAGCTTGGCCGTTTTCCAACGAATGGGAAAGTAAGATAGACGTAAACATGCGTTAAAAATTAGCGTGAGATATTCAATAACGGAGCCTGGAAGGCGTTTGATGGCGACGTTTGGTATGCCGTCGAACGAGGTGGATTTTTTGTTTTTAAGATATTTGATGGCTCGTAAGATCATTGTGGGAGTTATTAGATAGTTTGTGTGAATTGAAGGCCAGATCTGTTCGTGTAGCGAAGCGAATTGCCAATTGATAGTTTCACGCGAATCCCGTATTCGATCGTAAGTCTGCTTTACCTCGTGCTCGTGATTCCTCTCTTCCTCGGTTGTAGGAGTCAGATTTTTTGTATGTACTCTTGCAAAGTGCACCCCAAGTAAGGTCAAACGATCGTCAGTGCTTGACACTACATAGTTATTATCTATTTTCTGGAGTGTCGATGTATCTATTCCGGATTCAGACCAAAGAAAATCGTCGTTTATCGCGCCTCTTAGTGGCGGAATTGAGTCAATGTTTTTTGGATTTATAATTCTGTTTATAAAAGGGTGTAGCTTAATGGAATCACGAGCATCTAGTTTGGACAGTCTGTCGTTCCAGAATTTATTTGCAACTGCAGAGTAGAGTTTTTTGAGTCTGTAATTGGTACGATGAATTATTGATTTATAAAATTTGATCATGTTAGACTGTATTGGAGTTAAATTGTCGCGAAGGCGCAATAAACGAAATAATCTGGTGATAAGTTTGGATTTAAATTTTTTGAACTTATTAATGCGTCGGTAGTCATATTCTCTCGGGCAGTTCAGAGCCTCCATGGTAGGTGTACAGCTCGTCAGAATTACGGAAATATTTTCCTCGAGGGCCTCTATTGAAGAATTAATAGTTTCGATCGACGCATTAAGTAACGATGGGAGATTTAGGCTGTTGATATAATTATGGAGTTTGAGTTTGTATTCTTTCCATTTGGTCAAACGATAATTTAGTCTCATTGCTCTGGGGGCTCGTTCTACGCATGTATTCCAACCGAGGAGAGAGAGATTAATCGTTATGGCCCAATGATCGCTATCATAGGGCAGCAGACCCAGCCTTTGCGTTCCATCGTTAATACGATCGATCAGCCTGCTGTCCACCAAAGCAATGTCCAAGTTCGAGTTAGCCGGATGATAAGTCGGTATTTCCGAATATAGAAGGGAAGCGCGGAAGATAGCACCCTGTAACTGTAGCCAGTCAAAAAGAGCTAACCCCTTGCTGTTGTTGACTGTATTACGCCATGATGTGTGTTTGGCGTTAAGATCGCCCGCGATCACAAAGTGATTCGAGTCATTTGCAACTCGCAACTGACTACATAGATCATCGAGGTCACGAAGGAATACGATTTTATCATTGAAAGGGCTATACACCGCCGCGATCACGAGGCTTCTACCAGCCGAAAGATCCAAGCGGATCGCAATGGCTTCTAAAGATTTTTCGTGAGAAGTGGAGAGTTCTATACGAGTGAATTTGTATCTTCTATTAATAACCATAGCGACACCGCCGCCGAAACGGTTGTTTGCTCTGTCTTTGCGTATTATTACAAATTGTGGTGGAACCTCTAAATTATGTCTCGGATTTAGCTTCGTTTCAATGAGACCACATACGTCGGGTCGATGAGAATTTAAAAATTGCTGCAAATATGCACGTTTGTGAAGATTTATAACAGAGTTGACGTTGACAGTAATGATTCGGAGATTGACCAACGGGATACTGTTTTGATCGGTAGTGGCCATTATTGCGGGAAATCATTTCGAACGCCTCTCGTGGTACGACCATGGTAATCAACAGATTGAGCATGATTATCATCTATAAAAGATTGAAGGAGGAAATTAATTTTTTCGGTATTTTCGCCGATGCGTTGAAAAATAATTGGTAATTGATCGGCTATACTTTTGATGGCCGAAAATATGTTTTTTAAGTCGACCTGTTGCTCGTTGGACGCAGCATCGAGAGGGACTGATCCTCTGTTCAACGTAGTCGATGAATATGCATGCGCGGCATTACCTACTAGGCCCCCCACTCCACTCGCAACACTACTATATAGCATCATCGGATTGACGAGGGGAGATGGAAGTCTTCTGGTTGCGGTTGGCTGGGGAGCTCTGTTGCTCGTAGGGGCGGCAACGGCTCTTCTCTCCTTGAATTTCGGGCAACCTCGGTATGACGCGGGGTGACCGAATTTCTCACAGTTGACGCAGTAAATTGCGTCGTGTTTTGTTGCTTCTGTGACCGAGCACTTCCCACGCTCGTGAGATAAATTGCATTTAACACATCTAAAATCTAGATGACAGTTAGCGGATGCATGGCCTATACGTTGGCAGTTAAAACATTGCAAGAGATCCTGCCTATGCAATTTCTCCCATCTGACGCGTTGATAATTTAAAACATTGATAGATTGAATAAATTTGATATCAGTATTCGCGCCAAATTGCACTACGAACATAGGCAGGGGCAAGCCGGATTGTTTCGATTTCGCGGTTATAAAATTGGAAATACGTGTGGCTTTGGCTTTAGGTGCGGCGATGGAATTAATTTCCGACAACAGCTCATTCTTGTCGGTGTTTGGATCGATACCCTTGAGAAGCATCGTCACTGGTTTTTCGTTCTTCGGCGTATAAGTGAAGAACTTGAGCTGGTTTTTCATCATAATATCTTTGATCTTCGAGTAAGCTTCGAGCGAATTCGGGTATATGACGTGGCTTTTCGAGCCACTTCTTTTTATACTGAAGGATGCCTTTTGAAGGGCATTCTTAGTTATGTTTATTATTAATTGTGGTGAAGCCACATGCACGATCAATGGTGGTGGTTTGTTTAACTTATCTTGTCTAATAGTTTGCTGTGGCGGGGTCGGATGCCTGAAGGTGGGAGGTTGGTCCCTTGACACCTCCGGTAGAGCGTAGGGCTCGGCAAAGGCCTGAAAACGGTTGGTGGTGGGGGGTTTGTCCAGCGTCGGCGTCGGAGAAGGCGCGTGTCGTCCTGCGGGTCTACGGGATCCAATGGTGATCCATTCCGATGTTGGCGATTCTATGGTCCGGGCAGATGTAGAGGGTCCAGAGAGCGATTGGATTTGCTCTTTGAGCAATTTTATTTCGTTTAAAAGTCTTTTATTTTCGCGTATTAGAGTATCTTTGTTACAAGATGCTTCAGCGCCTTGTTTGGATGATGTTGTTGACATCGCATCGCTGGATTGTTGATCGAGCGATTTCAATCCCATGTCACTGTCCATGGTGTTAGCTGGAGCCTTTTTAGCGTCGGCAGATTGCCGTGCGGCTGCGCGTGAAGCGGAAATTTTGCGCGATTTTTTCATTTGAATGTCCTCGGATGAAGACGGATTGGATGATTTATGTCTTTTTAGAGACAGAGATAGCGATCCCTGGCTAGCAGTCTCAAGGGATGCAAAATTTTCGTCCGAATTAATGACATCGGCGGCCGCCGATGCAGAAGAGTTGCTAGCTTCTATGCGTGCAATATGGTGTTCCATAAAATGGACGGTCAAAAATGAAAAAAAATGAAGAACTGTATTGGGACTTGCGGAAGCAAGCCCCAATAATAGTAACGAAAATTAGCCGATCACTTGGAGTATAACAAGATACACTTTCACAGTACGAATGACTCTCTGTATGGGCACTTAATAATTTTGGTTATGTCGCGTACGAGCACTGAGATGTTGTCGCTACGAGCTCTCGTCGCGTACTGAAGAACGTCAAGTGCCTTCGTGTACGCGTGACAAGAGGCATGACGCTTGACGCCTGGCGAATCAGACTCTGCCGAAACAGGCTTACCTCCTCGGTGCCAGGGCTGACGAGTCGCACGGTACACCTACTGTCCTCGCACCGCCTTCTTCCATCAAGTCGGTCCTTGAAATCTGAGCTTGGTGAGGTATTTCATTAAGTGTATTTTCGGCTAGCCACGCGTTAAAATTGAAAATACGTGAGAACGAGGGATGTCTCTGTCCGTTGAGTGAATCGGAGCAAATCACTTATCAAGTGACTTGTTTTGGTGGGGCAATAATATAAATATGTCAAAGTTGAAACCAGACAGAACAAACCAAGAACGTTTTGCGCGTTTGCCATTTACCCAGAATTCTTCTTATCTCTGTACTATAACTAAATCAATTAATAAATTCCGTACAATTGTTTATTTTGTACTTAACCAGTTAACTGTGGCGCCCTCGTTTGAGAGCGCGCACCGTTTTGTGTCGTCAGAATCGAGCCATGACGAGTATAGTCGTCAATCACAGAGTAAGTTGCGCTGGTAAGATATTGGATAAAAAAAATGGGTTTATATTATAAAATTGACACTTTAATTATTAATGTATATTTATTTGGTTAACTTAAACATATATTACATACTTATTAGACGAAAAACGCAAGAAAAATTAAATACACGTGATACCAAGAATTTAAACTCCTGCTGTGGCATGGTATTCAGCAAAACAGGGTGTTACACATAATCGACTTTTGCTTTTGCCCCTTTTACGCTAACATCTTCAAAACGTTGTCATCGCACATAAATAAATTCGTTATGCGAACTGGTAAGCTGTTTCAGCCGGTGCATGCGGGGATGCATGAGTTCATCTCAAATTATTTATATTTTTTATTTGTTTGTTTTATTCTGGCATGGCCTCAAAATATTCTAAACATCTTGAAATTTGAGAATATGTTTTGTTTTTCTCAAAAATTACAATTTAAATAGCCAATGGTCACTACTTTATATGCATGACGAGTATACTCGTCAATACACAAAATCGTGCCACTTCTCCATGACAGGAAAACTCGTCAATCACAGTTAACTGGTTAACGAGCTAAACTTGTAATCCATAATACATCGCGCCGTATGTCCACTTCTATTGGAATAAGTTATTACATATCTTGAAAAGCAAACTGTTATAAGACTTTACAGCTAACTATCTTTAACCCGGCGAGAGTGTGGTGAAAAATGTAACAAGGTGTATGTTACCCGTAACTCTAAATAATCTTATTCACTCCGAGAGTCTTGAGTGAATACGGGAGATCGTTGCTCAGTTACACGAAGATGAGAGGAAGTAAATTGAAAATAACTAGAACGTTGAAATCACGTATATTAAGTTATTGACAATGAATTTGGTTCAAGATTTGCATTACAAGAATTGATTCTTAAATTAAACTATTTTAGTTAAGTTTTAACGTGTTAAAGTGTTAACTGAATATCATGCGTCGGATCGCGGGGGTTTCTAAGTCTTGTAGACTTCGAAAATTTGCCTGTCTGATTGACAGCGTAACGTTCTATGGAAGAAATGACCCGAAGAGGCAGAAAAGTGTCTCACTTATATAGGGCTCTGTTTCAGAAAGGATTTCGAAAAATAAGTGGAGGTGGTAGGACTCTGGTAGGGATGTAAGGGTACCAAGGATATATGGAAGACATCTGGCCAAAATTTAAAGTGTCATGTTTTGTTTAAGTCTAGATAAGTGGAAAGTAGCCCTGTAGAGGGAAAACCACTTGTTTTTAAGTCTTTCGTTTTTCGAGAGCGGCTGACTGGCATCAAATGAAGAATTCTTTAAAAATTCTGAAGGCCGGATGTAACAGCTTTTTAAAATAAACTTTGCAAAACATTCTTTACAAAAGAAATATGAAAAAGTCCCCAATAGCGTATGCAGAGTTCATGATTTCTGCAATCAGTTACAAACATGATTCCAATCTGTATTAAAAAATTCTTTTAAAGCTTTACACAAAACCGTGCAATACTGTTTACAAAATGTTGTAGTAACTATTTTTTTTTTTGTTAAATTGCGACAAATAATTAGAATTTTAATAAATATTTTTTATCGAAATGCGCTATAATTTCTCTGGTTGGTTATCGAAGTCGAAGGTTATGCGAATAGCACAATGTACATACATACATTATGCAAGAGAACATACCGTAGATCTGAATCATTAAATGAAAGTGGTTTCTTATAAAAGAAGCAGAAAAAAAGATGTGATAGTAATATCTTTCATGTTTGGGAAAAACATGTGACGTGATTTCAGAAAAGATAACTTCTTTTTATTAAGTTTGTAGGTGACAAAATCGCATAGACATTCGTGAAACCAGACTTCAAAGACCATCCAATAAAGAAGACAACAAGTTATTGTGGCGTAAACTTTCAACGTCAGCATTAAAGGTGAAGTGTGAAGTATGAAATTAAATATGTATCACTTAAAGTTTCAGCCATTTGTGCATTTGGCATTTTAAGAATGTTAATATAATCGTACAGAGCAGTAATACTAAATAGATTATTAAAGGACCACTTCACGAAGATTATAATAAACTTCATTAATGGGCGGTAGATTATAAAGTGCAACGTCGTGTTTTTATAATTAATTGATATACGAAGAATAGTATATTCAGTATTATCGAAATGAAAGTATTTGTAACGCTGAAGAAAAACGCAGAAATCAATTTATCGAGTAGGAAGTGTATGCTGGTAAAACATTATCGATGACTTATACTTACAAAATTATGCCTACAATGCTAGCAAACAGACAACTGCTCTCGCTATTCTCCCTCGTATTGAAAGAACTATTGTCTCACTAGGTCCACACGTACAGGGGAACTCTCTTCAGATCCGTCAACGTTTATATTTCTGCATCAAAATTAGGTAAATTACGGTTATATCAGTATCTTTTTGGTACTATCATTAACTGATATTTTAAAGAAGATGCAAGAAATAATATGAATTTTATATATTGCAGACAAAGTAACATAAGCTCGTTTCTGAAGTTAAGTTGCCTAATATACAGTTGTAAAGTGGATTTTCAACAAGTTCATATATACACGATGCACGGTTCCTTTAATGAATTTGTTGAAAATCTCTTTTTATTAATTTAGTTATGCATTATTTGAAAAATCCTGTTGAAGTGGTAGACCTGTGGACCTTAGCAATATGATAAGTTTCTACTACGAAAAACCTGTTATCTTGGATACATATGTGATGTATAAGGTACTTACAAGAAATTACGTTGTACATATAATTATTTTCAATTAGTTTGACGCTGTGACTCATTCACATCATGATAGCATACAATTTATATCTAATAAATATGTAAATACTTACTGATGTTTCCTTAATATCAAAATTTCTAAATGCTTTAACGTAAAACATACAGACAATAAAATACCAAAGCGTTGTCAAAATGCGTATGCTTTCGCTTCGCCGTAGTTCACTTTGAATGCTTCGAAAAAACATGCTATCTTATGTTTGTTATCTTTCCGCATAAAATTAGCGTTACAGAACAGTTTAAATAAAAGATTTGTTTTGAACGTAATTTAAATTTAGTGTGTATCACGAATAAGTGTATACTGCCAAACTAAACGAACTTTGCAATTATTACGATTATTATATGTCCCAAGAATGTTGCATATTCGACTCTCTATCGTGTCACAGTGTACAGTGCGGCTCGGCGGACTTGGCACGGCGGCGGAGCTTCTCGCTTTCAACCGCCTATTCGCACCATTTTGTTTCTTGGAATCCACTCGCTCAGCCTCCGACAAAGTCGTAGCATTCAAATATTCTTACTAGCTTCGCTGGAGGAGCGACACATAGTATTACATTGTTGTCTCGTCGCGCGCTCGTTTCATCAAGGAGAATCTCCCCATGTGGTGGGGCTAATTCTGCCGGAGTTTATTCTGTTTTTACTATAGAGATGTTAGAAATCTGGTGCCTCACCGATGTCCTCACTGTCGCCACCCAAATCGCGTTGTCTCCCTTGCTTCGATCTGCAGCCTTCTCTCTCTTCGTCTTTTAGTTCGATTTGTATGCGTAGCTCTTTTAACGAATCGCGAGGTAGAACGTCAAGTGCATGGAACAGTTCCTTTATTCAATCATACATATATACATGATGCTAGGATAGCATAAACATACAATATAATTCCTGTATGGTCGCACATGAGCGACTTCTCGCAGGAAAACGGAAATTATACAATACAAGAAAAGAATCAAATTGCGCTCTATGATAAAGTTAAGCAATTAGTATTACGCCCCAAAAGATTTGATATGATCATCAAAAAAGGCATCTTCGTTACAGAGAGGTACCAGGACTGACAAAACAATTAACAATTATAAAAAGGGGGGGGGGGGAGATATTGGCACGGCCAATATACTAAGTAAAACAAAATGAACAATAATGAGATCTCGACCAAAATAGATAAGAAAAATTGCACGGATTAGTGGTCAAGAATTAGACGATGGAAGAATTAAATAAGTAAAGAAATCCATGATAAAGAAAATTACCGTGCTTGCGATGACAAGTGGCATGAAATTATACTGAATAACGTGCCATATGAATCAAGAGGATAGTAAAGGATGTTGTTGACATCAACGATATTCTTAAAGTAACTTAAAGTAAATATACTAATCTAACTATGTTATGGACTAAAGCGTATATATACAGAGTTTAAACTAAGATAATGGAAGTGCTCGGTTCAGAGTACGACGATCGGTCAAGATTTAAGCCATGGTAATTTATCGAGATAATTGTAATGCTTTTGGACAGTATCCCGTGGAGGAAGAGATACAGAATGTTGCAGTTGTGATAGATCGGCAGAAACTACCAAAGGATCGTATCGAAGAGCAAGCGAGGCCCTTTTTCTATGCGTATGGTATATGATGGGAATTTTGGAGTGAAAATCCTGAATGTATCCTTCTCTGTCGAGATAGGGAAAGGCAGCAGTAGAGAGAAACCCATTTTCGCGAGCCTTCCTAGCCTCCTCGTCCGACATTGTATGTAACGAGGTGATGAGAGGATTGTCAGAGTTTGAGTGCAAAGATTTAAGGATAAACATTCTGGTGATTTTAAGTGCAAAAATATCAAACCGCGAACAGTCAACCCTGCTATAAATTGTTTGATTGTGGAAGTGTCGCTTGGTACCATCCGACATACGTCTCGGCATGAGAAGACCCGTGATCGCCCGGAATATTTTCCTCTCGAAGGTGCGAATGCGCTCCATCACATAAGGCGAAATTGAGAACCAGATTGGGATCGCATAAGATAGTACTGACCTGACATAAAGCTTGTAAAGGAGTAGTTTGACATTCTCACCGAGGTGTTTTGAGTAGAAGAGGCGAGCCAATTTAGATGCTATACCTTTTGCTTTCCCGAGACAGTAGTTGGCGTGTTCATTATAGTTTAGGTGTTCGTTGAGAATTACACCCAAATATTTGACCTTTTTCAGCCGAGGGATTAAAAGGTCATATCTTTCCGTCGCGTGAATCGAAAAATTTTTTGAGAGCCTGTATTGTTTTTTGCTAATTTGGGACGTGGGCCTAATGAATAGAATAGTCTCGCATTTGAGCATATTTACTCTTACCTTCTTCATGTTACACGCCGAGACAACAAAATCGAAAGCCCTCTGCAAGTGTAACTGAATGTCGAGAGGATCAACGCCGGATTTATAGATGATTAAATCATCAGCAAAGGCCAAAGCTTTGCAAGTATCGTTACTTTTGTTAAAATTATTTAAAATATCAGAGAAGTATAAGTTGAATAGTAGAGGAGAATTTACGGCGCCCTGCTGCAGACCATTTAAAATATTGAAAGTACGAACGGAAAAAGTATTATTGTGAAAAGTTTTAAAAGCGCGGCCAGTGATCATGTTCTCAGTTAGAAGCAACAACTCGGGGGGGAAATTCATTTTGTGTAATTTAACTATCAATCCCGTAGTCCAAACAGTATCAAATGCTTTCTCGAGGTCAATTAAACAAGCCCCAGTCACAGCTGAGCTGTTGAGCGAGTCGGCAATGTCGCGAGTCAATTTGGCAATAGCATGAACCGTAGAGTGCGAGTGTTTGAAACCAAATTGATAGTCAGAAATTAATTTATTGGACCGCACAAAATGATTCAAACGTATGTTAATCATGATCTCGAACAATTTGCCCAGGTTTGGCAGCAGACTGATCGGCCGGTAATTATTTAAGTCGTAAAGGTTTTTCCCTTTTTTGTGCAATGGGATGAGCTTGGCCGTTTTCCAACGAATGGGAAAGTAAGACAGACGTAAACATGCGTTAAAAATTAGCGTGAGATATTCAATAACGGAGCCTGGCAGGCGTTTGATGGCGACGTTTGGTATGCCGTCGAACGAGGTGGATCTTTTGTTTTTAAGATATTTGATGGCTCGTAAGATCATTGTGGGAGTTATTAGATAGTTTGTGTGAATTGAAGGCCAGATCTGTTCATGTAGCGAAGCGAATTGCCAATTGATATTTTCACGCGAATCCCGTATTCGATCGTAAGTCTGCTTTACCTCGTGCTCGTGATTCCTCTCTTCCTCGGTTGTAGGAGTCAGATTTTTTGTATGTACTCTTGCAAAGTGCACCCCAAGTAAGGTCAAACGATCGTCAGTGCTTGACACTACATAGTTATTGTCTATTTTCTGGAGTGTCGATGTATCTATTCCGGATTCAGACCAAAGAAAATCGTCGTTTATCGCGCCTCTTAGTGGCGGAATTGAGTCAATGTTTTTTGGATTTATAATTCTGTTTATAAAAGGGTGTAGCTTAATGGAATCACGGGTATCTAGTTTGGACAGTCTGTCGTTCCAGAATTTATTTGCAACTGCAGAGTAGAGTTTTTTGAGTCTGTAATTGGTACGCTGAATTATTGATTTATAAAATTTGATCATGTTAGACTGTATTGGAGTTAAATTGTCGCGAAGGCGCAATAAACGAAATAATCTGGAGATAAGTTTGGATTTAAATTTTTTGAGCTTATTAATGCGTCGGTCGTCATATTCTCTCGGGCAGTTCAGAGCCTCCACGGTAGGTGTACAGCTCGTCAGAATTACGGAAATATTTTCCTCGAGGGCCTCTATTGAAGCATTAATCATTTCGATCGACGCATTAAGTAACGATGGGAGATTTAGGCTGTTGATATAATTATGGAGTTTGAGTTTGTATTCTTTCCATTTGGTCAAACGATAATTTAGTCTCAGTACTCTGGGGGCTCGTTCTACGTATGTATTCCAACCGAGGAGAGAGAGATTAATCGTTATGGCCCAATGATCGCTATCATAGGGCAGCAGACCCAGCCTTTGCGTTCCATCGTTAATACGATCGATCAGCCTGCTGTCCACCAAAGCAATGTCCAAGTTCGAGTTAGCCGGATGATAAGTCGGTATTTCCGAATATAGAAGGGAAGCGCGGAAGACAGCACCCTGTAACTGTAGCCAGTCAAAAAGAGCTAACCCCTTGCTGTTGTTGACTGTATTACGCCATGATGTGTGTTTGGCGTTAAGATCGCCCGCGATCACAAAGTGATTCGAGTCATTTGCAACTCGCAACTGAGCACATAGATCATCGAGGTCACGAAGGAACACGATTTTGTCATTGAAAGGGCTATACACCGCCGCGATCACGAGGCTTCTACCAGCCGAAAGATCCAAGCGGATCGCAATGGCTTCTAAAGATTTTTCGTGAGAAGTGGAGAGTTCTATACAAGTGAATTTGTATTTTCTATTAATAACCATAGCGACACCGCCGCCGAAACGGTTGTTTGCTCTGTCTTTGCGTATTATTACAAATTGTGGTGGAACCTCCAAATTATGTCTCGGATTTAGCTTCGTTTCAATGAGACCACATACGTCGGGTCGATGAGAGTTCAAAAATTGCTGCAAATATGCACGTTTGTGAAGATTTATAACAGAGTTGACGTTGACAGTAATGATTCGGAGATTGTCCAACAGGATACTGTTTTGATCGGCAGTGGCCATTATTGCGGGAAATCATTTCGAACGCCTCTCGTGGTACGTCCATGATAATCAACAGATTGAGTATGATTATCATCTATAAAAGATTGAAGGAGGAAATTAATTTTTTCGGTATTTTCGCCGATGCGTTGAAAAATAATTGGTAATTGATCGGCTATACTTTTGATGGCCGAAAACATGTTTTTTAAGTCGACCTGTTGTTCGTTGGACGTAGCATCGAGAGGGACTGATCCTCTGTTAAACGTAGTCGATGAATAAGCATGTGCGGCCTTACCTACTAGGCCCCCCACTCCACTCGCAACACTACTGTATAGCGTCGTCGGATTGACGAGGGGAGATGGAAGTCTTCTGGTTGCGGCTGGCTGTGGAGCTCTGTTGCTTGTAGGGGCGGCAACGGCTCTTCTCTCCTTGAATTTCGGGCAACCTCGGTATGACGCGGGGTGGCCGAATTTCTCACAGTTGACGCAGTAAATTGCGTCGTGTTTGGTTGCTTCCGTGACCGAGCACTTCCCACGCTCGTGAGATAAATTGCATTTAACGCATCTAAAGTCTAGATGGCAGTTAGCGGATGCATGGCCTATACGTTGACAGTTAAAACATTGTAAAAGATCCTGCCTATGCAATTTCTCCCATCTGACGCGTTGATAATTTAAAACATTGATCGATTGAACAAATTTGATATCTGTATTAGCGTCAAATTGCACTACGAACATAGGCAGGGGCAAGCCGGATTGTTTCGATAGAACGTCAAGTGCTTTCGTGTACGTGTGACAAGAGGCATGACGCTTGACGCCTGGCGAATCAGACTCTGCCGAAACAGGCTTACCTCCTAGGTGTCAGGTCTGGCGAGCCGCACTGTACGTTGTTTTCTATTGACACTTTCATGCCCGCACCGTTCGTACAAATTTGTTTCCCTACCGCGAGTTTTTGCATAATTGTCCATTAAAATGTACAAATATAAACATAAAATTCATTAGAACGTAATGAACTTAGTTACTTCTTACGAAATGATAGATGTAAATCAATGTGATTTATCGAGGTTATTGAAAAAAATAACAAAAGATGTGCCAGTAGCACCACGTTGATGTCATCGCCAAATAATGACCGGTTTGCCAATGGCGCCACCTTGATATTGTTGGATACCTCTTTATTTCTCGCTATTTAGTTAATGCGTAGAGTCCCAGGGAAATAGAACTTCTACTCTCTCCCTAAACTGTCGAACTTGGTTCAGAGAAAAATCGGATATCCTACAACCATAAATTATACTACTTTTCTGTCCTTTTTTTCTTTTTTCCTCTCTTCCTTAAAACTTTTACTTGGCTTCCACTACGTACTTTCCTCTCTCCGACTCATTTTTCAGTCCATCCCCGACGATCTTCCAAAAAATCGAACACATCTATTCTATCTTCGCATTGTTAAACATCTTCCTCCGCTTTAATAAACGCAGTATTAAAGAAAATTCGATTAGTTGATTCTACGGGGTCAAACAATATCATCAGACGGGAAAATGTTAATGAACTAAAAGAAAATTGGTTCTCTTTTAAAATTGCAGATGTTATAGAACTCGAGATATTGTTGAGTGTCTCAGTTTCAGGTTATAGAAAGTGACATTTAGTTTTTTCTATCAACAAAGTAGAAGAACAAAGTAGTCACTTGGCAAGTACTTCGTCCGATTCGTCCGATGGATAGAGACATTCCCCGTTCTAACATCATTTTCAATATTAATGCGTCATTTGCCGAGCAAGCCTCACACTCGTTACATTGTCATGGAAACGAGGAAACAAATGGTTTCTTTTCGATTGGCATTCGTCGATCTCAGGTTTTCAGGATTGATATCGTGGAGATAGGCGGTGCAAACGACACTCTCTCTTTATATACCATCGTACCAAACCAAGTGCGTTCCGTCGTACGGAAACAAAAGTGCGTTTGAGACAAGCGAAAGTTTGTCTTTCTTTAATACCCGGGTTTAGCTGCTAGATTTTATAATATTTGTCAACATTTGACGATCATCAGGCGCCAAGGTGGCCAAAACTCCGGTCCTTAAAGAAGTAGGCAGCCTCCGTTTTGAATGTGCATACGTTTTTGGTAATCCGTCGTCTCTGCCAGCGAGTGGTAAACAGGGACTTGGGCCCGAAGGGTCCCGTCGACGGCCACGGACTCGCGATGACAAAACGGGCATAAATCGCGCCGTCAACAAGAAATTCTGCCAATCGGCCGGACTAGGATTTTTTGGGCACATCTGGTTGCACTTTCCTCCACCACGTAGTTGCAGGGGGTTAGATTCCACCTCCATGGGGCCTTTCTCATCGGAAGTCCCATGGGGCTGGTCACTCCTCTCGGAGGAAAATACGGCCAATTAACATCTTGCACCGCGCAGAAAGTCCTAAAAACCCGCCTGCTGACACGTCGCGAAAATTCAGCAGCGGGGATGTCCGGCCTATAAGCTTCGTCGAGCGTCTTCGATAGCAAAATCGTACGAGCCACTTCGTTTTCGCTCCTCGTGACGATAACTACCAATAACCGATCTCGCTGATAGTCAAAACCAATCACAGTTTGTTATTGTGGGAATTTCAACTCTATCGAGTAATAGCTAAATTCTCCATCGGTCCAGGACTCAAGTAAAAATCGTCGCGATTCCGCGAGTGACAATAGTGGTCGCCAATTTAATCCACGTCGGACATTTCACGTCGCAACAAAGTGACTTCTTATTTTTGTTGAATTATACATATATTCAGTATTATATATGACAAACATGATGCATGTAGGATCTTAAAATAAGTATTATGGACGAAAGGAAAGGCGAGCGCTAGCAATTACGACATTGTATAAAAAAACGTTTGATTCTTTGTTTCGTGCATTTTTGGCTTCATCTGCTAAGGCTCTTTCACCTAGGATCTCTTTCGCTGAGCTCAAAGAATTCGTCTCGAGTGGCATCGGAAGTCACACGGAAAATTGCTGATTATTAATTTTACTGTGTGGTAGGTTTGGCGCGAGTCTGAAAAACACGTTCTTCTACACTAAAAGTGTAAACAAAACACGTTCGCACAACGATAGCACAGAATGATTTGCTCATTTCAAATTCACATAAATGCTGACGTAGGTTTTTCTACATTTATGTAGTTGTGGCGAATAAGAATAAGAGAACTTTTTACTTTTGTGTGTATTAATATATTTAAACTTCATGTTATTCGAACAGCGATACAGTGAAGTTGATGAATTGATTCAAATATGATAATTATAAGAACTTGGCGTTGAAATAAATATTGAACTTGTAAGATTTTTAATTAGAATTAGCGATGAACTATCAATGAATTGGAATTAGCATTGGTTTAATATACCCCCCAACCCCCTTACCCCATACCTCATACCGAGTGACTTGTTTGTGTATCCCCAGTATAAGTATTTTCGGAGTTGGAACGATGATTCAAGGATGAGTAAGGATGATGGTGAGTGATGGTGTCGCTGCGGTACATAATATATGTGTTTACAAAATATTCGCTAAAGTTATCTTATATACTATTATTATAGTAGATGGTTGGGTCGCTACATTACTATATTCATACTATGTATTACTATATAGTCAGGCATTAATATTCGTGGATTTATTAGTAAGAATTTACAACATTCTACTTCGATGGTTGCCAAAGAGTACTCCTTGTCAAAAAAAACATTACACTACACTACATTAATAACAATACCAATATATTTCTTTTTCATTTCTTAGTACATAAACAAAATAATAATATACAAAAAATGAAATTCATTCATAAAAAGATATATTAGGTATAAGGGAAAGTTCTGTCGTTTTTGAATACGTGCACTTTTATGCGTTGTCGATCCTTAGCAAGAATTCTGATTCGACTGAAACCAGTTTTCACACTTACGATTAGATTAGTATATGATTGATCATTTATACACATTTTTTTGTATTTTAGTCTAAGTTTTCCTGATCTGGGTTCATCTTTCAAAGAAAAATCACACGAACGAAATTTCCCAAACCATCTTTGACATTTTCGAATTGTTACTGCATCCTCTCCAAACACGTCACACAAGTTTTTTTTGCCTCCATCGCGTTATTCCCTTTTTGCAACTCATACAACATGCAATGTCTTAAGTGCACTTTTTCTTCACTCATGTTAAGAGTTTCACAAGTTTAAAAAAACTGACTAAAATACAAAAAAAGGTGTATAAATGATTAATCATATACTAATCTAAGTGTTTCAACTGGTTTCAGTCGGATCAGAATTCTTCCTAAGGTTCGACAACGCATAAAAGTGCACGTGTTCAAAAACGACAGAACTTTCCCTTATACCTAATACATAGATGATGTAAGTAAAAGTTACATTATAAATAACATCATTACAATCAATGAGAAGGATGAAGATGTTTACGTTAAGACGGCAGATAATCATAATTAGGTTTCCTGATTATTAATTTTAATCTGATATGCGAATTTCAGATCTTAATCTGAATAATCCTGATTATTAATTTGTCGACCAATGCTGAAAAAGCAACGTCAGATAGATATGAAGTTGGAAAAGGAAAGATGTATTTTAGGACTTTTCTGTTAAAACTGGATACAAATGTTGTATTTGCAACCAAAACAAAAATATCATTCAAATCGAAGTTCATTTTTGTTTCTTAATCAACGACAAAAATTCGGTATGTTTTAATTGAATGCAAGATCCTAATGTATTAAGTCAGGCTGTTGAATTAGTTACACGCCACGAGCCTTTTCTGAGTCGCTCCGCCTGCTTCTCCTTCCCAACAATTTCACCCAACCAGGAACGACTTGCCAGACTCGGCGTATTACACGAGTATAGTGGCGCTTTAGGGCGCTATTCGCCTCTGTTCGCTCGCGCTGGAAAGATGCCGCGCACGCCGATTACGGGAAAAAAAATCGATGCGCGTATCCCGTCGACTGACGTTATCTGTCAACGAACAGTTTCAGATCGCGTCACATGGCGTTTAGGTTAAAACAAAAGTATTACTAGTAAAAAAGTATGCTCAGATATGTCTTGAATTAAATGCGATTAACAGATTGTTAGCAGAAAAATATTGAAATTTAACTTTGTTGCATTCCTCGATAGAAAACGAAAGAAGCGCGTTTTCGCTGCTTGACACTCAAACGGTTAAAATCTATTGCTAACAAGTAACTTGTAAGTTGACCGTGTCGGCAACAATGTATTCTTTGACGCGAGGCTAACGTTTTGCTGTTGCCGTATTTTTAAATTATTTGCGTTGGAAATTAATTTATACGTGCGCGTGCTAGATCGTAACACAACTGTTTCTTTAGTATACATATGAATTAAAGAAACAAGAGGTAACAAATTCAAGATTACTGGATATAATTTTAATAAACTATCGTTATGATTGTTGTATGTATGGTTGTGTGTATAAATGTATGCACAGTAGAACCATTTATTTTAGAAGAAAATGTTATATGTATATATAAAAGTTTCATAATATTGTGGAGATAATATCGATGCAATACTAATTTTTTTATTTATTTATTTCCTCATCTTTACTCGAAGGAAAACTTCATTGTTTGTATAGAAATATATATCTACATTGAATGAAAACATATATTCACAAATAGAAATATATGTTTATGTTGTTTAAATTAGATACCCTCAATGTTTCCATTGGTATTTTGAGATACAATATAAGTTTTTCAATGGCATTCCTGTCACTATTCTCTGCCGAATTTGCCAAACCACCGCCGGAAGTCCAAAAACATTAAAATCTCTTAATCGCATTTAATTCAAGACATATCTGAGCATACTTTTTTACCAGTAATACTTTTGTTTTAACCTAAACGCCATGTGACGCGATCTGAAACTGTTCGTTGACAGATAACGTCAGTCGACGGGATACGCGCATCGATTTTTTTTCCCGTAATCGGCGTGCGCGGCGTCTTTCCAGCGCGAGCGAACAGAGGCGAATAGCGCCCTAAAGCGCCACTATACTCGTGTAATACGCCGAGTCTGGCAAGTCGTTCCTGGTTGGGTGAAATTGTTGGGAAGGAGAAGCAGGCGGAGCGACTCAGAAAAGGCTCGCGGCGTGTAACTAATTCAACAGCCTGTATTAAGTTATCTATCACTAGTAACTTAATTACTAGAAAAATATAACAAATCAAAAAAACATATTATGAAACGGAAATTTTTAGACTGATTGGCCCTCTGCCATCACCCCAAAACAAGCGTTTTATAATACATAAAGGTAGATGCTTCATTAATTGTTAGGAATAGTTGATATGTAATCAAGGTTCTTGCCCTTCGATAATATTCTTGGAGAACCGGAGTATCAGTGATAAGAGGAATACTATTTTCGATTTTCCATTTTCAACATCAAAGTTTGTGGGTTATTATCACCTTTTCAACCTAGACGATTGCCGATATAAAAAAATACTTGTCAAATATTTTTTCAAGAACTATCTACGATATCATTTTCATTAAAAGCAGCGTCTACAATATGCTCCCTTATAAGACAAAATATAACAAAAGTGTAGTACATGTCAGTAACACAAGAGAACAAAGTTATTTGTTGTTACTCAAGTTATTATTTATTTTTTCAAATTAGAGTATCTGATTCTTTGCATATTTCCATTGCATAATCTTGAGTTAACATTCGGCAATCGATTACAGGGAACTTTTTCGGCAATCAGAGTATGATACCAGCTTATAATTATTTCATAACGTTTCAAAGTTCAATCAGCTTTTTCAGAAGGATTTAACCATAATACAATATTGTAGTATCGTAATTTTTTAGAAATAAGAGATAGCTTTTAGTTAGTGAGTGTGGATGGATTTTGTGTATTTGAGAGTGAATGTTTAGAATACGTGATTTGGAAGACGGCGAGTTCGAGGGTTAGAGTGAATGTTTAGTCTGTAGACAAGGAGAAAATGAGTGAGTGCAATAGAGAATGCAAGCTGTGAGAAAGACGAAGAATGCATGCTGTGAGAAAGAGTATCGAGGGTGGATGCGAGTGTGAATTTTTGGGAGAGTCAGTTGAGAGTCAGTTGAGAGAGTCGAGAGAGTTAAGACACAGAGTTTGTTGCGAGGAGAAATACAGTGGAGTTATATATAGAGTTTAGTGGAGAGTATTAGCAATTAGCGTTATTAGAGTTATTTTATTTTAGTGAGTGTTTCTATTTTGTTATTTTGTTGTTTAGGATATGATATTGTTAGTTAGTTTAAGGTGTGTATATAGTTGTTAGAGAAATGTATGTAGAATAAATATATATATATATATAAATAGAGACAGAGGAGAGATTCTACAATATTAAAATCCAATAATATTATCTTTTTTTAAACGTGTAACCGCAATTGACAGACATGTATTATGTTTCGCGCAACAAAGAGAGCGAGAATAAATTTGATTATACTACAAAAAATAAAAAATATGTTCAACTTTAGAAATAATTATAACTTGCTACTGAACAATCCTTATAGTTTACGGGAATATACACAACTATTGTGTTAACATAAATCGCTAAGAGGTACATATAAGGTTCGGATCCTATTAGCGTTAAGGTCTAGGTCAGTCAGACAAGTTATTGTAAAATCACTTTCTAACCATAAAGCGGTAATTGTGCGAGAGTACCTAGGTTGTAGCAAGGCATAAATTAATATAAGAATGCATCGTAGTAACTCATTGTCAGATGAGCACTGAATTACAATCGTCGGTAGTCGAGCGTAACATATACTGCATGAAACGTCAAACATACCTTTTGCGATACCCAGACATGAAGTTCTTCGGCTCATTTTGGAATTTAAAGGCTCGTTCGGAATTTGCGTTATGAACAAGAGAATGATTTTTCACTTTCATACAAAATTTACATTATACATACCCACAAAATAACTTTAAAACACCATAAAAAGGATCTACATAAAAAGAATATTCGTTTACATTACATTCGTGAGTTTAAAAGTGGAATGATATTTTTAAAAAATTTTTGAAAGAAATCAACTTTTTTGTAAAGCACAAGTTATACTGTGTATACAATATGTTTCACTTAACGGGAAAAAGTCAACTTCTTTTTTTTTTTAAATGAAGCTACGTACTATGCATGCACTAATAGGTAAGTGAAAACACAAATAGAAAAACTATTTCTTTGTGAATAGACACATTTCACTTGTTGGCTGAATAATTGCGTCTATCGTTTCTATAATGCAAATCTGGTGAAACATATCTATATAAGCATTGAAGTATGTTAACGTTAAATTTGCCAAATCTTGAAATATGGCAAATGTGCATTTTCTTTTTATGCTCTGTTTGAAAATGGTGCCCCACGAAATTTAAGTTCATTCAAACTGTCTGCTATCTTACAAATTTTCGATTTACATAAAAACATATATGTTTTAACCTAACAGCTTCCCGCGAGTGGTAGATTAATTCTTTTTTACAATTTTCCAAATAAATAAAAAATAACGCATTAAAAATCATGCCGTTTCCCATAATTTTTCAAAATATTCACATTAAAAAAAATAATATTGATCTTAAAAATTGGTATTGAACATTGTTAGTTAAAACATTTTGTTTCCTTTATGTTGTATTTCTTCGTTCTCTCTTAAATAGACCATGATGTACAGGGTGTTTCAAAAATATTTGTCGTGGCTTTCAGGGGTTGTTCTACACCTCTGGATCGATGGAGATTTGCAAAAAAAACTTGCCGCAAAATTCGGGAAAGGGTAGCAAATTTTTTTTATTGGCTCATCGTATTCGTCTTGTTACGTAGGCAAAATGTCTGAGAGGAACCATGGGTCAGAAATGAACCGTTCTTTCGCAAATTAACTTTTAATTGGGCCTTCCGATTAAAATTTCGCCGATAGTTAAAGCAGAGGCGACGTAAACGAAGCTAGAAAATAGGGCACTGTGTCACCGAACCAGAAGAGAAGTGTAAGTGTTTATACTCTTCTTCCCGGGTGGGCCCTTGAGTGAACCCGACACCGAACGCAGGTCATTGGCATTTTCTAGTCTTTTTCTCTCTCTTCAATTATGTTGCCTCTGTTTCAACTATTGGAGCTAGCAAGGGTATCTCATGTGTTTCCTTTCGAAAGGTCGGCGACTCGAAGGCTGTCGTATGGGCGAAATTTTAATCGTAAGGCCCAATTAAAAGTTAATTTGTGAGAGAACGGTTCGTTTCTGACCCATGGTTCCTCTCAGACATTTTGCCTACGTAACAAGACGAATACGATGAGCCAATAAAAAAAATTTGCTACCCTTTCCCGAATTTTGCGGCAGGTTTTTTTCGCAAATCTCCATCGATCCAGAGGTGTAGAACAACCCCTGAAAGCCATGACAAATATTTTTGAAACACCCTGTACACTTATATGACTGTAATGTTTTTCGCATGATATGTTATACAAGGTAATAAAGAGACCTTAATTGCCTATTCATGTAAGTAGATATATAATTTTGCAAATATTAAAAGAGACAATTGACTACGAATTGAATAATAATAATAATATTCTTCAAATGTAAAACGAAAGAACATTTAGTTCTCGAGTTCTCCTTCCCTTCGTTTTGTAAATATTTCCTACTTAAGTTTTGAGCGTACTTAAATACATTCTTCGATAACATTCGAAATTGATTTCTTTGAGATTACTGGACCAAAAAAGAGTAGGGTGCTATACTTTCTTTCCCTAAAACAACAAAAATTTATTTATAAAAGTGTTACTCGGAAATCTCTAGTTTACTGACACGTATCACATCTCTATTCTCAAATTTCAAATTTCGTATTTGCCCTTGATAGATCCTCCAGGTACTTATTTTTCGACTCTCTCTTTGCCATCTACCGAGGCTTGATTGGGAAAGATTTCATCAAGGTTTCTGTGAATTGTCAATAAAGGTGAGGAGATTATATTGCGGAATTATGGGAATCCCACTTTGCCGGACTGTTATTTTTTAAGTCGTAATTCGGGGACTACGGCGTATATTAAATCGAATTAAAGGCCTAAATTCTCCACTAGTACATCCCGATTTAAAGCTTTGCCACATCTGGGCGTTTTTCGATGTGATATGTACGAGCTGCTATTTTTCATTTGAGAACCATTTAAAGCTACAGATTCTAAATTTTGCTAATCACCATAGTAGTTAAAACTGAAGTACAGAACAAGGAATACAAGTAAGTGACTAAATGATACTATATTCTATCGCTCAAAAATAAGAAAGGTTTCATGACACGTAATACCGACAATAAAAAATTGATGTGAGATTAGTTCTGTTCTTGTATTTTTGATTTCGTCAATTAATTTCTCAATTCAGGTATTATATCTTGATCACACGTATTATCAATATCGATATATAAACCTATTATTTCGTATTTTGGGTGGGACAATAAATGCACCGTCTTCGGTACACTTTTAACTTGTATTTGAAAAACAGGTATGGTCCATTACGAAATCCATTATCCTATTACATATATATAACATTCCATTATCGAAATAATGTTTATTATATTCTATTAATTCATCCTGTGTTAGAGATAAATTATAGTCATATTTTTTGTTGTTGTCTTTTGCGATCTGGTAGTGCTAGAATAAGCATGATAATCTATTGGTGTAAAGTCGGGGGTGTATACCGCATGCGGCGAGGCTTCTATACCATAAGAATAGATTATGTTCCCTGTCTCCTATGCAACGTGCGGCCGAGCGTTACTATATTGAAGGATAACGTGTCGCGTTCTTTGGCCGCTAAAAGAACTTTCCTCTCCAACTCATTGCTCTATTGCATTCCGTGAATGGTTTACAGTACTTTAATTTTGAAGAGACTACTTTCGCGTTCGAAATTTTACTTTAACATAACGCCGTTGCGAGATGCGCATTGTCCGCGATTCTAAACAATTTTCTTTAATTTTGGAACAAAGCTGACCGTTTAAAGGTTTTTGGACAATGCAGTGGGAGGTTTTCATGGTCCCGACTTCTCCTAAGTTCCAAAAGGGCGATCGATTTTCCAGTGACTTTTGTTAAGACTAAAGGTCTCCAAAACATATTTCAAAGGAAAAGCGATGGCGGACCCTGAATAAGGTTTAGTAATATTACGATGCTTCATCTTAGCCAATTAGGTTGGTATCCAACAACTCAATTGGATTGAGTTTTACTGATAGTAATTTACAATTGTGTAGTGATATAATGAATGAGATCATTAATAGACCTCCAAATATTTCGTCAGAGTATGTGGCCGTCCGTCAGCGTTTGAATTAAGATAACTACTTCGAAATTATAGCTTCTTCGCCTTCCATGGAACTTTTATTCATTAAGATGATGCAGTCATTTCTGAAGGGAATTTTGGGTGTTTTTAAAAGAACGAACTAGGGCTCGAGGAAACACAGTTTCACTTTGCAATCCTTGAAGCCATATTATGGAATATATCAAAAATATTCAACTTTAAGTCGCAGTTATGATCAATGAAAGTAAGGAGCATGTTAGTTATTTATGCATCCAATATTTGACCCGTTAGTTTTGAATAATTGGCGAACCGACAAGGTGTCGCTCTTCATCTCAACAATGCAAAACTGCATGTTGCATGGGCTATAAGGGAAGAGCCGCTACAGTTTGATCAGGATGTCCTATCGCATCGTCCGTACTTTCGAGATCTTTCGAGAAAAATTCGGTCCATGCTAAATGTTGTCAATCCGCAAACGAATAAAAACGTACTTCGAGAAATATTTTGCATGTAAGCTCTAACAATTTTGGACAGAGGAAATAATGAGACTTAATGAGAGATGGAAGAAGGTGATAAAGCAGAACGATTCATATATAACGCAACAAATCAACCGTAAACAACAAATATCGAATATTCATTTCGTATAAAAAAGGGAAAGAACCTCACGGATACTTTATTTATATGTAGGCTTTCACATCACTCATGGAATACTATTGCCAACGTACTTTTTTTGCAGTGATATTCCTCTTATTGTTAGACTTACTCCACTGTATCGGTGATCTTTTCTTCGGAATCATTGAGAAAAAATCGCGTCCAAAAATAAAGTACGAAAATACTTTTATATTATATCAAAAATTAAAATCAAAATTGAAAATGGAAAACACAGAGCCACCCTTTGGCACTAATTGTATTCACCAGTTGTCTGAGCCCTTGTACATGCGTTTTAATAGAATGTTAGTGACATATAATGCACAATATAATTGTATTATAAACCTAAGAATTATTTCAGGGAATGCTTAAAAGGCCGTTAAGCTCAGTAAAAAAAGAAATTAATGTTACACTACATTTTATTACTTGATAATTTTTTAGCGTAAGAAATCTGGAACGCCGCGGAGCCTTATTTAAAACAATGATAAATTGTATTTTTTGTGTTTATTATACTCAATCGAAAAGTGATCAACTTTTGTTGCAAAACCTTTTTTGTCAGGTTATCGCAAGTACCTACTTGGAAAATCGTGAAAAATGTTACGTGGGGCAACCTAAATATACCAATATATATTATATATAACATGTAGCTAAAATATGCAGAGGCAAAGGTAGTGCAAAATGACTGTATAGATTCAGAATGGTCTGACGCACGTCAATTTGACAAATTAAGTTGCAAGAAATGAAAATATGAATTTTTTTGGTTCAGAATAAATTTTTAGATAAATATAATAAATGTTGTAACTGACAAAATTCCAATTTGTTGATTGTGTCTCTTGATATAAATTTAAGTATGTATTCCTATCAAATTATTGGTTGACTAAATAAGAGATAGTAAGCTAAAGTTGGATATAATATAAAAGTTAGCACACACCGTTAAGTGACATTCAAACACATACCATAGAAATATAAAGCTGTAGAATGCCATTGTTCTAAGCGTGCAAGTTTTTAAAAGGGAGTGACCGGTACGAGAAAGATCGTAGCTGAAGTTAGAAAGTGCTTAAGCTATTGTATTTCAATCTTACAACATATTACGATGTAATCGTAAGCATCCTTCAGTGCAATCGTATCTTACGATCGAAATACTTTTATATTTCTTTATTATTTGAAACTATTTAGTTATTATTTGAACATTGATTTTGATAATGTAAGAGTCTTAAGACATTTTCAATTAATGTATCTTGAGTACTTCTTTCAATGTAATAATATTTCACAATATTAGTTGGAATTAAAAAATGGTAATAAACAGTTGCCATAGTATATTATATTTAACAATAGTTATTTCAAGTAATTGATAAAATAAATATCTCCGATTATTAACGGAATTTATAGCTGTTCTTTAACAGGAATTGCATTGGACCATTTACAGTCGTTCGAACTGTTAAAGCGGTCTGGTATGAGGGTTTCGGGATTTTTCAACATTTATACTAGTTCACGTAATTTAATCAGGGGTGAAATAACTAGTCGCATGCTGTTAAATGAAGTTTATCAGAGATATGGTCCATTACGACTTTCATGACAGTCCAGACATGGAGCGTTAGAAAATAAAATACAAATGATGAAGGATTTGCAGATTCCAAGTATTGAACAATAAAATCGACTGTTCCACTACTTAATAATAGAATAATAGTACGGAAAAAAAGAAGTTTGTACCACTATAAAACAATTCGATAGTTCTGTGACCTTGAAAACCTAACTACTTCTTAATCTCTTGTGGTTTATATATATACAATCAGGACTGAATAATAATGAAAAAAAGAAACTTAATGCAACACAATATGTTAGTTTGTCTGTACGCTGAAGAATCCTGTTGAAGCACTGCATCCCTACCAACGACGTTGTTCTTATTGTTAGGAGGCCTCTGCCGATGTTGTCTAGCTTAAAACTAGATTTACGGCAGTCGTGAAATATACGGGTTCCTACTTTTTTTAAAAATATTTCTTTTATTTATAAAAAACCAGTTCAGTAGATATTTCACACGAATCTTATAATACACGAATTACCGAAGTAATCGCATTTTTTGCCACTTGATCTATCTTCTTTTATAGCACTTATTTAATTTATTTAAATATAACAGTTTTAACGGTCGCAAATCTAGTGTTAAGATAACGCAGGGTCTCTCTACAATGGAGAAAGAACGTGCGTCGCGTCGTGTTATTTCCTACATTATTATATACCTCAAATATATTAACATTTCAAGTAGGTATGAAAGACCAGTGTTAGGCGAGGGCAAGAGACGGTTGGAATGTTTGAACAATTGGTCATTATTTTTAAGTGCATTCGCAATGTGTTTTGTTTTGTAGGTGATATACAGGGTGGTCCACACAACGTGTGCACCGTTAAAAACTACCAAAATATGCGTTGCACAAAAAAGTTTTTATATAGAAGTTGCATGGTCTGTAGGGGCACATTATATAGTGTAGTTATTTTTTTTATAGGTGGAGGCGTTTCGGAGATTTGAAGGTCAACTTTGTTTTTTTAAATGGAATGCTATATTTTTTATATCAAAATATGGAAGAATGTCGAATTCTGAGTAAAAAAGTATTGACATTTATTTGCCCTAAACCTAATAACTAACGAGTAATTTCACTATATTTCCTGAAAATTTTCTTCGCGTAATATCAAGTTAGAAATTCGACCTTATCACAGATTTCCGCAGGACAGCGATGTTTACGTGACAGTGTTTACTAATATGAGTGACCTAGTGGCTTAAGGCCACCAATCCCTTTAGAATTTAAAAAAAATCGTTTTTTTTTTATTCCATATTTCGAAAGTATAATACTCAAAGAATATACTGACCAAAGGAAAATCCTAAATATTGGATATTAGTGAAGTTATCGCATGTACTATAGAACGGAGACGCAGCATGGGTCAGGTAGCGAGTCGGCCGCTCGGACCGTTAGAGCCGGAGCAACCTTTGTTTTACAATACTTCTTTATTTACACGTTGTTTCGCCAAGCAGATGTTTCGGGAAATTTTTCGAAACGACACGCCACTCCTTTTTATGACAAGGACATATTTTTATATATCTATATAGCGTGAAACGGTAGGTATACGAAACAAAACGTTACTCGAGCAACAGATTCAGTTTCGTTTGAAATTTTGTCGTGAACGGTTGAGTTTTCCATAGTAAAATGCCGAACTATCCGAAAGGAACTCGAGCCAATATAGCTCGGAAATGTTTAACAACAAAGAGATTTCAAGGAAATCAATTCACTGATGCGAGCAACGAAAGTTTCGGGCCGAGTACTAGTGATGACATAAGTGCAAGTGCTAAAAAACTAAAGTCTGCGTGCACAGAGGATATACTTACAAATCCTTTGCACGCATATAGAATTATTGCATTTTTAACAGTTTTTACGGCTCTATCAGAAATTTTAATTTGTGCTGTATGCAAGCAAAGAATAAATTTTAGTGAGTCAGGACATAGAGGCCTCGGTTTCAAAATTGTTGTTACGTGTCGGTGCGGTAATCGAGAAATTAATTCAGGACCTTTGATTAACACTGGTTTCGAAATTAATCGAAGGCTTGTGTTAGTCATGAGACTTTTGGGGGTCACAAGACAAGGAATCAATACCTTTTGCAATCTCATGGACCTGTGCACTGGATTCAATCAAAGCAGCTACACTAAAATCATCGAGCATATTTATGCAGCTGCTAAGTCGTCATTCGATTTTTCAACCCAGAATGCTGTTAAAGAAGAGGTGAAAAAAAATGCCGAGCATGAAAGAGGAGAAAGTATTCTCAAAGTCTCTGGTGATGGTACGTGGAAAAAGCGTGGATTCAAATCGTTATATGGTGTCACCACGCTCATCGGCTACTATTCTGGCAAAGTGATCGATTTGGTCGTGAAAAGCAGTTACTGCCAAGGCTGTACGTTTTGGAAAAATAAAATTGATACTAAAGAATATGAAGAATGGTTCGAAGATCACGAAGAAAATTGTATGAAGAATCACGAGGGCTCGGCGGGAAAAATGGAGGTTGATTCTATGAAAGAAATGTTTTCCAGATCGGAAGAGAAATTTGGAGTAAAGTATGGAAATTACATAGGTGATGGCGATTCAAAAACTTTTAAGGCCATACTAGAACTAAAACCTTATGATGACGAGTTAACTGTCATAAAAAGTGAATGCATTGGCCACGTAGAGAAGAGAATGGGAACCAGACTCCGAAACGTGAGAAAAGAAAAACAACTTTCTGGAAGAGGCAAGTTAACGGATGAAATTGTGAAAAAACTCACAAAATATTATGGTTTAAGCATTCAAAGAAATGTAAATAGTGTTGAAAATATGAAAAAAGATATTATGGCTACTTTTTATCATATTTTTTCAACAAAGGAGGAGCCAAATCACGAGTACTGCCCGGCCGGACCCGAAAGCTGGTGCAAATGGCAGAAAGCAATCGCCTTAAATAAAAATCCAAAATTGGAAGATCTTTCACCGTTACTTAACCAAAATATCAAGCAGCATCTCCTGCCAATTTATCGAGATTTGTCGAGAGATGATTTGCTAGAAAGGTGCTTGGGAGGCCATACCCAAAATGCAAATGAAAGTTTCAACTCGACGATCTGGCGATTGGCTCCAAAACACCTGCATTCTGGTTTAAAAATTGTTGAAATTTCGGCCTACATTGCTGGTGGCATATTCAATGACGGCTTTTCTTCAATCTTAAGGATTATGAATGCGTTGGACATAGTCGTTGGCACCAAGTGCAGAGATTTCGCCGAAACCTCTGATGAGGCACGAATAGTACAACAAAACAGGCTGAGTCTTTCTGAGACGAAAGATGCTCGTACAGCCCGGAAACAACAGCTGGCGGAAGAAAATCAGTTTTTCGAGGAAGTCGAAGGTCTGCTGTACGCGCCTGGAATCGCTGATTAAACGGTAAGTCCTTATAATTAATAGTTTTCACATGTTGAAACTTTAAACGCGATTATCTCGAAACTACATTTTCAAAAACTGCTCGTGTTGTAGCTCGAAAAGTTATCGACCGATTTCGATAAAATTTTGGGAGGTTACTCTCAGTAATATTATCGGAAGGATATACCTAAAATTTGAAAGGAAACGTGTAAATAAATAATTTTTTTGGGGTCAAATATGTCGAAAAAATGGTAGAAAATTCGAACTTCAGAGTAAAAAGGCTCCCAAATTGTCAATTTTGCACTTTTTCATAATTTTTTAGGTATATCCTTCCCCTTAATATGTCAGTAAACGAATGACACTTGTTAAATCTTTTTCAGAGCAACAGCAAAAGAGTGACAACTGCAGCAGTTTTCGATGTCGCGGAAAACAGGTGCCCGAAGACCCTTAACAACGCCGCCATTTTGTTGGTCATCCCAAGAAAAAAAATTTTTTTTTCAACTTGGATGTTATAACAAACTTGTGTCAAAATTTGAAAATGATTCGACTATTTTATCGCCTCTAAAAAAATTCCTGAAAAAGTCCTATTTTTCACGCTTCTAAAGGGATTGGTGGCCTTAACGCAACTAATGTAAATGTTCAAAGTGATATCCATTGGCATTAATACAGTGATGCAATCTATTAACTAATGAAGAAACTGCATTCTGAATCATATCCGCACTGAGTGTAATGCATGCTTCACGAATACGATGTTTCATATTCTCAGATGTTGTTGGTGGTTCACGATACACTGTGTCTTTTAATGTGCCCCATAGAAAATAGTCTAAAGGAGTAAGGTCCGGTGAGCGTGGAGGCCACATAAATCGTCCGCCACGACCAATCCATCGATTAGGAAATTTTCTATCCAGTACTTGCCTTACATTACGCGCGTAATGTGCAGGACAACCATCATGTTGATACCAGATTTGTGTAAGGATATTTAAAGGTACATTTTCCAATAAAGATGGTAAAGTGTCATTCAAAGAGTTAGCATATTTTTGTCCTGTAAGTCGATCATTAATAAAATATGGCCCAATCAATTGGTTGCCCAGTATTCCACACCACACATTAACGCTCCATTGACGTTGGTGGTCGACTTCTCTCATCCAGTGAGGATTTTCTGGTGCCCAATAATGCATATTTTTCAAATTAATTTGCCTGCGATTAGTAAACGTTGCTTCATCAGTGAACAAAACTTTTTGTAAAAAATGATTATCACTGTTCATTTGATGCAGGAACCACTGGCAGAACCGAACGCGGTTTTCATAATCCGTTCCATGGAGCTCCTGATGAAGTGCTAGGTGGTAGGGACGATGTTTTTCATTATGAAGAATGCGTAGTACACTTGTTTTGCTAATTCCAGATCCTCGTGAAATCTGTCGTGTACTAATATGGGGGTTTTCTGTTGCCGCTGCTAGGACCGCAATAGCATTTGCATCAGAAGTAGCAGTTTTCGTTAAGTTACGTTTAGTAACATTAAGACTTCCGGTTCGTCGAAGCGATTGACACATTCTCTCAAATATGGCTCGCGATGGCTGATTTCGTTCAGGATACCTTTCGGCATAGATGGCTTTGGCTCTTATTGCATTTTTATGGCACTCACCATAAACTAAAAGCATATCAACTTTTTCGCTATTACAAAATTTCATTTTTACTTTTATCTGTCCGGTAAATACACACAACACCGAAGGTAACTTCAATACTGGATTACGAATATGAAGACGATTGCGAATCATGATAGATGTTGTGTTGATAAACACTGTCACGTAAACATCGCTGTCCTGCGGAAATCTGTGATAAGGTCGAATTTCTAACTTGATATTACGCGAAGAAAATTTTCAGGAAATAAAGTGAAATTACTCGTTAGTTATTAGGTTTAGGGCAAATAAATGTCAATACTTTTTTACTCAGAACTCGACATTCTTCCATATTTTGATATAAAAAATATAGCATTCCATTTAAAAAAACAAAGTTGACCTTCAAATCTCCGAAACGCCTCCATGTATAAAAAAAATAACTACACTATATAATGTGCCCCTTCAGACCATGCAACTTCTATATAAAAACTTTTTTGTGCAACGCATATTTTGGTAGTTTTTAACGGTGCACACGTTGTGTGGACCACCCTGTATATATACAGGGTGTCCCACATAACGCTTTTCACGATTTTTCAAGTACTTGCGATAACTTAACAAAAAAGCATTCTAAACAAAAGTTTATCAGTTTTCGAGTTCCTATGCACTGCAATAAAAAACGTTCAAACAAATTTTTTTTAAGTTGTTGTCAAAGCCGCCGTCATTTTTTAAAACGGTACTGTGTGTTTTTGACTTAACAGTATTATAGCCCGTATCAAAACGAATTCAATGACTTAGTATACCACGACCTTCGGATGACCTTGAAGGCAAAGAAATGAAAATTTCAACCAAAAATGACACTCTGCTACAATGGGCAATGTTCCGTCGTACGGAAACAAAAGCGCGTTCGGAACGAAGCGAAAGTTTGCCGTTCTTTGAGGCCCGGGTCTGGCTGCCAGATTTTTTATTATCGTCCAACATTTGGCGACCATCGTGCGCCAAGACGGCTAGAACTCCGGTCCTTGAGGAATTAAGCAGCCTTCGTTTTGAATGAACGTTTTCGTTAATCCGTCGTGCTCTATCAGCGAGTGGTAAACAGGGACTTCGGCCCGAACAGTCCCATCGACCGCTGCTGACTCGCGATGACAAATCGGTCATAAATCGCGCCTTCGAAGAGAAATTCTGCCGATCGGCCGGACCAGGATTTTTTGGGCACATCTGGTTGCACTTTCCTCCACCACGCAGGGGGTTAACTCCCGCCTCCGTAGGGCCCTTCTCGTCGAGAGTCCCATGGGGGTGGTCACTCCTCTCGGAGGAAAGTGCGGAAAATCAACATCGCGCACTGCCCGGAAAATCCGAAAAACCCGCCTGCTGAAACGTCGCGAAAATTCAGCAAGTGGGGATGTCCGGCCCATAGCGTCGTCGAGGGACTTCGGAGGAAAAATCCTCGAAGTCACTTGCCTTCCGAACACCGAAACGCTAACGAAACCGAACTCGCTCACGACGAAAACCGTCATAGTTTGCTATATATATTTTGGAGTACTTAACTATCGCGCGAACGAACAAGTTCTCCGTCGGTCGAGGACGATCGCGTCAATAAACTACTTACTCGCGAAGCATAAACGTCGCAAATCGTGAGTGAGAGTAGTGGTGGTCGAATCTATACTATGTCGGATCTTGACGCCACAAAACAGGCGATAATAACTTGTGTTTATTATTAAGACTCGACATAACATTCAATTCGGGAACCTTGACTAAATGAACGCAAACGATTAAAGTCACATTAAATGTTCGGATTGAAGTCCATGTACTTGTAAGCACAATTCCGCTCTAGGTAGTAAATGTGCATTGGTTGCTCATACGATATTGTCGTAGCGAAGTTCTTCGCATATTGTACGGATTCGTTGCTTTAAATGTTCTTTATTTTGTATTGTAATAGCGTAAACTATCGGCTGTAAAGGACTACATAAAAAAATCAAGTGGTGACAAATCAGGGGATCGTGGTGGTCAAGCAATAAGACCATAAGTGCCCAACCAACGTTCTCCAAAATTTAAGTTTAGATCATTAGGAACGATTTCGAGTATTACGAGGTGGACAACCATCTTACTGGAAATCATACAATACATCAACCTTTTCATTGTAGTATATTGTATACTCTACTAAAGTAATTAATAAACTTACAATTAGTTAAACTACGATTTACTCTCATGACAAATCTAGATTAAACAGACGAAATGCCTTAAATTCTAGTCACCAACTACCTTAATAGCTAAGCCATCACATGTTGACATTTTTTCTTCGTTGTGAATTATCGACAGTTCGTGGGTAAGTTTCTAGTAACACAACATTTTGTCAACGTTCCTGAATTGAATGTAATTTCGAGTCTTAATAATAAACACAAGCTATTGTCGCCCATTGTAGCAGAGTGTCATTTTTTGTTGAAACCTTCATTTCTTTGCCTTCAAGGTCATGCGAATGTCGTGGTATACTAGGTCGTTGAATTCGTCTTGATACGGGCTGTAATGCTGTTAAGTAAAAAATACGCAGTACCATTTAAAAAAATGAAGGTAGCTTTGACAATAACTTAAACAAATTTTTTTATCTCTTTTTTTATTGGCAATGTATAACCACTCGAAAACTTTGTGATTAACTTTTCACTGATCAACTTTTGTTTAAAATACTTTTTTGTCAGGTTATTACAAGTACTTTAATTAACGTAAAAAGTGTTAGGTGGGACAGCCTATATATTGAGAATTTAGAAAGAAGTCATACAGTACGATGTAAGGGGACTCTGCCAGCGTACCGCCTTATTCTCATCGTATCGGCCCTTGATAACTGACCTCGCTGAATGACAACCGAAAACTAAACTCTTATTTCGTCGTTAAGTGGTTTTCCGGCCAGTCACGTGTTAGAATCAAATGTGCGCGAGGACGAGGGACGTCTCATACCCGTCGGGCGAATCAGAGCAAACCACTTATCAAGTGACATTTTTCCGAATTCTTAGAATAGTATTTGGCCTTACTTGGCGTTACAATTTGTTTTTGAGTGAAATAAGTTTTTGCAGTAACTTCGATTAGAGTTACTAGCGGTAGAATTTCCTCTAGTGTGATTGGCATTCCTGATAAGTTGGGATATTGGGTTATAAATTGTCAAGGCAACGAAAATTTTGTGAGTATATATTTTTTCTTATAAATATGTCTGTATGATTATATAGGTGTATATAAACAGTAACTTTGATTACAATTGTTTTCATCAGTTTAACGAGGGAACCTCATGTAAACGGTCTGTTTTTCAAGAATTTTTTTTGGAGAATGTAACGTGTGGATTGGCTTAAAATTTTAGGCATTATTTATTGAAGTTATAACGTAAAAGAATATTTTGTATAAGTTACAATTGTTAATAATAATGATGCATTAGTGCCTCAGAGATGGTATGTTCAAAATTCGCGGTGCAACGTACAGGGCACAAAAATGATCAGATACAAAAAAAACATGACGGTATCGTTAGTTTATGCAAACACGCACAACATGACACCTTTTTTTATTTAAACTTGCACAATTGCAAAAATGGCGTTGTTTTGAATAAAAAAACGGGTTTTCTGCTTCGAACGATTGTTAATAACTATGTTTCAAATAAAAAATTAAAAAATCGGGAGATGTCATGTTATGGCCAATTGTTTATAGAATATATGTAGCAAGTTTCATTAAAATTGATTCATGAGTTTTTGAGCTACATTGCCCCGCGTGAAAAATTTTGCGTTTCGAGAAAAACGCGTTTAAAGTTTGAGTAAGAGGAAATTGTGAAAAAATCTTAATTTATTTTATCTTGTTGCGATTTTCTGCTAATCTGCGATTCTAGGGCCATGCAATGGTTCTTTCTCGTCCTTAAAAAGTTCGGCTTCAACCGTTTTTTCGGATTTTTGAAAAGAACAAGCTTCATTTGAGGAGTCAAGAGTACGGCGCTCCTGCTGTGTAATGCGGCGTTCGTCTTCACTTTCGGTCCAATTTTTACTTTGTTGTCCAATAATTAAATATGTTAAGCTGTTGCATTGTTTGAAAAACAAATGAAAATCCTTCATTAAACATGCCGGCAGTCAAGATGTGTACTATCTCAACGATCTTAATGGTGCAGTTTAGAGGTTTAGGAGCTAAACGCCAAACGATAACGTTAAAGCTGTCGTTAGCATTTTGTGTATGGCGGTCAGAAGTGTTCGTGAATTGAACGAATACATTTTTGGACATCTTTGTATAATGGAGGCGGATTAAAAAGGGGCCAAAAGACTGAGCGTCCGACGAGAGGGCGACTACCCGAGCCGTTCCGCCCAAGACACGCATTCACTTTGTTTTGAAAATAACATATAAGGAAATCTCCAATCACATTTTAATTGCTACCATCGTATTCCTGAGAATGTTTCCTATCGATTTAAGCAACAAAAAAAAAATGCTGGAAAATTTCGTTTCGCATGAGGTTCCCCCTTAAGAAATGCGGCGGGGCCTTAGCAAGTATAACAATGTTCTACTAATTACTATATATATTTATAGCTAGTCTAATCTTTAAAACATACATTTTTTACATTAGTTCAGTGGTTACACCACAACTGCTGAACGTATGTAAATGTATGGTTTCGCTACGTTTTCATTTGAGAAACTGTGGTCGAAAATGTTTAGTCAATAAGGGAAATGCGTGTTTGCTTTTTATGAATTGTCCGTGAAGTTTCTCCTATCGAACCAAGGCAAGGAGTTAGTATATCTTTCCCCAGATGACCAAATGGGTGTGTATAAAAATTGTGTATATCTTTTTAGAAAAATGAATTTGACGGCATAATATCTTCCATTGTTCGATAAAAGTTCCGTTTCATGGCAAAGAATATGTGTGAAGTCATTGTTATAATTATATTTAATCCTTCGCGCCTTTCCCCTTTTGGAAGAGGTAGTAAAGCTGGGACTTCACTTACAATTAGTGTACCATTTCGACTACTATGTGATCCATTAATTAAAATCCGTCGGAGCACCTACGTTTTTGTACCTGTTACCCTAAACTCTCACGACATTGAAACTACTTTCTTATTAGTTTTCGATACAATTGACAAGCATTAGAAGACACAATAAACCCAATGGAAACAAGTTTGCGCTTAAAGTCGAAGTAAGTGCAGGTGATATAACAGTGTTCATATCTACGGCCATTTCCATATTACTTTAAATGTATTGAGAACATTTCAGTTTTTATATAAACTTCATAAAACTGCAAAATGTTCTTTATATATGCAGAAATTACATGCTATCTTCATAACGAAATTTCATTTACATTTGAAAGTGACAATTAATTAGTAACAACGTGCATTGAATTTTTTTTTTTAAAAACTTTTGCTTTTTCCCATTATATTGCTAACTTTTCAGTTTTTTTGTGCAACATACTCACTTGTGTGAATTCTGCTCCGATGAATGCTTGCTCCATGCCTATCCATACGGTGATTGGTATAAGCAACTGCTGGTAAGGTTTCTTGAGTTGATAAGCTGTTGCTGAGAGCAGCTGTATGCCACTGATGTCCTGGCTGTCATTTCGTCGTTGCTTTTCACCATACCTGTTAGTAGAAGTAAAAAGATTTGTTATGCTTAGTAGAGAATGTTAATTGTATTAGTATTAACAACATTACTTTTCATCGAAAATGAGAAGGATGCAATTTTGCAGAAAAAGAAGTCACACTTTTTCAAACTATATTTTAAACCTTGCGTTTAGAAGAAACTTAATGAATAAGAAATGGAAAGATGGATAATAAAAATATATAAGAAAAACAAACAAATGATAATATATTTCATATAGGATATATACATATGCTTTGTTCATATATAAATTTTCTTTAGTGTTTATCACACCTTGAAAAATAATTGAACACCGTATTTTTATAATTATGTTTAATAATAAATTTATTTTTGATGTTTTAACGTTAATTACAATTGTAATGCACCAACCCTTTGACGTTAGGATTAGTCAATATCTTTGAACGCAAAAATATTTTGTACATCGACGCCGAGACTCAATCTTTATTCACCATTCCTTACTTACTTCGGAATGACTATCATACACATACACACATTCCTCAGTCTATGCTTCAATCGTCCTATCGTTCAATCATTTAATCGTCAATCATTCGAAACTCATTCTACATACAATTCTAGATTATTATTATTCAAATTTCCAAACCGAAACTCTCTCGCGTTACGACTTTACCAAATAATTCACCATTAACACTAATTTTTAGTGAATTTTCCCTGCAAAAAGCACTCTCCCCTGCGGATGCGGATTACACAAGTACATACAATGCATCTATTATTTACGATATTACATATCGACGATGTATAATGCCTAGCACAATGGTTCAACAACGTTATCTGTCGTCGTAAACAAAGTTGTCCTCCAAATTATAACAGTACTGTGAAATGAATATACCTTGTAATGCAAGATTATTTTTTCAACATCTCAGTAATAATTTGTTTTACACCCTATACAGAAAGGATTTTTTATGCACAATTCGATGCTTTATCAAAATATAGAAAGTAAATATAGGCATTCCATTTACAAAAATATACCATATGTGACGATAAAACAGTAAAACAGCATAAAACCCATATTACTGTTAAATGCCCGCTTTATAACCATGCAACTTTTGACCGAACCATTTTTTCATGCATACATTTCTCCATACGTTTTTTCATACATGTTTTATGAGTTACTTAGAATCGTTAAGTTGCGAAACTCATAGTGCGTACTAGTATATATTATATATATGCTTCTTTTGATACTTAATATGTTAGTTGTGGAAGCTTTTTCAAGAATGGTCACTTATATTTGTATGTTTCAGACACTCCTGTTCCCACTGTCAGACAATACCTTACAGGGCTTTGAGTGAAGAAAACATTTGTCCCATAGGCACTCTGTGTGCCTACTTATTTATGCCTACAAGTTGATCAATCCATCCAAAACATTTCGTAATGTGAAAAATATAGTGTGACATATTCTTTCAAATAGTTTATATGCATAACATAATAGAATTTTAACTAATGAAATCTGTTAAGGCGAAATTTGCAACTCAGTCCTTGAGGTTGCGAGAGCCACATGTTCTATAATTTTTATTTATTTTCGCAGCCGTGCAAATCTGTCCCATTTAGCAAATATCCTTCGATGACCAAAGACACGTTGTCACTAGATTTGCACGGAGCCTTCCTTTAATGTACGACACTTATCATAAATCTTCTCGAAGATTCTTTAATCTCGTAAGCCAAGGTCTTCTCCCCTCCCCCCCTGACTGGACTTTCAATGGGTTTTGCCAAATACCACTGCAAACTATACATTTTTGGTAAACACTCATAAATTTGAGGAAGAACCAGTAACATTTCATCACGGACCCAACATCCTCTTTCATATCAAGCTATACACCGCCAAACAGTAAATTACTTGGCTTGTAGTACCGGGTAAATATATAAGGGCAGACTGTCCCCGCTCCGCTTATTGTTACCATATCGGCTCTTGAAGCCTGAACTCCGCGAATGACAACCGAAAATTAAGCACTTATTTCGTCGGTAAGCGTTTTCTGCCCAGTCATGCTGTAGAACTGAACGTCAGGACGAGGACGCCTCTATCCGTCGCGACGCGTCGGGCGAATTGAAGAAGGCTTTTGGTGTGCCAATGATAACACTTCCTCCTCACTTTTTGTGCCCTGTAAGCTGAGCTGCGAGTTTTGAACATGCCATCTTTGAGGCTCTAATGCATCATTATTATTAACAACTACAATTTGTAAAAAATATTTTTTTTTACGTTATAACTGCAGTAAATAATGCTTATTTCAAGTCAATCTACACGTTACATTCTTCAAAAAAAAATTCTTGAAAAACAGGCCGTTTACATGAGCTTCCCCCCTTAACACTAGATTGCCCAAGGAAGTCATTTTGACTGCTTTTTAATTTCAGTCAGAAAAAAAATTATGTATATAATGATACAATTTCTTAGAATTTTGTGACTTTTTGTACGACATATAAATGCGCTTATTAATAATTGTAGTTAGCTCCCCCTCCTGCATTTCCGGTATATATATATATATATATATATATATATGTGTTATATTGTAAGGGATCAGAAACAAGTCACTTGAGGGGAAATCGCACTGCGAGACAAAGAGAGAAAAGAAAAAGCCGTGGAACTGAGTGCGACAGCACGATATCGATCGTGAAAATCGAAACATTGACGTACGCACGATATTTTTATTATCAGATTAGTAGACACCGATTTTACCTACTTAAATGAATTTTTAAACCAAGTTTGTTTATTTAAGTACTACTCAACAATATCGTACGAATCATTCGTGACGTAGACCACAAATACCAAATGCGAAAATATTTTCTTACGTGGACCAGCGAGACACGTGCTGTCGTTCCGTTGTTCCGGATCCCACTCGTTTGTTTAAAATGGCTATTGTCGGTGCAATGTGGCGTTCCATTTCATTACGAATTTACACAATATTCTTATCTCTTCTCCTCGCGGAGTTATTTCGATCGGAACAACTTACCTCGGTGACTTTTAGCCCCGCTTAACCTTTTGGCTTAATAAGGTAGGCCTCCAGGTCGCTGACCCTTCGGAAAGAAACATATGAGATAACCTTACCAGTGCTACACGAAATTAGAAACTGGATGATTAGACCACCGAACTACTAAGAAAACCGCAAGTGTTTATGTTCTACTCAAGAGAACCCTTGAACGAACCTGACACCGAATGCAAATCATTGACATCTTGATAACCTGCGGAAAATTACATCGCAAGTTTTCGTTCAAAATAGAATCATTTTAATCATCTTCATACCGACAGGTACCGTGCGGCTCGCCAGACCTGGCACCTAGGAGGTAAGCCTGTTTCGGCAGAGTCTGATTCGCCAGGCGTCAAGCGTCATGCCTCTTGTCACACGTACGCGAAGGCACTTGACGTTCTACCTCGTGATTCGTTAAAAGAGCTACACATACAAATCGAACTAAAAGACGAAGAGAGAGAAGGCTGCAGATCGAAGCAAGGGAGACAACGCGATTTGGGTGGCGACAGTGAGGACATCGGCGTAGGCACCAGATTTCTAACATCTCTATAGTAAAAACAGGCTGAGCTCCGACAGAATTACCCCCACCGCATGAGGAGATTCCCCTTGATGAAACGGAGCGCGCGACGAGAATACAATGTAATACAATGTCATGCTGCTCCAGCCATAGTAGTAAGAATATTTGAATGCTACGACTTTGTCGGGTGCTTCCTTTAAGAGGCTGAGCGAGTGGATTCCAAGAAACAAAATGGTGCGAAAAGGCTGTTGAAAACGAGAAGCTCCGCTGCCGAGGTGCCAGGTCTGACGAGTCGCACGGTATATACTTTCGTTCGTCCGGTCGGCGATGGCCGAGGGAATACTCTCGCACTTTTCCAGTCAAACGCTCGTGGTAAGAAAGGTAAAACTAGATACCTAATTCTTCGACGTACGCGCGCTTTAGCCAGTCCTGCGGAAATGGCTGCTAAATCAGTTTTATTATATAATGTGCAGCGCCCAACAACAAAAGAAGGACAGACTTTTGCTTTCTTCTGAATTGGTCTCTCTCCCTAGATATCGTCTTCCTCTTCGTTGACCATGTGAACGCCGATTTTTATTTAACTCTGTATTACAGTTCAAAGTAACAATACTTTATTCATTATCATATGTAGCTCTTGATGACATTTCTTTTCTACGTCCTTTTCTCCTAAGTTCATTTATAGGAGTGATCCCGCCTGACCACGCACATACAGGGTGTTCCAGTTTTTTTTCCGGTCAATCTTTCCCAGCGTGTTCTACACGCAAAAGTAAGAAAAAAATGTTATATGGACATATGCTCTTAAATGTTTTATTAAGGAGTTATAACTAATAATACAAAATGATAATGAACTGGCATTTCGTCGAAACATCATAAGAACGTATTATGAATATCTCTATTTGCGTTTACATAACTTCTTATGTTTATTTGCTGAAGTAGTTGATATCAACATTGATTGCTACTGACAATGAGCTATAATGTTTAGTAGGTTGTACGGTTTTATCTCGAGATGCCACGAGAATTTTCCAATCGTGAATACGCTGATATGCGTTTTATTTATGGCTTTCGTAATGGAAGTATCCAAGCAGCAGTAAAGGAATATTATCGGAAATTCCCTTAGAGAAGAATATCACATCGGTGAGTGTTTATGAAAAAGTGATGAAATGCCAGTTCATTATCATTTGTTATTACTAGTTATAACTCCTTAATAAAACATTTAAGATCATATGTTCATATAACATTTTTTCTTGCTTGTGTGTGTAGGAGACGCTGACAAAGTTTGGCCGGAAAAATTTGGGACACCGTGTATATAATATTTTAGTGAAAATATGTGAATTACGGTAACATTGTTGGAATAAGGTTACCATAGGTATTATTTCAACAGGAAAAACGTAAAGAACAAAAGAAAAATGTGTTTAGAAAAAACAAAATGAAACACAAAAATTACTATTTTTGAATTACGTGCTATCGACTTATCGGCACTCAATAAAAAGGTAGCGAACACGCTTGACCAGCTTTATCAGCGATAACATAGGTATAAAAAAGAAGTATGCATAGGCGCAGGAATGCACGTGTACAGGGTGTAAAAAAATTAATCGTCATGGCTTTAAGTGGTTGTTCTACACCTCTGGATCGATGGAGATTTGCGAAAAAAACCTGCCGCAAAATTCGGGAAAGGGTAGCAAATTTTTTTTATTGGCTCATCGTATTCGACTTGTTACGTAGGTAAAATGTCTGAGAGGAACCATGGGTCAGAAACGAACCGTTCTCTTACAAATTAACTTTTAATTCGGCCTTCCGATCAAAATTTCGCCCATATGGCAGCCTTCGAGTCACCGACCTTTCGAAAGGAAACACATGAAATACCCTTGCTAGCTCCAATAGTTGAAGCAGAGGCAACGTAAACGAAGATAGAAAATGACTAGAAAAATGTCATTGACCTGCGTTCGGTATTGGGTTCGCTCAAGGGCCCACCCGGGGAGAAGAGCATAAACACATGCACTTCTCTACTGGTACGGTGACACAGTGCCCCATTTTCTAACTTCGTTTACGTCGCCTCTGCTTTAACTAATGGCGAAATTTTTATCAGAAGGCCCAATTAAAAGTTAATTTGTGAGAGAACGGTACGTTTCTGACCCATGGTTCCTCTCAGACATTTTGCCTACGTAACAAGACGAATACGATGAGCCAATAAAAAAAATTTGCTACCCTTTCCCAGATTTTGCGGCCGGTTTTTTTCGCAAATCTCCATCGATCCAGAGGTGTAGAACAACCCCTTAAAGCCATGACCATTAATTTTTTTACACCCTGTACGTAATGTGAGAATAGTCCGGTAGGGACAATGCGAGAGAAAATATCGTAAGCTATTATAAGGAGTATCAATGTTGCCAGACGTATAATAAATGTAATACCAAATAAAGAAAAATATAACAGTACATATATAGTTTAACACCGTGGATCAAAGGGTTTTGTTCGGACTGCGGGTCATTAACTCTTTGAGGACAAGCGATGCATATAAATATGTAGCTTCAGTAAAACTTAATTATAGTTTATTGCCGAGTGTATAGACAGTGAGAGTTGAAAGAACTGAAGTACACCTGTTGAAATATGATTAAACAAATAGTAATTTACGTTGTATACACATTAACAGCCTAACTCTCTGATAATAAGGTGGTTTTAGCTCGCCAAAGAAATGATTATCCTTCAATACTGACAAATGTCTCCATCCGCAAATGATTAAGAATACCTTATAGTACGAATATTCGAGAGATGCCTGGAATAGCGTATCCATCTCATATAACACCATTGTTATACTATACGATCATGGCCGGTGATAGTATTATTCGTAGCTACGGCTCTTACAAGCCCCGCTCAGCGAGTGATAGCATCGTAATGCGAAGACGGTCGGCATACGTTGTTATATTAATGGATATTTCCTTAGATTGTTCCAAACCGAAAATAGTTATGACATTTTCTTCAAAAGTTTTTTCTTAAAAAATGCACGTAGAATCGAATGATGTACACTAAATTTGTGCTGGAAATAATATTCTATGTGAAAATGCAAAGTTTTTAAACTACGGTAGGGATTTACTGTCAATAACAAGGACAATTATATCTGCCCATACCTGCATACTCGGGAAACATTCATCTATTTTTTGAGACCAAGAACAACTATCTACCTTTCTTACTTTTCACGTAATACCAGCTTTTTTGCCGAAATCCACTGTTTTTTAAAAATTGATGTTTTTCGAAAACAGGGGGTGATAGAGAAATTTCGTTGCCGGATTCGTGTTCAGGACGACGAACTATATAAGAATCACTCAGTGGATGTCGAAAAACAAAAATACGGCAAATTGGAAAACATCAAATTTTATTTTCTTAAATTATGTTCCATCGTGTCTAAAATCGCGAAAAATTACAGATTAACATTTACGATTTTCAAAAAATCTGAGAAAATTCAAAAGTGTGTACACCATTGGGTGTAATATCTGTGATTTTTTCAGAATTTTCTACGAAGTCAAACAAGAGAAATCTCGTATAAACTGTAAAATACATTTCGTCCTGTAACTACCTCTACAGCAGGGGTAGCGGATTTATACTTTGCAGGAGTTTTTTTTTTTTTTAAAAGACCTATCTTTTAAAAAGGCCTTGGAAAATGTTTCGCCATCAGAAGATGCTGAAATGCAATAAAGTCGTAAAATTATGTATTGATTATTTTAATAGATTTAAAAAAACATTGTTTAACACGTAATCTAAAAAATGGAAAAATTCACATTCAAAGCTCCTATAGGTAAAAGTAATGTTTGGTGTTAATCATTCGATACTTTAAGCATTTAGAAAAATAATAGATATTAAAAACAATTTAAACATGTTTGACATATAACAATGAAATAACATGAATGGTTAACGTGACATACATAATTACACGAAAAAAATTAATTTTACCTTCTTATGAACTCTGTATATTATTATAGTTTAAACAGGTGTATTGCAATTAAATAATAAGTTACTTTTAAATAGTGTAAAATATATCCGAGAACTTTTTCTATATCGTTCACGGTTCACGGCGAAATAATAGCAAGAAAGAATAGCACCAAATTCTCGGAGATACAGCAAGTTGAAAATATAACCTGCAAGCCTAAGCAAAAATCATAGTGGAACATGGTGGAACACTCAAGTATTATCCTACATATGTAAAACTCTCGCATAAGATTTTCACGCATATTTCCTACTGTTTAGTTTGGGGTTTTAAAACATAACCATTAATAATTTTATTTTATTTTTTATCCATAAATGTTACACTTATTTCCGCGAACTACATTCATATTGCAGAATAGAAATAAATTCACTTTCACAAAAGTTATTCACTATATAGCGCAGTCTGCAAAACAGTGGTTATGCACTGCGAATCCAATTGCGTTATTTTAAAACACATAAACGAATTATTTCCTTGTAGTCACTATTTAGACGTTTCCCGGTGTGTTATTTTAAAACACATAAATGTGTTATTTTAAAATGTAAATATAAATACACGCACACACACACACACATAGGTAAATCAATTATTCACAGACCTGAATAAAATTATATTAAATATTGTTATTATGATTGTTCAATATTTTAAAAACATATTATATATATCATATATATTATTCTATATACTATTATATAACACAGTCGTGTAAACGACTCGATGAGGAGTATATCAGATATTAAACTGATAAGAACAGGTACTACACATTTTGATCTTACTCAAAAGGCCGGGAAGCAATTCATTTCCTGAATTTTATTCGTCGTTTCTTCACCAGAATATATAAAATAAACTTCGAGAAATTCGGACGACACCTCGTGGCGAAATTTCAGTACGAAGCGTCCAGCGATTGAACAAACATAGTGCATTTAAATACATAAAATACAAACGGCTAACGCGCAAAACGTATAATTCTAACGAAACGTTTAATTTTAATACACTTTTGTGCATAAAAATGAAGTGAGTTTAAAGTTTAACACACAAAAAAAATGCATTATTTATTTACTCGGATAAAACGTGTAAAACAATGCATTAGTTGTGTTAAAACTACACGTTACTTTTTTTCAAGTGTTTTATTTTAATGCACATAATTGCATTTACACGTTTAGACGTGTTAATGAAGTGTGCTCATACATTTTGGTGCATTTAAATAACCCGCTTAACACACTAATAACACACTTGTATTTGCAGTGTGTTCATGACGATTGCGGGGCTACTGAACGCGATTTTCGAAATGCGACAACGTCGTAGATATAAGTAATAAAAGCCCACCCTTCTATGTCTTCATAGACAAACCCAACTAAGTACTAAATGCAGTAATAAAAGTGCCCCTAACGAAAAGATTATTTGTGAGATTCTACGCATGTTTTAACAATTTGGGACCACTATGCGCTTCACTGAATTAAAGTTGTTGCATTAGAATAGAATGATGCAGAATAAAGTTTATTCCTACAAAAATGCGATCGATAATGCTTTAGGTGAGGTAATATTCTTCCTAACATTGTTACAAGGTTTAAAATCACTACTAAAATATTTCATTTTTATTAGTTTTCTGCGTTAGTCGTAGACTTGTTCATTGCCTTTACATCATATATGTATTATGTGTCACTACCGTTTTAATTTTACTGACAAGTATCATTTTTCAAAAATGGTCTTTCGGATGTCTGACTCTTTTTGTCAGACAACTGATTGACCTGCACCACTGGAGATATTCAATAGATGTTTAAGTAAAGGGTCTAGCAGAATAAGGGGGTCAAAAGTGCCCTTGAGCCGATTTTATTCGCCGATGGGTCATTCGATAGGTGGTCATGAAAAAACATTGTACACAAATTTTTAATCCGATACCTTCACCGGGACAATCAGCAATTTATTTAATTATTCCGATCCTGTTATTTAACATCTACATATTTTTGTGCAGAAACATTGAAAGTCACAATATGAACATACTGTATTAAAATCATTCAAGAATGGCAAATAATGGGCGAGTTTCAGCCCAAAATGTGTCCCAGAAATCGGTTTTTGATTTTTCCGACCGTGATGCACCGTACTCAAAAAATCTGAAAAAATTAGGGTATAACAATGACAACATTAGGCAACTACTGCAAAAAGGAAAAAGTCGTGCTCGGAAGATTTCAATACGAAATCGATGTTTAAACAATTTCTTTTCGGTTTTTCATTTTTCGTTAGTGGAACTTGCAAAGGAAAAATCTGAAAAAAATCCCTAACGTGTGCATTCACGTTTAGAATATGTCAGAATTTTTTGGGAATTTTTGCACCACATTAATTGGAGAAAATGAGGCAAAAACTGATTTTTCGATTTTACCCTATAACTACCCTCCCGGTGAAGGTATCGGATTAAAAATTTGTGTACAATGGTTTTTCATGATCACCTATCGAATGACCCATCGGCGAATAAAATCGGTTCAAGGGCACTTTTGACCCCCTTATTCTGCTAGACCCTTTGATCTCTAACCGCTTTTGACGCACGAATACAGTCGAAGTTTATCTGTAAATACTTTACGCAGTTTGTCAAGTTTGAGTTGGCAGAACTTCAGGATTTTCGAGAGGCGCGAAAAATTCAATTTGTAGTAGTTTTACACAGGCAAGACAACGTCTTCTTGGTAACTTTTTATTCGAATAGAGCCGGTGGACAAGAGATCTTTTCGGATGACGGAAACACAAGTAAATAGTTGAGTTCCAAAGATCCTTATCGCGTTGATTGATCAGCACCTTTCATGGGGCAAGCGGTATAATGGTATTATAGGCCGATTCCGAATAAATATAAAGCCCGAACATAAAGGAATGACAAACTTTTACCTTGCTGTCTCTCGAATTTACTCGGAAAAACGAGGTGTTGTAAAAGCTGGATAAATAAGGCAGAGCTTGAGACACAAACGTCACTTTTATAAAATCGAGATATTGAATCTGTGTTTACATTAAAGCTCCTGCCGAGGATGAACTTAAGGAGGGATTCTCATTTCAAGTGCTGAAAAATCGTGTTTTATTTGGAATTTTTATTAAGGAAACCGTTAGATAAATCTTTGTCATAATTCACACGTATATTTATTATGTATTCAGTGAACTACAGTTCAATTTTTAATTGATTATCTTGAAAATTTTGGCTTTGACGTCGTTTGAGTTGAGACGCCTCCAGAAAATTCCCGGTCGCTGGTTGACACGATAATTGATCTTCAAGTTGTTTGAAACAAAAAATTGAAATGGCAATTTACTCCTTATGAATGTAGTTCTGGTATGAACTACGGATAATTTTTTTTTTCAAAAACTAAAGAAACTGCGACGATTGGAAAAAAAATTGTTTTTTTTGCAAAAAATTTCGTCAGACGTTTGTTTATAAAAGATAAAGTTGTGCATGGATATGTTTTTTCGTAGTTCATACTAAAGACAGATGTTTTTTCGTGAATTGTGCGAAATTTGAAGGCAATCGACTGAATAGTTCCGGAGATATCATGTCAACCGTACAGAAAAAACCTGTTTCGAGAAAAACGCATTTGAAGTTTTACGTACAGTTTTCATATGTAAAAAAAATGCATATATCTAGTACTTACAGCATATTCTTGTTAATCAGCTATGCCAGGTCCATACAGTACACCTTCTTCCTCTTCAAAATATTCATTTCGTAACATTTGCTGATTTAATTCCAAAATTCGCGCCTCTTTCGTTGCGCTATACGTGAGCACCGAGTTCGTTATTGACTCATAACTTTGTCAATTCAACGAATTCCGGATTGAAATTTTGCACATTGTTTCTCAAGAGTATGAATTACAATAATATTAAAAAAAAATTTTTTTTTTGAAGCCGTGAAATGGGAATCCCCCCTTTAAAAAGGACTCACAATAGACACAGAGGTCGAAACAAACAAAGCGGGCAGGCCGAAAATGTCGGTGAGGCATTACTGATGCAAGAATAAAGATTTTTATTTATTAATTTTTCTGAATGTAACTCTTCCTAATATATTTTTAAGATTTTTCTTATTAAAATGATACAAAACACATGTGTAAATTATGTCAATAGCAAATAAATATAGTAGATAGTAAGCAAATATAATTCCAACTATGTCGTATTTGATATCATTTTAATCAGAAAAATCTTACAAATACGTTAGTGAAGGTTCAAAAAGAAAAGAAAAATCAAAAATGTTTAAAGTATATCCTTGAATCAGTATTGCATCTCCGATACGTACAGATCACTCGCTTTGTTTGCTTGGTTCTCTCTGTTTTTTCTAATGTCTATCCTTTTTTAAGTTCGCGCGCGGCTGGAGCCTTAATATAAACACAGATTTAATACGTCAATTTCATAAGAGCGTGTCAGGATCCCAATGATCAATTTAATTTCGATGCAAACTTGTGAATGTATAATATTATTCAAACACGTTATATGAAGAGAATTCAGTATCTAAATATTTTTTGTATTGCCATGAAATTTTTGGAGTAATAAACCGGAAGTGCTATTAAAATCGCTTACTACTTTTAAATTTGGTATTCGTGTTGCTGACAATGAGATGGGTTCTTTCGGATGAAAAATTTTTTACAATATTTCGACTGCCTTGTATGCATATGCCGTGGACTTGTGTTTGTAAGATATATTTTTCTTAATATACAGCTGAGTTGAGAAAATATGTAAAAAATATTGAAAAATCCGAGATTGAAACAATATTACAAAATTAAAATCATTGTTCTCCTGAAGTACGGGGGGGGGGGGGGGGGGGTAAACAAATCTATACATTTCATACATATCTCAAGGTAATTTGAATACTTGCAAAATTTTGAATGGAAAACTATGTATCAGGGATATCAATCAAATATAATTTGTCCAAAAATGTCTGTAGTACTTCACGAAAAATACTGGCAACTTTTATTTTTAGAACATTTAATTACGCGCATAAAATTTGTGATTATAAATGTGTATTCTAAGAAGTCATAAGCAAAAAAACGTTAAGTAAAATCCCGCAAATTACACCGTGCTAAATTTAGCTGCGAAGCACGGGAATACAGTCTGCCCTCAGGCTTTAAGGATCGTTTCATGTCCGACATAAGAACGAAGGCAAAATGGATAAGACTTCAGGTTCGAAGGCCCGGAGGCGGTAGGAATGAATTCACAAAATAAATCTTAATGGTTGGTGTTAAACGCTGATGGCAACGTGATGTTCCAACCCAGGCAACATTCCAAAGAACACGTTTGCTGTTTCAGTTTCTGGAACCAGAAACTTAACTGAAGATATCAATGTATTTCGTCTTAAGAACCACATATATGTTGTAGACGTACAGATATATGGATATATTAGTGCTCCTATCTTTCTAAAATCATGGTGTACTTTTACATAAAAAAGGGTACAATGAGAGAGTTTCCTAGCTGTACAAAAATGCATAAAAATATTTGTAAATCTTATTAAGCCTGAATATGTCTGTACCTTCAACACTTTTCGTATACTAATTTTGAACTTTTGCTTGTGCCATTTTGTTTTAACTCTGTATTGCTTCAGTTAAAAGAATTTGGGAATAGTTGTTAAAGATTATATGACCCCACTTTTTTAAATGATTAAAATACCTTTACTTTATGTCTCTACTGCGTTTGACGTCGTCACTTACAATTGGTAACGGAAAATAGACAAACCATATAAGAATATACAGAATAATATGTCAGAATACAAAAATGTTGCGTGTATACCGGAACTTAATCCATTACGTAAACACGATTCTTGCATCCTGCGTGTTTCCTTATAGTATTATTTGGGGGAAAGTATCATGTTTAAAATCAGCTACAATTTACCACAATCGTTTCTTTTCAGTTTTTCCATATATATTGTGGAAATTCTAAAAAACAAAACTTTGCAAAAAATAAAGTTGCACATTATATTCGGAAGACCAATTCAAATTCTGTCTCATTGTCAGTATGAAACATTTCTCGTATTGTTAAAACTTAAGTAAATATTATAATTACCTCCCCCCTTTTTTGCAGTTGGTGTTTCAGAAAGTTGCTATATTATTCCAAATATAAAAGTGGCTTGTCCGCCTTTGTTATTGTCGTTCCACAGTTTTTTTTTTAATTGTATGAAATCAACTGCTAAAACGAAAGTTCGTGGTGTTAAGTAAAAGTGTTTGTCAAAGATCGTCAATACATATGTTAGGGGTACTGAAAAAGAATGTCGTTTTTTTAAGTAAAAGACGTGAATACTTATAACGATTTAATTTACAGATATAAATCTAAAATATATTTTCCACAGTTTGATATAATCTTTCTCTATTGACTTGGTAAAGATTGACTGCCTCGCTCATAAAATTCACTGAGTTTGGATTCAAAATATCCAATGAGTCATTTTTTCACGTCGTCATGTGTTCCAAAAAGAGCGACATTCTTTTCCGGTACCCCCAAAATATGCATTGACGATCTTTGACAAACAATTTCTTTTAACACCATGAACCTTTGTTTTAGCAGTTGATTTTATCCTATTGAAAGAAAATTGTGGAACGACAATAACAAAGGCTAAGGCTACTTTTGTATTTGAAAAGATGTCGCAACCTTTTGAACCTCCAAATGTAAAAAAATAGGAGATTATAACATTTACTTAAATTTTAACAATGAGAAAAATGTTTCATACTGATTGTGAGGCACAATTTGGATAGTCTTACGAATATAACGTGCAACTTGAAGTTTTGCTTTACACAATTTGGACACTGTATTGTTTAAATTTTGAGATTCCGTGGACGATTATTTTATTCAGTATAATAAAGGCATAGCAATGCGCAAAAAATGTAGGCTGAACTTATGTGAATGATGCTAAACGCATGATAAGTATATAGCTATTGAATGTAATACCAATTAAATTATGATCAGATACACTGCAAATCCATGTGCGTTATTTTAAAACACATAAACGTATTATTTCCTTGTAGTCACTATTTAGACGTTTCCCGGTGTGTTATTTTAAAACACAAAAATGTGTTATTTTAAAATGTAAATATAAATACAAACACACACACACACACATAGGTAAATCAATTATTCACAGAACTGAATAAAATTATATTAAATATTATTATTATTATGATTGTTCAATATTTTAAAAACATATTATATATATCATATATATTATTATATATACTATTAAATAACACAGCCGTGTAAACGACTCGATGAGGAGTATATCAGATATTAAACTGATAAGAACAGATACTACACATTTTGATCTTCGTCAAAAGGGCGGGAAGCAATTCATTTCCTGAATTTTATTCGTCTTTTATTCACCAGAATATACAAAATAAACTTCGAGAAATTCGGACGACACCTCGTGACGAAATTTCAGTACGAAGCGTCCAGCGATCGAACAAACATAATGCATTTAAATACATAAAATACAAACGGCTAACGCGCAAAACGTATAATTCTAACGAAACGTTTAATTTTAATACACTTTTGTGCATAAAAATGAAGTGAGTTTAAAGTTTAACACACAAAAAAATGCATTATTTATTTACTCGGATGAAACGTGTAAAATAATGCATTAGATATGTTAAAACTACACGTTACTTTTTTTCAAGTGTTTTATTTGAATGCACATAATTGCATTTACACGTTTAGACGTGTTAATGAAGTGTGCTTACACATTTTGGTGCATTTTAATAACCCACTTTTAACACACTTGGATTTGCAGTGTACCATGAATTCGAAGAAACGATTTCCACTTGGATACATCGATTGTAACTCATACGCGTTACTGGAGAAATATGAAATATGTGTATGTTCGTAAAGAATAATATTTCTCCCCAAAAGCTGAGGCTGAAACCGCATATAAAACGTTTCCACTTTTCCAGATAGGCTTTTTCATTGTGACTAAACAAACTTATTCAATGGAAAGCTGAGTGATCATGAAGAATTTCAGGAAGTCAATGAATGTCTCAGCGAAGCAGTATCCATGGAGGCATGGAAATTCTAACAGCAGAGATCTACATTGGTTATGCAGGTGAAGCTTGAACTCATAACTAGCGAATAGGCTCAAATTCAAATTAGTATTATTGCTATCACTTGTAGAAATGTTTTCAAAATGATATGCTTATTATAGCGTCAGTTCCTTAAAGTTCATCTAAAAGCGATTTAAAGAAAAGAACCGTAGTAGATAAGATATATAACAGCATAAGATTATACAACAAATATAATCACGTAGAAGATGGTTAGATCTGGGTTCGGTTTTGAATAATTTCTTAGGATCAGTCATTTATATTCTTATGTTCATGATGCTGAGTATCTTGTATTTCGTACAAAAAAAGGTTTGAAGGTATTTCGTTCTGCAGTTTCTCGGTGCTAATTTTAAACTTGAGTACATACAATCAGTAATTTTATTGTTCGCACAATATGAAAATTTCATTTTATCGCGTTATAAGTCCATTGATTACGAAAAAGATATACATGATCAGATACTGCAAGAAGGAATGTGTTTAGTCAACTTTGTTGAATATTCTTTATTACAAATGACTTCCCTTAAACGATTACTTACGAATATTGTAACTTATTGTTAGTTTTTCTTTAAGTATTTGATAGTAATTCTTTTCTCTTCTTGTTTTAATCTGTGTTAAAAAATTTCTTGCAAAGTTATTGGCGCTTTTCTAATTTGTTCCATACATTTTCAATTGGATGAAAATTGGACTGTATTAGTGTATATAATACTTTTGTACAATTATATTTGTTGCCAATGCACATATATATTTAATTCAATAAAATAATAAATATACGATAAGTGTTGAATTGTGCGCCACAGCAACATTTAGCACATAACGTGTTGGTAGCCTTTTTTTTCATTTTTTCTTTAGATGGCACCCCAGTGGCCGCTCTACCACAAGATGTCCGAGTGTTCCCGTGAAGACAGCACGTGTGCAATATTGAAGCTTGATATATATTCATTTAGAGTCATTAGCAATTAAGATATTTTCTGTATCACCATTTAAATAAAAAGCTCAAACAATAAGTTCATAAAAAATATTCCATTATAAAAGAGTACTATTCAGTTGCAACTTTAAACATATAATTTAATAGTTTATATGTTATAATATTTAATTTGTTATATTAGAAGTACGAAATATCTTTTTATAAATATGAATGTACGGCATAGAAGCCTGTAAACTAAAATGGAGGTGATATGACTCGAGAAGCGACCGCGTAGGAGAACGCTCCCGCACTTTGTTTTGTTTTGATACGGGTCGGTCGAGCTCGTCCATTTTGAGTGATGTCAGTCGGGAACGCGATGGCGACCGAGTAGGATCGTGGTCTGGCGCGGTGGCTCTCGCGTTGTCGGGCCCTGGCTGTCCGGGAACTTTTGGGTCCGACTGTTGCGTGGGTCCTTCATCTTGTTGAATGGACAATCCGTGACAGTAAACACGCTGGGTTGACCAGGTGTTTTGCGGGCCCGAAAGATAGCGGAGTGTTCATTACTGATCGAGTTCGGTATGTTCATGTGTCCGCGCCCCGGTCCCCAGGGTCGGCTTAGTTGCGAGATGACCTTGGAGCCTTGCCTCGATCAGTTGCTCGGTCGTGGACGACAATATGGCAATGTATATTGTGAGAAGAATAAATAAGATCGAGTAAGGTGTTGCTCGGCTTTTTATCGGAAGGCCCAATTAAAAGTTAATTTGTGAGAAAACGGTTCGTTTCTGACCCATGGTTCCTCTCAGACATTTTACCTACGTAACCAGACGAATACGATGAGCCAATAAAAATAATTTGCTACCCTTTCCCGAATTTTGCGGCCGGTTTTTTTCGCAAATCTCCATCGATGCAGAGGTGTAGAACAACCCCTTAAAGCCATGTCCATTAATTTTTTTACACCTTGTACATAGCCATCGCGCGAGTTTTTGAGTAATTAACCCTCTAACCGGCAACACCGTAATATTACGGGTAACATTCAACAATTTGTAAATAATTTTATGGTTTTTACCAAAACAGAAAGAATCGAATGTCGATTTTCAAAGGTGAAATATCGATTCAGTACTACATATCGATTTAAAAAATCGATGTTTTTGGCTCGAGAAATCGATTCTTCGATTAATCGATCTCAGATCGCCATCCCTAGTCCCTACTTAACTTAATAAGCTTAACCTATTGATATATGATCTGCTGGTTTATTTTGTCTTCAGGTTGCGGTAAATTAAGATTAACATTCTGCGGTGGTGTTAAGTGCTAGTAGATAATTGGATGCATAGGAAAAAAAATAGATAGAAGAAAAAACCTACTTTCAGAAATTGAAATACAAGATATATAGGCTATCTTGTCTATTTGAAATATATTGTATATGGCTATATCACATGTTGTACTTAAAATATACTGTCTCAGTTGATAGAGTGAAATAGTGGAAGTTCGGAGTAAGGCAGTTTATGCTTAAGTACAAAGAGTATATTATTATATTTAACATTAGCAATATCTTTGGTTAACGCATTACTACCTAAATGATACTTATAAAAGTTTTCTGCTAACTTTTTAACATAGTCTAAAATTAATGGCATGTCAGTCTTTTCGTGGAGCTCACTTATTCTTGCATATCTGTTTTCAGATAATGCAAGTCTAAGGCACTTGTTTTGGAAGACTTGAAGTGACCTTATAGAAGTTGGTGCTGCGCTTCAGATCGGTGTCCGAGGCCAGCACTGCGACATCGTCCGCGAATCCAACTAGCTCCACCCTGCTTGGTAATGACAGTCATAGCAGTCCGTCGTAGACGACGTTCCACAGTGTCGGCCCCAGCACCGATCCTTGTGGGACTCCTCTTTCCATCTCATATTCAATCCTTCCCTCTACCGTTTCGTATATTATTCTTCTCTTGCTGAAATAACTTCCCAGAATCCTCCTTAGGTAGTATGGTATTTCCTTTCGTTTATCTCTTCCTTTATTGACTTCCATTTAGTACTATTAAATGCGTTTTTTACATCTAATGTCAATAGTATCCCATACCTCTGTCAATATTGGTCGGAGAATCATTTTATAAACTAATATCTTATTGTACACAGATAATTTTGAGTTTTGTACCATTAATGGGTACAGCTTTTTCATAACTGAATAGGCTTTGCGTAAGGCCTGTTTTATGTGCTCCTTATAAGTAAGTTTATTATCTAAATGGACCCCTAGATACTTGACTGTTTTACTAACTTTTGTACTGTGACCATAAACTTTAATGGGTTGTATAATTTTGTTGTTGGACTGTCTTTTGGTGAAACTTTAGTTTTTGATGCATTAAGGGAGATTTTCCAACGACTATAGAACTCTTCCAAAATATTCATATGAATTTGTATTTGCTTAGCTGCAACTATTGCATTGAATGAATGTGTATATATAGCTGTGTCATTAGCGAACAGTGCTAATTGCGTTTTTGAGAATTTTGTGATATCATTAACATATATGTTAAATAGCTTTGGACCAAGTACTGATCCTCGTGGCACTCCAGCTCTTACTTTTCTCCTGTAAGATCTATGTCCTTCAATGGATACAACTAAATATCTTTTTCTTAAGTACGAATTAATGAACTTAATTATAGTAGTAGAGGATAATTGTATTTAATTCGTTTGTATATGGGACCATCTATCCATACTCGATCGAATGCCTTCTCTATATCAAACAATAGCATTGCTGTGACATTTTTCCGATTAAAATTGAAACTGACGTCATTTACTATTCTAACTATTTGTTGTACTGCACTATGATTTTCTCTAAAGCCAAATTGCTGGTATATTATAATGTTGTTAAGCTTTTCAAATTTGTTTAGTCTTTTTAATAGCACTTTTTCTGTAATCTTACTCATTGTTGGGAGAAGACTAATGGGTCTATAGCTTCTGGGATCTGTCTTATTTTTTCCTGGCTTCAATATGGGAACAATAATGCCTGTTTTCCATGAGTTAGGAAAGTGTGAGTGTTTTATGGACGCATTTATGATGTAAGTGAGTTGTACTATTGTTTTTCGGGGGAAATTTTTGAGTACTATATTCTGAATCTGATCAGCACCCGGAGCTTTACAACCAGGAAGCTTACTTATTATATCCTTTACTTCCTTTGGAGAAGTGATATATCTACTCCAATCATGATCCGAGTCCAAGTTCTGTGTGTACTCTTGGACTTGCGATATTATTTCTTCCTGTTCTTGAGTATTATTTGAGAGATCTATGTTGTGTACAGTTTCAAATTGAGTTGCAAGAAAATTTGCTTTTTGTAACTCTGTTAAAGCTTCCTGATCGTCCTTTGCAAGCACTGATATAGGTTGGTATTCTTTTTTAAACATTTTTGTCATGCGCCACAGGGAATTGTCACGTATATTTAGTTTTTGTAATTTTTCAATCCAAACTTTGTTTCTAAACTTTGCTATTTTAGCTCTCAGTTCTTTGTTTTTACTACACATCAATCTTTTGTATTCCATAAGCCTTGTTATTTGCCAGTTTCTCCTGAGTTTGTTTCTTTCTTTAATTATTTTTAAAATGTAGCTGGGCAGTCTGTTATGCGGTTGCTGAATAGTTTTGGTGGGTATGGTTATTTGCATACAGCTACGTACAATGTCTGTAAGCCTTTGAGTTTCCCTATCTATTTCTTCTCTGCAACTAATGTTAGAGGTTATTTTCGTTTTCTCAGCTAAAGAGAGCTTGAAATGATCCCAGTCTGCTGATTTGTAGTCATACTCAATCTTATCAATTTCATTGTTGATATTGGTGTCAAATGTAATTAATACTGGATTGTGATCAGATGACAATTCATTGACTGTTTCTATGCTGGAAGCTAGTTGTAAATTTCTGTTAATGCATATGTCAATTGTGGTAAGTGTTGAGCCATTTTCTGGAAAGTGAGTAGGATCTTCTGGATACAATAGACCACAGTTACTTTTCTGTATGAAATTATAGAGAATTCTCCCCCTTTTATTGTTAACATGACAATTCCACATTGTGTGCCTTGCATTCAAGTCTCCAAAAACCAGGACCTTATCACCTAAGCTTACTAGATTATGTAAATCTTTGCTTGTAAAAGTAACATTTGGGCTACAATAAGCTGAAATCACATGAATGTTATTTACCAGCCTAATGCCTAGACATTCTATATTACGCATGTTTGGTATTTGTACTTCTTTAAATGATATGTTATTCTTAATAAATATGGCTATACCACCTGCAGCACTACTCCTATCTTTTCTAATGCAGGTGAAATTTCGTATCTTTAGTTTTAGCTTTTCGTCATATCTGGTTTCATTTACTAGTAATATATCTACCTTTATTCTATATAGGAACTCTATTAATTCAGCTAATCTAGTCCTTAACCCATTAGCGTTCCAGGTACATATTTTCAACTTATTCATTATTTAGGCTTTGGCAAAAGTTAAGAAAGAGTGTGAATTGATCACCAGTTGTTTGACAGTGTTTCAACTGAGACTTGAATTCCCTGACTGCTTTCAACATTTTGGATATGTTAAATATACTGTTCAATTCTTGTATTTCTTTGTTTAAATCTATAAAATCAGCTAGTTCGTTATTGCAATCTTTAGTGTCTATCTGTCTGTTGGAAATAATTTTTGAGTAATGTGACTGTCTTGATGTTGTTTGTTTGTACTCACCTTTGTTATTATAGTTTTGATTTGGATTATTAATACAAATTTTTGCAACTTTGCTACTAACTGTTCTCTGTTCGGTTACCCTGACTAAATTAGGAAACTGGATCCTGTCTCTCATGTTTGGAGTAGGTTTGTTGTTCTCCTCACTGCTCTTCTTATTTGATCTGTTGAGGTTTCTTGATGTGACAAGCTCAAGTCTTGCTTTGTATTCCTTGCAAATGATTGCATTAGCTGGATGCGCTCCCCCGCAATTGACACACTTAGCTGGTTCCAAAGGTGATTTCTTGCATTCTTTAGTTAAGTGTTCTTGCGCACACTTCAAACATCCAGGTTCTGCATAGCAGTTGGTTGTGGCATGTCCCCATGCCTGACATCGGTGACATTGTGTTCTTTGTCTTTTATTTATATAATTTTCCCATTGAATTTTCCCATTGAATGCGCTAAATATTGCACAGTTTGCCTAAGCTGCTTCAGCTGCACATTTCCAGCCATTGATACCATAAATAGTGGTTGCTTGGTATTCCTCATTAGATTAATATTATGTATTGTGGATCCAATATTTTCCAATTCTAGTTTGAGATCGTTAATACTTGTTTTCTCACGCAAACCCTTTATGACAAAGGACCTTCTTTTGATATTTCTATCCGTGTAAGTGTGGAAAAATAGTTTGTTTTGTTGGCACATTTTTTTTCGCAAATTATAGTCATTCTGACTTGAGGTAAAAACTTCTGTAAAATCCTTATGATATTGTGAGATTTAGTTTGTTAGGTCCTTTTATTTTGGTGGAACGACACAGAGAGAATACAAAAAGAAATAAAAAGAAACAGTACAAATGATAATATCGGTATTAACTCGCACTTTCTTCGCTCGCTATTCTCACTCGCTCTATCGCTTTCACAATCGCTCACGAGACCTATTGTCGACGGGATTTAAACGCCTCTCGGCCGTTTTTTTCGACGGTGCCGAGCCCCCGTCGGAAACCGCCGAACGCTCCGGCCAAGTAACGATCATCCCGTGACAACATAGGCCGACCTCCTGTAGGACAGGCGTTCTGCCTTTGTTTTCAACGTGCGGCCCCGAGCCGCGCCGATCAGCTGTTTCTACAATATTTAATGTGAAATTTGTCTTTAATCATATCAGTTAGTTTTCTTTGAAATTCTGTATTGTAAGAGTAGGTTTGTATGTCGTCCACGAGGCGAGAAACAAGCAACGATCGCGACCGCGGTTGCGAAGGCGAAACGTGGCGAGAGGTAGTCGATAGCGAGAGGTTACGAAGCGAGCACGTTTTTCTTTTTTGTATCTTTATATATTAAAATAAAGAATAAGGCATCCTTACAGTATGTTCTTCTATTTGTCCATGTACAACTAAAGGTGGTGGCTTTTTTGCTTTAATTGTGGTTGTACCTTCCACAATGGTCTCCAAATCTTCATCATGCGACTCATTTGAATCAGTATCCGATTCACAGTCCTCTTTGTCTTCCAGTGCAGTGAATCTGTTCTTGAGTGGTATTTCATTTCTATGTATATCTTGTCTTTTATTTTTCATGTTTCCCATTTCTGTGTTTATTGTCTTTCTTTTGCTATATTTTATCACATTTCCGAAATCAATGCTGTCTCTTCCGCCTCGAGTGAGGCTTGGTGGTGATTTTCAAGGTTAGGTTCCTGAATGTTCGTGTTTTCCGTCGAAATGTTATAGTCTGGGATTTCCAATTATTAGGAAATATCAACAAAAGAATTATCGTTTTCCCAGTACGAAAATTTTATACGAGAAAGCATGCAATAAGCTTCTAATTGGTTTCACGTATATGGACGAGAACTGGTGTTACAACATGATTTGACCATTAATTATGAATCGTAATTTTAGATTTTTTACTACAGGAAAACAAACTGAGGAGTATTGCACTGGTTGTATGTGAGAACGGTGTCCATAACAATAGTGTTACATGGTCAAGGAATTCGGTTGTTTTGTATTTTTTCGGCATCAAAATTATGATCATATCGCCTCGGGCCCACAACGTGTTAGTCGCCAATGACATGAAGTCATTTATTTTGAGGTACGGGGTAAAGGGAGTGAACCAAAAAAAACACTTATTTCGTCGTTAAGTGTATTTTCGGCTAGTCACGCGTTAGAATAAAAATACGTGACGATGGGGATGCGTCTCTATCCATCGGGCGAATCGGAGCAAACCAGTTATCAAGTGACTTCCTTTGGTGGGTCCATAATATCTGGAATGCCATCAACTTTAACCACAGCGGTCTCTGTCCTGGGTGTTCCCGCACTGCGCGACAATCAAGCTGTAACGGAGTATGTCTGTGTTACTCCCTCAGCTAAGTAGATGACAGACTATTCGCCATTTCATCACCGATTGAATGACCTGAACTGGTTTAAATATTGGAATATTCTGACACCTTCATATCAGACTACTCGAACCCATTGAAGTATTCAAAATGATAAGAAGTTTTAAAAAATTAAGATAAAAGTTCCTTTTTAATTTTAATACCTGAAATATTCAAGTAACTACAACTAAACGAAACACCGTGTTTGAAAAGTATTGTAATTGTTCTACATAATAAAAAATGTAATTATAACTGTTGTTAGCAAATTATTGTTATTTCACAATTTTTCCGAATAGTGTACATAACGTATCAGTTACGTTTTCCCTTGTTTCCACAGGATGTACTTACTTCTTACAATTAGCTTGAACAACTGAAAAATATCGAAGCAACTTATAACTTATGATAATAGTGTTTTGAGTAAATTATGACGTATTTCCGAAAAGTCATTGGGCAAATTCTGTTAGATTCTTTATAAAATAAGTATAGAATATGTGGATCGTATTTATTCTATGATATAACGTTTACTTTGAATTTCTTCGATGTCAGCATATACAGTGCGGCTCGCCAGACCTGGCACCTAGGAGGTAAGCCTGTTTCGGCAGAGTCTGATTCGCCAGGCATCAAGCGTCATGCCTCTTGTCACATGTACACGAAGGCACTTGACATTCTACCTCGCGATTCGTTAAAAGAGCTACACATACAAATCGAACTAAAAGACAAAGAGGGAGAACGCTGCAGATCGAAGCAAGGGAGACAACGCGATTTGGGAGGCGACAGTGAGGACATCAGCGTAGGCACCAGATTTCTAACATCTCTATAGTAAAAACAGAATAAACTCCGGCAGAATTACCCCCACCACATGGGGAGATTCTCCTTGATGAAACGGAGCGCGCGACGAGACAACAATGTAATACAATGTCTCGCTCCTCCAGCCAAACTAGTAAGAATATTTGAATGCTACGACTTTGTCGGGTGCTTCCTTTAAGAGGCTGAGCGAGTGGACTCCAAGAAACAAAATGTTACGAATGGGCGGTTGAAAACGAGAAGCTCCGCCGCCGAGGTGCCAGGTCCGCCGAGCCGCACTGTACCTACTTTTTCTAGAGTTACCTTGCATTCAATTAAAAGGCGGATTTAATAAAGTGACTTTGACATGACTTAAGAGCTGGAAACTTTATAAAACTATTTATGCGAGGAAAAGTGAAGAGACACTCCGGCCAGAGAAGTTCATTAAAACTTTAATAGCAGATCAATAATAACAAGAAGGACATAAACTTACAATTAAAATATAAATCGCACGGAAATGTAATATAACTTTTCCACAGTGTAATCAAACAGACTTTTTGGTTGCCCCTGCTCCTGTGGTACTCGAAGAATAAGGATATTTTTCCTGGTCTCCGCTACATTAATAATCAGATGCTTACTAGTTTTTTTTCTAACGCTATACACAAAAGGATATCACTCAAAAAGCAAAACATCAACCTGGATCGAATACCATAGTCAAGAATTACGTATACCTGTATAGAATGTATTCCATACACTTAGCACTTACCGTGCCATAGGTGGTGAAATGACCAGTTCAATAAAATGAAAATATGTATACTCGTCTCTCAATTTACGCAGTCAGATATTTACATAAATATTTTCCTATAAGTTTTAAAATTGATAATTTTATACTGTCATCATTGTAATGGCGAATGATACGATTCGCGATCAGGATCCGCCAAATAAAGAGAACTTGTACTTCTGGACTTCTGTATTAAAACATCTGAGCTCGTTCCAAGAGCGATTTGAGAATTGAGCTTAGGGTCTTTAAAAGTTTTAGAAGGGTAGAGGGGGTAGGATGACGGTATTTAGGAGTCTAGGGGTAGGAATAGAAAGTTGAACTTTGGATGTGGATGATGACTCGTGGATGAGGAAGGATCAAAACAAGGAGTAGGATTTTGGACTTGAGGTGGTGATTCTAGTATGACTAATGATGGTGATGAGTGAGCCGCGTTCAAAATATTTGTGTTTATAAAGTATTGTAACACGCTTTCCTATGGGCCCCACGTTGGGCGCCAATTTGTAACGCTGGTGTGTTCTCGTTCGGGGGAGGTCCTATAAAACCAGAGCTTTAGGAGGAGGAGAGGATGGTGAAGAGAGACGTCAGGGAAAGATGGATGCCGTTGCCGCGAAGGCTCGTCTGCCTCTTGGTCTCTCTCCTTAAGGATGGGGAGGGATGCAGAGAGAGAGATGCCGTTGGCGCGAAGGCTCGTCTTCCTCTTGGTCTCTCTGCTTAAGGATGGGGAGTCGACTAATTCGCGCCTCGCAGGAGTGCCGTTACCGCGTAGGCTAAGTCTTCTCCGTACGAGGGCTACTATAATTGAGGTGTGAGAGTGCAGGGAAACTCTGCCGTTCTCCGGAAAAGGGCCTCCTTATATCCCTCTTTCCGCTTCCGGGCCTGACCAACCAGGGTCGCTCCCGGCGGAAAGAGGGTAAGAGGGGCGCGGGACCTCCGGGCGAGGTACCTGCCGCTCCTCGGTGGTAGTCGAAATTCACGTCGCGTTACAGAATTCGTTAAACCTATCTTATATAATAAAATTTAATGACATATTGCAGCGAATGTCGGAAAATTTATGAAAACATAGCAACAGAAAATACTGAAAATGAGGAAAATTCATTCAGAAGAATGTACAGGGTGTTTCAAAAATATTTGTCATGGCTTTCAGGGGTTGTTCTACACCTCTGGATCGATGGAGATTTGCGAAAAAAACTTGCCGCAAAATTCGGGAAAGGGTAGCAAATTTTTTTTATTGGCTCATCGTATTCGTCTTGTTACGTAGGCAAAATGTCTGAGAGGAACCATGGGTCAGAAATGAACCGTTCTCTCGCAAATTAACTTTTAATTGGGCCTTACGATTAAAATTTCGCCAATGGTTGAAGCAGAGGCGACGTAGACAAAGTTAGAAAATGGGGCACTGTGTCACCGAACTCGAAGAGAAGCACAAGTGTTTATGTTCTTCCCCGCGGGTGGGCCCTTGAGTGAACCCGACACCGAACGCAGGTCATTGACGTCTTCCTAGCCTCCGAAAAGTTACATCGGAAGATTTCGTCCGAAACCGAGTCATTTTCACCACCTCGATACAGACAGACGGGTAAAAAAATACGCATTAAGTATTTCTTGATCTACCTATAAATAGGTAAATTTAATAAAAATCGGCGTTCAGATGGTCAACGAAGACGAAGGCGATATCACGGAAGAAAGAGGTGTAGGGACGACGGTTTACGATCCGGTCTCCGCCATTGTTCGACTACGGACGGCCGACTCTGCTTTGTTAACTATTTTTAATTTAGCAAGTTTTTCGTGCTTCGGGTCTCGAAGGTCCAGTACTGTCCACGGTGGACAGGGGCCAGGTCGTCGGCCACCGAAAAAGAGAAACCCTATTGTCTGCGAGGGAACTTCGCTACGAGGCGGCTGTGCCTCGAGGAGTGTTCTCCAGATGCGAATTTTTTCATACCAATAGACCCCTATGGTTTACGGACGTCTCGGGGCAAGCTCAACAATTTTACGGGAACCGCTTAGACAAGGATAAAAGTTAAGTTTCCGTTACTCTCGAACAATGAGATTAGAGAGAGAAGAATTATTTGAAAGTGTAGGGACGACTGGCATTTTAAATGTCCTAACCCGGTCGACTTCCGGAATCTTTCGTTTATGACCCCTTTGTTCCGCTAGTCGGCGATGATCGAAGAAACGCTCTCGCACCAATTTTCCAAAGACTCGTAGCAAGAGAGGTAATGCCAAATGCACAATTCTTCAATGCTCTCGCACTGTAGTCACTCGTTCGCATATGGCTGCCAAATGTTGGCTTAACAGTTTACAAAATTGCAGCGCCCGCCAGCAGAAGAAGGACAAACTTTCGCTTACTTTACTTCCAAATGCCTTTTTAGTACTAGATATCCGGTCTTCGTCTTCGCTGACCATCTGGCAACGGATCATATCGAAACTGCAGACGCCAATTTTTACGAGACTTTAGCGTGTTCATTTGAAGAATTAATAAAGACAAAAATATTAAAGCGAATGCTTTTTTCGAACCGCACTGCTACGTCTCTCGATGACAACTACGATTGTTTCTATCGTCCAGATGTATAAAATTTTATTGGAAATCTATAGTAGACTGTCCATAGAAACAGAAAATGTAAAACTTATTTGAAAAAATAATTTGCAATAGTTAATTAACAGTCCTCAAAGTTATTCTTTCCGTAGATTGCTTTTACACGCTCCCATCATGCTCTAGACATTTTCGTCAATTGTTTTGTAACGAAAAGTTAGAATGGAATTTGCGTATATGTATTCTTATCTCCACTTATTTGGGATATGTTTAAAATTTTTGAAACTGTAACTGTTTTAAAATTGTAGATTCTAATCAGTGCAAATTTAACAGCATCTAGGATCCGTTGAACCTCTCCCGCAAACAGCTGTGACAGGGTGTCCCGAATTGCTGCCGATCCCTTCTACTGCTCCCCACTGCTGCGAACTGCCCACCACTGCTCTTATCTGCTCTCCAGTCGTGTCATGTCCGGCGAACGAAGGGATTCTACGTTTTTGATTCTGTTCTTCGTCCGATCTATCGTGTTCCAAACATTCTGCTAAAAAAACTCTCGCACTGCGTTTGTGTTATAAATCGGTGCACCGTCGTGTATGAAATATAGCGAACGCCGTTCCTGACGTGGTATCTCTTCGCGCAATACATATTCTCGGAAGTTGCGATCGAAGAAATCGCAGGTATGTCGCACTTGTCATCCTTGCGGGCATAAAAATTGGTTCCATTATCGTGTGCCCAACGATTCCTGCCTAAACGTTGATTCTAAATCGTCCTTGCTGGAATTTTTACACTCCTGTATTCGGATTTTCAGTAGCCCAAATCCGGGCGTTTTGCCGATTCAAAATATTTGAACTTGAGAAAGAACTTTCGTCCGTGAACAACACATGTTCCAAAAATCGCGGGCTTCGTTGCACTTTCTGTAACATCCACTTGCAAAACTGTAATCGCGCACTGTAGTCCTGTGGTTGCAGTGCGTGGACGCGCTGTATTTTAAATGGTCGTAACCCTTCTCTAAGAATTATCCTTCGCACTGTGGAATGGCTAATACAAACTTCCCGAGCCATTCTTCGCAATCCCATTAGCGGAAAAGCACGTGTGAGTGCGATAACGCTTTCATCTTTCTATCAGTGAACGCGGAATGACCTGCACCTACAAGTTGTGTCATTCGTCCAGTAACTGTTTATTCCATCGCTGAATCGATGGACCATGCGCTTGAAATCGTATCTATCTGGAATTTCTATTCCTCGAAGTTGCCTGTCGATGATCCTCGTCTTATTCTTGTAAATTTCTCGCGCTCGCGTAGAATCCCTCGCTGCCTCGTCAATTGCCCGTAACATTTTCCGTGCGTTTAAATACTCTACAAGAAAAATGTTTGTATTGTAAATATAATGAATAAAGGTGCAAAAAAATACCATACGAAGTATTTCGAAGTGACAAAATATATAACTCTGTCTGTATCGAGGTGGTGAAAATGACTCGGTTTCGGACGAAATCTTCCGATGTAACTTTTCGGAGGCTAGGAAGACGTCAATGACCTGCGTTCGGTATCAGGTTCGCTCAAGGGCCCACCCGTGGAGAAGAGCATAAACATTTGTGCTTCTCTTCGAGTTCGGTGACACAGTGCCCCATTTTCTAACTTTGTCTACGTCGCCTCTGCTTCAACCACTGGTGAAATTTTAATCGAGAAGGCCGAATTAAAAGTTAATTTGCGAGAGAACGGTTCGTTTCTGACCCATGGTTCCTCTCAGACATTTTACCTACGTAACAAGACGAATACGATGAGCCAATAAAAAAAATTTGCTACCCTTTCCCGAATTTTGCGGCCGTTTTTTTTCGCAAATCTCCATCGATCCAGAGGTGTAGAACAACCCCTTAAAGCCATGACCATTAATTTTTTTACACCCTGTACATTCACAATGAAAATGAAAACGAACTTGCAAATATTTCAAGCAATGAAGATGCCGAGTTTACGTCAAATAAAAAGAAACGGTTTATTGCTTTACAGCACAGTAGCGATAGAATAAAATTTTCATACTTCTTCTTTTTGAAACGTCTTAATTATTTTTTTGCTAAGTTCACTAATTTTGCTAAAAAGTTTGCTAATTTTTTCTTTCATACTGGCAGAATCAATTTATGCGATTTGTATTCGCGTCAATCAAAGTCCATGCGAGATGTATATTCATCTAAATTGAAGGACCAGTGTAATTTTTTGTACTATCAAGTAAAAACTGTATTGTACTGTTCTTCAAATAACAACTGTTTTGTACTGTTATTCAAGTAACAACTGTTTTGTTGTTTTCGACATTAAACTGATATTATCGAGCATTTATTTCTGTAAGATATTGGTGTTATTTGATAGCCGGTTACAGGGTCTGCTATGGTACGAATAAGTATCGATAAAATGTCGGCGCGGTTAGTTTAATACTTCTCTTCACCATGTCTGTTAAATATAAAGCTAATTGCAGGTAACCCCATATAACACGACACTGTTATAACACGGTTTTGTTTTGACACGGTTCGAGAATTGGAGAAAACCCTCATACCGTACGTCATCCTAGAAGACGGTTTAAGAATTAAATATACCCGGTATAACGCTTAAGTTTTTAACCCTTTCGCGACTATCGCCGGATAAATCCGGCGAGCATGAAGCGATCGCCGGGCCCAGCGCAGCGCCGGCAATGGCCGTGGCCGTTGCGAACAGTTTTCTGCTTACAATTAGCAGCGGCAACGTTATTAATTAAATTATTATTTATACATATTAAATTACTTTATATGTATAATGATTTTTATAATGTTTCCCTTTTGTTATTGACACCTTCAACATGTCGAGTCTACAGACCAATTTTCCTACGTTATCGTTTTCGTAATCTCTGCACAGGAACCTATCAGTCCAGACCCGTTTTAACCCTAGATCACTAACCTTCGTCGGTTCGACGACACGGATTTAGTAAGTATGCCAAATTAGTTAACGTTATCGTAATAAATAAATACCTATCTTTAATAATAGAAAAAACATGTTTAAATTTTATTTAAATAATACCCTTTAACCCATTTTGTAAACACCGTAGTCGAAGAGACGAAGGTTAGTGTTCAGCGTCGAAAAATAAGGTTAGTGATTTAGGGCTAATCATTTCTTTACTTTCCTATTAAACCAAGGGATAAAAAAATAGAGTCCCGCAACTTCCTTTCATCTCATATTTTGCATAATTATTTATTCATCTTTACAATTTACTTGGTTTGATGAAAGTAACGATCGCAGCCGATCAGTTACTTTAGATTCTTTCTTTCATGTAAACACCCATCTATCTGCTGCCATTGAATTCACGAATTTCATCGTATGAGACTGTGCACGCGGTCTGTGTAGATTTTCGGCGTGGCGCACAGTGGTCCAGAGCGTGAATTTAGCGTTCACGCACCTCGCGCAGTTTTCAATCTTTTTCAAATCGTCACCACGGGCTCAAAACATATCGGATTTAGTTAACAATTGGTATTCTATTTTTTTTGGGTTGCTGATTACGAATTTGAACTCAAAAATTTTAAAAACAAAATGGCGGATTAAATAAGGTGGATAGGTTTGTTTAAAAATTAATTGTTTTGCACAAATATTAGTATTCTAATGTTTTTTGGGTCGCTGATTACAAATCTAAACTCAAAAATTTTTTAAATAAAATGTTGGTTGATATATAGAGAGTAGCTATATGTACAGGGTGTAAAAAAATTAATGGTCATGGCTTTAAGGGGTTGTTCTACACCTCTGGATCGATGGAGATTTGCGAAAAAAACCGGCCGCAAAATTCGGGAAAGGGTAGCAAATTTTTTTTATTGGCTCATCGTATTCGTCTTGTTACGTAGGTAAAATGTCTGAGAGGAACCATGGGTCAGAAACGAACCGTTCTCTCACAAACTAACTTTTAATTCGGCCTTCCGATCAAAATTTCGCCCATATGGCAGCCTTCGAGTCACCGACCTTTCGAAAGGAAACACATGAAATACCCTTGCTAGCTCCAATAGTTGAAGCAGAGGCAACATAAACGAAGATAGAAAAAGACTAGAAAAATGTCATTGACCTGCGTTCGGTGTTGGGTTCGCTCAAGGACCCACCCGGGGAGAAGAGCATAAACACATGCACTTCTCTTCTAGTACGGTGACACAGTGCCCCATTTTCTAACTTCGTTTACGTCGCCTCTGCTTTAACTAATGGCGAAATTTTAATCGGAAGGCCCGATTAAAAGTTAATTTGTGTAAGGGATGGCTTGGGCGGAGGCAGGGATAAGGCAGAAATGCTAAAACGTTGGTCTTCGGGATTACTTTTAATGCGTCCACCTCCTATGACGGGCTTGACGAGACTGCTGCTCGTTCGATGAGCAGCGATGTTCATTCTTTTCGCCGCCGATATTCGGAGAAAAGAGACTCTGCGAACCGGGCGGCGCGATATCAGACGCGATACAATGCAAGCGCAACGGCTCGCGGCACGGCGTTTGATGGCTCACTACTTACAACTCGGCCATCCTGATTATAAATCGTCCCGATTTACCGAAATCCCGACCTCCAAGTCAGTCGGTGCAAAATAAAAAACACACGCACGCACGCACACACAAAAACAAATTTAAATGTAACACAAAAATAAAAATAATACGTAATACAGGAACATAATAAAAAGTACATAATAGTGAATACATAACAAAGTAAAACGTTAAAAGCTTAAATCTACGCTGACGGTCGCCACGGTCGCATGTTGGCGGCTTCCCATGTTCCATGATACGGTGTTTGCGATAATTGGAACCCCTCGACATCCCTTAACACGTACCGATCGTTTCGCAACTCGCGATCAACCTCATATGGTCCTTTGAACCGCGGAATCATTTTCGTTGATACTCCCGGGGAGCAATCGTAATTCCGGATGAGCACCTTATCTCCAACTTTATATTTATGCGGAGTCTTATGTCTCTGGTCGAAAATACGTTTTTGTGACTCCTGGTTTTTCCGAATCCGTTCGCTAGCATCTTTTCGAATATTGTCCAAGTCACGGGGTACGTCAATTTTCCCGTTAACTTTTAACATGTCTCGCAACGCATCCACAGACTCACCGCGCTGTCGCATACCAAACAATAACATACTCGGGCTCTTATCGGTCGACTTACACACGGTATTGTTACATGCAAATTCAACGTCTCTTAACACACTGTGCCACACCACACCACGCTCACTCGTCAATTTGGCAATCATCGGCAGAATCGTGCGGTTATACCTCTCAACCTGCCCGTTTGCCCGAGGGGAAGCGGTCGCTACTTTAATATGTCGGATGTTACATTGTCGCATGAACTCCTCGAATTCGCGAGATGTAAAACAGCTTCCTCGATCCGAAACGATACGCAGCGGCCGACTATAATGTTCGAAATATGATTTTAAGCATTTTATGACCTCAGCGGCGTTTGTGGTTTTAGTAGCATACGTCTTAATGTACTTGGTGAATCCGTCCACCACAACAAATATATAATTATAACCGGATTTGTGCGACCTCGAAACGGGAGACAGATGATCGACGTGCAACGTGTCAAATGGTGCATCTCCCTTCGGTATGCAGTGCAATGTCCCTTCCAACTTCCCGGTATTCGGCGTATACGCGATACATTTTAAGCAACTACGAATGTGCTTCTCGACCTTGGTTTTCATATCTGGAAACCAGTAGCTATCTACGATGTTCCGCGTCGTTTTCTCGATTCCGACGTGTCCCATCTCGTTGTGATATTTATGTATCACGTTCGACTCTAAGGAGCTCGGCACGTAAAACAACACTCTACCCTGATGCTTTCGATACACTAGACCGTCTCTCATTTCGTATAATTTGTTTTCTGCGGTCTCTAATTCCGTACGAATCTTAACGATATTCTGATCTTCGTCTTGGCAAAGCGCTAAATTTCTATCGAACGAATTATCTTCTATTACCAAAATTTGGCGACTCAAGGAGTCTACGTGGAGCATACGCGAACCGGCCCTATGCTCTAATACATAGTCATAGTTTTGCATCTCGAGTACCCAACGCGCAATTCGCGGGTTAGTCTCCTTCTTACTAAGCGTCAAACTAAGAGCCTGGCAATCCGTCAATATTTTAAATTTTATCCCCAACAAATACGTTCGAAAACGGCGGAGGGCCGAAATAATTGCCAGCGTTTCCAGCTCGAAACTGTGATAGCGTGACTCGGTGTCGGTCGTTCGTTTGGAAAAATAGAACACCGGGTGCAGCTTCTTGTCGGCCTTTCTTTGTAATAAGATAGCTCCGAACCCTGACGCGCTCGCATCGCAATGCAACTCGGTCTCGTCCCGCGGAGAATAAATACTTAGTATCGGTGCGCTCAACAGTCGATTCTTAAGTGTCTCGAACGCTTGTTTTTCCCTCTCGCCTAAATGAAACTTTGCATCCTTCCTCGTTAGATCATATAACGGCTTCGCGATAACGGAAAAGCTCTCAACGAACTTCCGAAAATATGAGCATAAACCTAAAAAACCCTGCACCTCTCGAACATTTCGCGGGAGGGGGAATCTTTTTACCGCCTCGAGTCCGCGTTCCGTCGGCCTAATTCCCTCGCTCGTTACTGTGTATCCCAAAAAATCGAGTTTTGTTTGCAGGAACTTGCACTTATCCAACCGTAATTCTAACAGGTTTGCTGCGAGTAGTTTAAATACTTTTCCCAGGACCTCGATGTGATGCTCTATGGTCTCTGTCGCGATAAGAAAATCGTCAAAATAAACGGATATTTCGCCTTCGTTTATCAGCTCTTTAAAGATCTCGGTGATGTACCGTTGAAATTTGAGAGGCGCGCCTTTTAACCCGAATGGCATCCTCGTGTACTCGTATTGCCCGAAGGCGTTACGAAAGACGTGAATTTAACCGAATCTTCGTCCATTTTGATATGGAAAAATCCATCTTTTAAGTCGAGCGTCGTGAAATATTTCTTCCCCCCTAGCAGGTCTAACTGATCTTCGATCAATGGCAGCGGGAAATTGTCGCGGACCGTGATTTTATTTAATGTACGGAAATCCACGCACATTCTAATTTCCCCGTTTTTTTTCCTCGTCAGCACGATAGGAGACGCATACTGCGACGTGCTCTCCCTAATTATCCCTTTCTCTAATAATCCGTCGAGAATGCAACGCAACTTATTCTTTTCATCGTACGATAATCTGCGTGGTGAAAATGCAAACGGTTTGTCGCTCGTAATCGATAATTTCATCGCGGTTTTTACCTTAGGTTCCGCCGGTCTCTGTGCGTTAACATACGTTCTGTCAAACAATTCTCGCACTCGCGTCTTCGCCTCGGGCGTAAGGCTTTCGTCGAAACGCATGTCATCCGCACTGACGCGCTCGTTTCCCTGATCTACCTCAATGTTCATAATGTCGGCTACATCATCGCGTACTTCTATCTCCTTTCTACTCAACGATAAATTGGCAACCTTCATAAAATCGCGTCCTAAAACCAAAGGGTTTTTCATCGTTTCGTCCGGTACAATTCTTAACGTGACATTATGTTTCCCTGCGTCATAAATGATTGCGGCCTGCGTCTTACCTAACACGTTCAAGTCGCTCCCGTTAATCCCGTAAAATTTATCCGAATCGCGACCGGTCGTAAAACACGCTCTCGGAATGCAACCCTCCTTAACAAAACAAATCGGACTCCCCGAATCAATGAGTGCGTTTACTCTAGTGTTAAAACTCCCACTCTCGCTACTTATCTGTATTTCTACCGATCGTCGAAATTCGTCGTCTTCCTTTTGCCCGCGCGTGAGGCAGTTGACGTCACTTCTCGTTGTCTCTTGGTTGCATTGACTCGCCCGATGACCCATCTGCCCGCACGTGTAACAGGATCCCCTCTCTCTCACCGGCTTCGTACAGTCGGCCGAAAAGTGACCTGGCTCGTTGCAATTGAAGCACCTCCGTACGGCGCTCGCTGGTCCTTGTCCTTCCCTTGGCGGTGGTCTTCCCGATCCGACGGCCGAAGGACCTGCTGGTCGGTGGCGCGCGAGTGGTTTGCGGGACCCATCCGACGGCGCGATTTTTCCCGACGGCTGACCTCCCTCCGATAGGCGAGGTTTTCCCATCGGTAATCTGACGTTCGTGAATGCCGTCAGAATTTCGTCCACCGACTCGTATCTCTGTACCTTCGCTTGCGTCTGCAACTCCCTATTCGGTATACCATCGATGACGTAACTAATCAATTCCGCTTCCGCGACCGGCACGCGGTTTGCCAGAATTACTTTGTCGTGCACATAATCGGCGAAGGATTCGTCAATTCTCCACTTTCTCGCTTCGAGTTCGCGTCTCAACTGTAACGGATCCGGTCGTTGCCCGTACATTCTTTTTAACTCCCTCAAAAGCTCCTCTACGCCTAATTCTACGCAGTCAGTTCTCGAATGGTACCACTTCAATGCGCGACCCGTCAGTCTGCTGCACACTAGAGCTTTCCCTTGGTGGTTGTCCAGCTCATACGTCGACAGGAGTTCCCTCACCTGTTTTTCCCACCTGCTAAAGTCCGCACTTTTTCCACAAAATTCGCCAACTATGTCCTTCAACTCTTGCCACTTCTTCACCGTTGTTCGTCCGGACGTGCTTACTTCCGACCTCGGCGTCATCCGCAACAGTTCCAGCTCTCTCCGTAACAGCTCGTTTTCCCGTTCCATAACGTCTCGTTCTCTTCTTAAAATCTCTAACTCGCGTACAGTCATTTCGTCTACCCGCTCTCTCGTATCGGGTCGGTTTTGAGTCTCCTCATTCGGCACCGTTTCCGAAACTTCCGTCATGGCTAATTCTTGCGCTGTAGCACCGACGCCCACTAGCCGTTTTACTAACTCGGCCTTCGTGCCCGTCGTCTGCAAATTCTTGGCCTTCAACTTCTCTTTCAATTCCGTTACCGTAAGGGGACAACTCATCTCATAACAGTACGGTATGCACGGTTCACACATAAACGTCGCGACACACACTTCGCGTAAACTTTGAACGTAACATAAATTTCTCGTACAACCAACTTGAAATCGTAATTCGGCTGCCTCGATCCCACTTCTGAATTTGTAAGGGATGGCTTGGGCGGAGGCAGGGATAAGGCAGAAATGCTAAAACGTTGGTCTTCGGGATTACTTTTAATGCGTCCACCTCCTATGACGGGCTTGACGAGACTGCTGCTCGTTCGATGAGCAGCGATGTTCATTCTTTTCGCCGCCGATATTCGGAGAAAAGAGACTCTGCGAACCGGGCGGCGCGATATCAGACGCGATACAATGCAAGCGCAACGGCTCGCGGCACGGCGTTTGATGGCTCACTACTTACATTTGTGAGAAAACGGTACGTTTCTGACCCATGGTTCCTCTCAGACATTTTACCTAAGTAACAAGACGAATACGATGAGCCAATAAAAAAAATTTGCTACCCTTTCCCAGATTTTGCGGCCGGTTTTTTTCGCAAATCTCCATCGATCCAGAGGTGTAGAACAACCCCTTAAAGCCATGACCATTAATTTTTTTACACCCTGTACATTAGCTTATTCAGCTTAGATTGCTAACTTCAAAATGGAAAAACTAAAAAGTACCACAAAGTAGCCTCTGAGAACTTTGAAGATGTTTAGTTTAAACTATATAGAAATAGTTTCTGCTAAAATTGGCTTTATCTATTTGCACCTTTTGTAGATATTCCTTTCTAAAGTTTATGTAACCCAGACCAGCTGCATAGACTCAGTGGGACACGCGGTCAGTAAATTTCCGGGTTTCTTAAAGATACCGTGCAACAAAAACAAAATCTTATTGGCACTAACAAGGACGAAGACTTCTAAAGCATCACTTTTATTCCTTAATTGCTTTATTGTTAGGATGCGAGCAAAGAGGAATGAGCTAGGTTATCCGATTGAAAGGAAATCCTAGTCTTCTAAGTTAAGAGCAAAATTCAAGTGTGCTTGTAAGTGCCCACGTCTCGTTCGATTCCTCGAAGTCTGGCGTGTCGGCTACGGTATAAATTAATATAACGCAGCCTGGTTGTTTTAGATCTCCCGAATCAGCTGGTAAGGTCTTGATTGATCGTAGGTGTAATTTATTTACACTTGAAACGAAATAACAATTAACAACAACACTTAAGCTACTTTATCTGTTGGTCGAGATGTTTGATACACGAGATATGTAAAAGTTCTGCAGTCGAGGATGAAATTGTTAGTCTCGAAAATAATCCTTAATCGAGGATGAATTGGATGCCTCACTTGCCAAATCGATTAACTCCATAAAACAAGAAGTTGAGAAATATGATAAAATAGTATACATATATAGTTATTTAAAATTCTTCTCAAATTGTAAATTCAAAAATACGATGTAGACTGTATTACTGCATATGCATCTTTCATCTAACAACATATGAAAAGTATAAGATAGAATATTCTTAGAGTAATTGTTATTATTATTACAATTTTTCGTGATTAAGGGAGTTAATCGTATTGGCAAGTGAAAGAAAATTATTAATTAAAATTCAGTCTTCGAATCATTTGTTTATTACGGAAAAACTTCATTATATTGTTGGATACCAACTCGATTCATGTTCCACAAACTCATTATCTCCTTTAAAAATAAGATACTAGGTCCAAATAATCCTCAACGTGATTCAAGGTCCAAAAGGGAACTATTAGTCATCTTCGAATTCCGTCATCGCTGTTTCCTCAAAATATGTTTTCAAGACCTTTGGTCTTCGCGAAAGTCGCTGGAAAAGCGATCGCCCTTTTGGAACCTTAGTCACGAGAAGTCAGAGTCATCCAAACCTCCCACCACACTAGTTTAAGGTCCTTTAAAAGGCTAGTCTCATTACCAAATTCAGACAGACTAAATCAGGAATTTTGTATCGAATCGCTGACAGTCGGCATCTCGCGACGACGTCATCCCTATAATTGTTAAAACTCCGAGTGCGCAACAGTTCTTCCTAAATAAAGTGTTGTTAACCATCCACGGCATACAACATTAAAATTGGTGTCAGAAGTGGGATACAACATAAAATTTGGTGTCAGAAGTGGGATTGATCTGACACTCTACGATCTTCGGTCGAACTCTGGAACTAGCAACTCCACACCGAGCGAGAGTGACGATTTTAATCATTAATTTTGGATCATCCAAGGAAGAATCTACAAGCGACAGCACTACGATTTGGCTGTCATTCCTGGAGCCCTTGAATCTCCAGCACCAATCGAAGAAGCTACTCGGAAAAGGAACAAGGAGACGCATCGTGAGTACTGAACTTCAGTTATTCGTGCAAATTCCAAGATCTTACTAAATCCTAAATCATAAATTCTAAATCTAAAAATTCCAAATCCTAAATCTAAATTCAAAAATTCTAAATCCTACATCTTAAATCCTAAATCTTAAATCTAACTCCTAAATCCTAAACCATAAGTCTTAAATCTTAAATTTAATTCCTAGATCCTAAATCTTAAAGGGTATAGCCGGTTAAGATGGTCAAATGTACCCTTGAACCGAATTCAAATCGCGATGAGTCTTTCGAAAGCTTATAAAAAAATAATGATTTCTGCCAAGTTTCAACTTTGAATCTCGACCCGGGGGGTAGTAAAGGGTAAAAATAGAAAATCAGGTTTTTGCCGAATTTCTCCTATACCAGCGGATAAAAAATTTTGAAAAAATTCAGAGGCACTTCTGTTATCAGGGCACATGTTAGAGAATTTTTTCAGATTTTTAAATTGAAAAAAACAAGCTGTGAAAAATAAAAAACGCTAAAAAATGATGAAAAATGCCGATTGTGTATCGAAGCAGTCTTGGCACTATAATTATATTTTTACTGTAAGTACGTATCATTGTTACTATTGTCCTGAATTTTTTTCAGATTTTTCAATTTGGTGCGCCGCAGTTAAAAAAATTAAAAACCGATTTTTTCGTCGTTTTTTCCGTGTCAGAGTAACTTATACGTCGAATTGCTTCATGAAATAGGTATTTTATGCGATCTTCTATGTTTATACGTACAGCAAAACATCACAGGAATTAAAGAAACTGAAAAAACCGAATCATTTGAAACTGTTATGCGCCTTATATTGTAAAGTATCTACCGTATTTTCCAACGGCGTCGGTGGCGAAGCGGTAGAGTGTCGAGCTGCTATACCGCTGCGAACTTTTTGAACGTAGGTTCGAGCCTCGAACTTCCAAGTCCCTTAGGCTGTTTTTTTTTCTTTTTTTGTTAATTAAGTATATATATTTCCGAACTTTACGACACAACGATCAATATTTACTTTCAAATGTTTTAAGAATATTTGAAAAACATATTAACCTGAAATATACGTAAATATGACTTTGGACTGCTTGTTATGCCGCCGTTTATCCTGTCAATTACGGCATTGTTTGAAATTGGTTGAAATTGGTTTTCAAATCTCTTACCTTTCATGCATTGAACCCGTGACAGAAATTCTAACATACATTTTGAATAAAAGAGAGAATAGAATTGTATGATCTAATTCGAATAGACGAAAAGGCTAAATAGTAGAAAAACAACAACACGATTTTTGTTGCCATCCATCCATAACTGTTAAAGGTAAGAGATTTGAAAACCAATTTCAACCAATTTCAAACAATGCCGTAAATGACAGGATAAACGGCGGCATAACAAGCAGTCCAAACTTATATTTACGTTGTAACACGGCTCCTTTTTGCGACGGTGCGTGTTCCTCGTTCGGGGGAGGTTCTCGAAAACAGAGCTTTGGGACGGGTCGGATAGGAAGAGGAGAGAGAGATGGTGGAGAGAGGCGTCAGGGAAAGAGGGGTGCCGTTGCCGCGGAGGCTACGTCTTCCCCTCCGGATGGCTGGACGTGAGGGATGCAGAGAGAGAGGTGCCGTTGCCGCGAAGGCTCGTCTGCCTCTTGGTCTCTCTGCTTAAGGATTTGGAGTCAACTGTTTCACGCCTCGCAGGAGTGCCGTTGCCGCGAAGGCTCGTCTGCTCCGTACGAGGGTTACTGAAGTTGAGGTGCGAGAGTGCAGGAAAACTCTCTAGGATAGGAGTCAACTAGTTCGCGCCTCGCAGGAGTGCCGTTGCCGCGAAGGCTCGTCTGCTCCGTACGAGGGCTACTGTAGTTGAGGTGAGAGTGTAAGGAAGACTCTGCTTGATTCCGGAAAAGGGGCCTCCTTATATTCCTCTTTCCGCTTCCGGGCCTGACCAATCAGGGTCGCTCCCGGCGGAAAGATGGTAAGAGGCCGGGTGGAGGGGCGCGGGACCTCCGGGCGAGGTACCTGCCGCTCCTCGGTGGTAGGCGAAATTCGCGTCGCGTTACAACGTATATTTCAGGTTAATATGTTTTTCAAATATTCTTAAAACATTTGATAATAAATATTGATCGTTGTGTCGTAAAGTTCGGAAATATATATAATTAACAAAAAAAAAAAAAAAAAAAAAAAAACAGCCTAAGGGACTTGGAAGTTCGAGGCGATGAACCTACGTTCAAAAAGTTCGCAGCGGTATAGCAGCTCGACACTCTACCGCTGCGCCACCGACGCCGTTGGAAAATACGGTAGATACTTTACAATATAAGGCGCATAACAGTTTCAAATGATTCGGTTTTTTCAGTTTCTTTAATTCCTCTGATGTTTTGCTGTACGTATAAACATAGAAGAACGCATAAAATACCTATTTCATGAAGCAATTCGACGTATAAGTTACTCTGACACGGAAAAAACGACGAAAAAATCGGTTTTTAATTTTTTTAACTGCGGCGCACCAAATTGAAAAATCTGAAAAAAATTCAGGACAATAGTAACAATGATACGTACTTACAGTAAAAATATAATTATAGTGCCAAGACTGCTTCGATACACAATCGGCATTTTTCATAATTTTTTAGCGTTTTTTATTTTTCACAGCTTGTTTTTTCATTTTAAAAATCTGAAAAAATTCTCTAATATGTGCCCTGATAACAGAAGTGCCTCTGAATTTTTTCAAAATTTTTTATCCGCTGGTATAGGAGAAATTCGGCAAAAACCTGATTTTCTATTTTTACCCTTTACTACCCCCCGGGTCGAGATTCAAAGTTGAAACTTGGCAGAAATCATTCTTTTTTTATAAGCTTTCGAATGACTCATCGCGATTTGAATTCGGTTCAAGGGCACATTTGACCATCTTAACCGGCTATACCCTTTAACTCCTAAATCTTAAATCTAATTCCAAATCCTAAATCTAAAATCAAGAATTCTAAATCCTACATCTAAAATCCAAAAATCCTAAATCTTAAATCTAATTCCTAAATCCTAAGTATTGAATCCAAAATCCTAAATTCTAAATTCTAAATCGTAAGTCCTAACTCAACAAAAATTCTAAATCCTAAATCGCAAATTCTAAATGCTAAATTAAAATTCCAATTTAAATCAAATATCTACAAGAGAAAAAAATGGATACGGTATACGAAAGAAATGCAACTACATCTCAGGAGCTTTCTCTCGACTTTTTAATTCGGTTAATACCCGATCAGTTTGACGGAGACAAATTTAACTACGCAGTTTTATAAAACAAGTAGATGACATATTTGCATTAGCTATGCCAAATCAAACTTACCTCTTATTATTATGCGTGAAAGACAGAATAACGGGTAGAGCACGTGAACAAATTAAGAAACATAATCATCTAACTACATGGAAGGAAATCTCCGAATTGCTAATTAAATTATATGAAGACAAACCTCTTGCAAATTTTCTTGAAGAATTGAGGAATATCAAACAAAAAGAAAATGAAAACGTGACACAGTTCTATCAGAGAATAGAAAATTTAAATTCTGAAATATCAAGTGCCATCTATAACTCAAAATATAATAAAAAAACTTTAGATGATCGATTACTTATGATTAATGATCTCTCGCTATATCGATTCATTTATTACACATGTTCCGAAATCTCACAAAAACTAAGACACAAAGAATTTAAAAATATTAATGCCGCTTTTGTCACTGCTATAGCCGAAGAACAGGCACAGCGTCTCGCGTATAATATAAAAAGCGATAAATCTGATATTCCTTTACACGTCTCTAGTGATTTTAATAAAAGTAATTTTGCATCGCCAAATTCCAACGATCGAACTCAATCGTCAAAATTTGTAAATCAAAATCGAGATCTTAAAATTCGAAATTCTTTAATTCAATATGAAATTCATATAGATAATCACGAACAAAATTTCCAGATCAATAATCTTCCACTAGATCCACCGAATTCAGTCGAAATAACAATTAATGATCAACAACTTGAAGGCATAGAAATCTCTGAAACTTTTGCTCAACAATTACACCTTTAGCATATCTGACACTAACACTCTCACATATCCCATCAATCCCACATATTTTGTTCAAGTTGTATCTCTAACTGATAAAATTCCTCCATGGCAGTTTTCCTTTCACCCGAAATGATTTTTTCATCGCACTTCTGAATACATCGACATGGCAGATTTACAAATGTTTTTTCCGGTATTAAATGCTCACTTCTATTTCTGCATCTTAAACTTTTTATTATTCTATGCTTTTAGACATTTCAGTCCCATTCAGTGTGATTACAGCTTCTTTTTCGTCCAATCGAATTATTTGTTGGAATTTTTTCAATGCTATGATCAGATGACGAATCCGAATAAAATTACGAAATCGTTTTCTAGAGCCCTGCTTTCTGTCAATAAGTTGTATTGAAGTACCATCCGATTCATTATTTGCCTTATTCGAATAATTCTTATTAACATCTAATGTATAGGGCCTCGCCTAGACTGTTTACAAAATGCGCGTTGCAGAGACAATACGGTCCTTCGTTAGTTTTAAGGAATGCATGTGTGTATGTGTGAACGAGTGCATGAATGTTAGGTACGAATGAATGCTTAGACGGGATGAATGCGAGTTAAGTAGTTCTTCTTTGACTATCAAGCTGTATAGACGATTTTCATTTCATTTTGTGTTATCACTTAGTATATATGTAGTTTTTTAATAATTATTCTTATTTTACTTATATTTTAACATGTAATAATCCAATCCCACATTTTTGGGGGCTCGTCCGGGAGTAAGTTTTGTGATACGAGTGAAGTGAAATTTATTGGATGTGTGCTAAAGTGTTATACAAGATGGACAACGAGGAAACGACACACGAGGAAGCTGTAAAAAGCTTAAATGTCGACGCAATGACAGTGAACGAGCTCAGAGAAGAACTCAAACGACGCAAAATTAGGAGCAGTGAAATCAAAGCAGACTTGATTCAACGACTGACATGAGAGCAGCCTTGATTTTGGACGATACACGTGAAGATGATGACGAGGATGAAGAAGAAGAGTCTGACTGCAAGAAAACTACGGGTACGAAGCAAGTGACACACTTGTTAACTTTCAAAGATGTGGAAGAAACGATGCAACCTTTCCGAGGTGACGATACAACGTGCATCAATGAGTGGTTGCAACAATTCGAGGAGATGGCAGACTTCTGTCAATGGTCGGAAGTACAGAAAATGATCTACGTGTAAAGACTTTTGCACGGTCCGGCAAAATTGTTTTTACGGCACGAAAAACATGTGAAAACATGGATCAAGCTGAAGAGCACACTAGTTGAAGAATTTAGCCACACGATTGACAGCTTTAAAATCCGCAAGGAGTTGTCTTCAAGGAAGAAGAAGTTGAACGAATCGTACGAAGATTACATTTACACAATGTACGATATCGCCGCACAAGCAGACGTAGACATAACATCGATAATAAAATACATAGTGGCTGGTGTTCAAGACGATGAAATTAATAAAACAATACTGTACGGGGCGAAGAATTTGAGCAAATTAAAGGAGAAGTTCATATTGTATGAAGATTTAAAAGACAATATGAAGAAGAAGACGGGGCGTCTCGAGGACAAACCAAGAAGAAGAGGATCTGCGACGGAAACAACGGGAAATGTGCAGACGCGTTGTTTTAATTTCGGTGACCCGAAACACGTATGTGACGTGTGCCTTACGAAGGACAAAGAACGAAAGCGCTTTGATTGCAACCAATATGGAAAGTAGTCGAAATTGCAAATCAACAAATAAATGCACTTATTGATTCTGGTAGCCATTTAACTTTAATGCGCACTAGCTGTTATATTAAAATAAATCTTCCGGCTTTAAAAGAAAATTCAATTCGTTTCAATGGCATCTGTTCTGAGGGCAATAACACTTTAGGTGGTTTTCACACGGACATAACGATAAACGAACAAACGTATCCGGTTAATATACACGTAGTTCCAGATACAACGATGCGGCATGATTTACTAATTGGGATGGATCTTTTAGATAGAATATGTACAATAATGGTAGGAGGTGTAGTTTCTATCTCTCCGATAAAGGCAAATAACATGACGGACACAGAATTACGTGACATGTTACAGATTGATATCGGGAATGAAAATAATAAATTAGATTTAACGTATATTACGAACTCAGAATACAGGGGAAAAATTCAAAGTATCATTAAAGACTATAAACCTGATAAAGTTAAAGAGAAGGAAGAGAGAGCAAGAAAAGAAGAAGAGGAGAGACTAAGGAAAGTAGAGGAGGAGAGAGCAAAGACGGAAGAAGAGGCAAGAGCAAAGCAAAAAGAAGAGGAGAGATTGAGAAAAGCAGAGGAGGAGAGAGTCAAGAAGGAAGAGCAGGAGACACTGAGAAAAGCAGATGAGGAAACGGTAGAGAAGGAACAAGCGGCGAAGATCTAGAAAAATGAAGAAGGAAGAACCCAGAGGGTAAAAGCAAGCATATCGAGACGTGGTAAAGAAGAAAAATAAACCGAGCGTTGGACCGAGATCGAGAAAGATGCAGAGCGTGGAAGGAATAGAGAAGTCGATACTGAGGCAAAATTAGACGAAGAGAGACAAGAGAACAGATATCCTTCACAAGTGGAGTTGAATATAGTGGAAAGTGCGTAGATATATGTATCTGTTTATACGGAGGACGAATCCTCCTGTCTGTGTTATATGAAGAAACAAAAGATAAAGCCGTCGGGAAATTTTCCGGAACAAGATGCGCAGAAAATTATCGGATTTTTGAATTTTGTATCCAAATGGAAAGCGAACTAAATAGTAGTTGTCATTTCAAGGTGCCAACATTCATGCTTTTAAAGAAAATTGTATACCCGTTCGGAAAAACTCTCAAGGGGGGATTCCCATTTCACGGCTTCAAAAAAAAATTTTTTTAAATATTACTGTAGTTCATACTCTTGAGAAACAATGTGCAAAATTTCAATCCAAAATTCATTGAATTGACAAATTTATGAGTCAATAATGTAGGATCGTGAAAAAGAAACGAGAGGAGCGCGACAACCCATCCAAGGCAGCAACTCGGCCGGAGTAGCTTAACACGTCGACGATCGCCTGGGTCGGCGCGGAACCACTGCGCCAGCGACCTCTCCCTGATAACAATTTTCTTTTCACGTCCTTTTCTTCCTAAGTTCTTTTATAGGAGGGCTTCTCCACTCCGATCCCACAATAACGAACTCGGCGCGCAAGTATAGCGCAACGAAGGAGGCGCGAATTTTGAAATTAAATCAGCAAATGTTACGAAATGAATACTTTGAAGAGGAAGAAGGTGTACTGTATGGACCTGGCATAGCTGATTAACAAGAATATGCTGTAAGTACTAGATATATACATTTCTTTTACATATGAAAACTGTACGTAAAATTTCAAACGCGTTTTTCTCGAAACAAGTTTTTTCTGTACGGCCGACATGATATCTCCGGAACTATTCAGTCGATTGCCTTCAAATTTGGCACAATTCTCGAAAAAACATCTGTCTTCAGTATGAACTACGAAAAAATATATATATGCACAACTTTTTCTTTTATAAACAAATGTCTGATGAAATTTTTTGCGAGAAAAACAATTTTTTTCCAATCGTCGCAGTTTCTTTAGTTTCTGAAAAAAATGTCCCTAATTCATATCAGAATTACATTCATAAGGAGTAAATTGCCATTTGAATTTTTTGTTTCAAACAACTTGAAGATAAATTATCGTGCCGGCCAGCGACCGGGAATTTTCAGGAGGCGTCCCACCTCAAACGACGCCGAAACCAAAATTTTCAAGATAATCAATTAAAAATCGAACTGTAGTTCACTGAATACATAATAAATATACGTGTGAATTATGACAAAGATTTATCTAACGGTTTCCTTAATAAAAATTCCTAAAAAAACACGATTTTTCAACACTTGAAATGGGAATCCCCCCTTAACACTTTGCGGTCCGCCGACGGCACGATGCCGTCGCGCTTCTTTTGTCGTAGCGGTCCATCGACGGCACGATGCCGTCGCGCTTATTTCGACGTTGCGGTCCGCCGACGGCATCGTGCCGTCGCGATCTGGCAGCAGTGTATTTTAATTTTTTTAGCAGCAGTTGAAAGACATTTTATAAGAAAAATACCACCGACGGATACTAACAAATACCCTGCAAGAAAATGTAAAGTTTGTGCTGATAAAGGGAAGGTACAAATGGAAATTGCATTAAGAAAAGAAACTTCGTACTATTGGCCACAGTGCAATGCAGCGTTATGCCTTAATATTTGTTTTGAAAAATACGATACTGAACAAATATATATATAAATTCTATAATGTCTCATATTCTTTTATTGTACATTTTTATATCATTTATACGCAGAGAAAACTCGATTATATCAATGTTTGACTTTTTTCAGCTCAAAACAGACCGCGACTTTAATTGTGTTTCATAACATAACTTTTACATAAAAGTTAATATTTATCGTGTTTAATAATACAAAAAGAAATGGACTTCACGACAAAAAATTCCTCGAAGTGTTAGGTTCAGTAGTTATTTAGATATCAGGATTTGTACAAGAAGAAAATCAGTCAATTGAGCTTGGCCAGTTGCGAACTGCGATTCCCTTAGACTGAAAGGCGTTGGACAAATGTCTTCGAGCGAGTCGCGGACCGCAAAGTGTTAAACTCATAAGCGATTTCACATATTTTGCACTGACAATAAAGAAAAAAGATTTTTGTATGCGCATAAGTAAATGGGCGTTCGAAGGTTTTCGGAATAGTGCAGGTAGGAACGGGGTATACATTGAAGCGTTAAGTTGGAATCTGCGAACGACCAAAAATTGTTATATTAAGAAAAATGACGCATTCGGGGGCGAATGCTATTATCAGGATGGCCGAGTGTGGTATCGAAAAATTTATGGAGCCTAGCCTAGACTGTTTAGTCTAGGCGACTGTTTACAGAATGTGCGTTGCAGAGACCCTACGGTCCTTCCTTAGTTTAGAGACAATGAAATTAAAAGAACAACTTTCAGATATCTCCGTAGCAGAGGAAAAAGAGTGCAATGGGTTAACTAGATTTTTATTATGATTTAAATACATTATAGGATGGAGTTTGGATTAGTTAATCGATTTGGCAACTGAAGCATTCAATTGTTCCTCAGTTGAGGGTTGAAAAGCAACTAATTTTGAGGGAGGATCGTGCATCGATCCTCCCTCCCTCTGATGGCGCTGAGCTCAAGGAATTCGTCTTGAAGGCCATCGAAAGTCACGCGGAAAATTGGTAAAAATTCATTTTACTGCGCGGGAGTTTTTTTTCCGCCCCCTTTGGGACCGGAGGGTCTTCGGTAGAGGGGCTGAGGCCCGTCGGTGTTGAAAGAGGGTGGCTCATCGGCGCAGGCGAAGTTTTATGATACGGCTAGTCCTATTGAGGAAGAGGGAAGTGACAATGCGAAGCTTAAGGATGTTTGGGAGGTATGTCAAACTGCTACGAGTCAAATGAAAATTTAGGAGAACGTTCCTCATTCAATTCTAAAGCTCCTGTTAAAATTACAAATCGATTCACTAAACCGTTAAAAAGTTATTACAATTTTAAAAAACTGAAATTTTTCACGTAATCTTATGGAGATTCGTTAACCGAACAGATTAAATTTATTTTTATTAACGGAAAAAAAGCTACCAGAAATTTCAAACTTTTATAATAAGTAACATGAACTCTGGAGAATCAATTAAGCATAAAGTTATTCAAATTCACTAAACGGTTATCGAGGAAAAAATGAAAAATTAGCTGAAAATCTGCCTTTTACTCGATATTTTAATAAGTGTATGAGGAAGTGCGGCAACACTGTAGTCAGCTGAGAGCTATAGTTTTATCTATTGTATCAGCAGTGGTAAAACAGTTAGTTAGGTAACGGAGAAATGTTGCGGCTTTAGAAACACTTGACATTGTAGCACTAATAAAACTTTTTTTTTCAATACTAAAAATGTTTTTCCAAAAACATGTCTGTCTATATATTGTAGTGTGTGCAATTGCAAAGGATAACCTATACTAACTGTAAGTGTAGGATTTTTCTCTCTTTATCATGTAAGAGAAAGACATACCAGCGCTGCCAACGTAAAAATGCTACAGTGTTGTCACGTTTACTTCGTTCTGTATAGAGTGCAATTATTCATTTTTTAATTTTTTTAAATTTATAATTGTATTAAATAAATACGAATTTAAAGTTTTAATTATTATTTAAACATATTAAAAAGTTATACGCTCATTATTAATAAAGATTGAAACTTAATATTTTTTTGTTTCGAAGTTGAAATCAAAGCATATTCACTGCCAAAAGTTAGTTACAAATTTTCCACATTATTTGTTATTTCTCATTTTTTTCAAAGTTTTTGGTAAAATTTCATTCTCTCAAACCATATACTTTTTATTTAGTATAAATAGTATTTATTTCCCTCCTGATATGCTGTAAAACCTAATTTATCGCGAATTTCTGATTTCATGTACTTTTGTCTCCGATTGTACCTCCAAAACATCCTTAAGATACTTCATAGAAAAAATTCCCGAGAAGGAAATGTGTGATCCGGCGCACAGTGGTCGATTTCGCCGAAATCCTGGCCAAAACCCCAAGGAGTTTTTCAATTTAGCTGAAAATTGGTATATTAGTATTATTTCGGTCGCTGATTAAGAATCCGGACTCAGAATTTCCAAAAATAAAATGGCGGCTCTAATATGGCGGGTGCCAGTATCGAAAAATTGTCGGATCGGGATGAAAATCAGTAGTCTTATGTTTTTCCGGTCGCTGATTAAGAATCCGAACTCAGTATTTCCAAAAACAAAATGGCGCCTCTAATATGGTTAGGTGCGAGTATCGAAAAATTGTCGGATCGGCACGAAAATCAGTAGTCTTGTGTTTTTCCGGTCGCCGATTAAGAATCCGAACTCAGAATTTCCAAAAACAAAATGGCAGCTCTAATATGGCAGGTGCGAGTATCGGAAAATTGTCGGATCGGCACGAAAATCAGTCGTCTTATGATAGCCAGGCCCTATGTCATAAATGCACTTCCCCGAGCATGGTGCGCGCAACAAACAAATAACAATTACTCGAAGAATCGCAAAAAGTCGCAAGAAAACTCAACGAGGTCTTCTTCGAGAAGTTTCAAAGTTTAATTTAAAAAAAAAATTAGCTTAGATGGTTGTGGACTTCACAACTATTTCACTAGCAAAAGGAAAACAATATATAGGATTTACATTCTGTACCACCACAGTTGTAAAATATTAAATAAAAAAATGAAACCAAGATATTTATAAATTAAAAGTATGATAAATAGCTACCAATACTGAAAAAGTGGTTCAAACTTTAATTTCACATTGAAAACGTATTCTCAATTCCGACGTGAAAACGTAACATTATTTAAGTGCCAACTTTGACATTGCATATCTCTAAGAGTATTGTTCAATACAAATTTTTATTAATGGAAAACAATGCTCTGATGTGTTACAAATCAAACGCAATTGCTAAATTTTGAAATTGTGAAAAAAAATTTTGGGGTTCTGGCCAGGACTTCGGCCAAATCGACCACTGTGCGGCGTGCCCTAGACATCGAATTGATCATATTCTCAGAATTGTCTAAGGAATGCGATCCAGTATAGCAAATTCGTGCTAGATAAATAAATCTTCATAAAAATGTATAAGTATAGCCAAACAAGTTCGCGCATCCGGTCTTTTTTAAACTTTGGCGGTCATTTGTTACTATTTACAACAACCAATTTTAATAACTATATACACTAAAATATGCGGCTTGTTTTCCTCTATCTTTTAAGACCAATTTCAACTTCGTAGCGTTTATACTTTTCGCGTAATACCTCATTTTCTGCCAAAATTTCGTGCTTTTCAAAAACTCATTTTACTAAAGTACTGAGGGTGACGGAGCAATTCTTTCGACGGATTCGTATTTAGGATGAGTAACTCTACGAGGGTCACCCATTGGATATTTGAGAAAATAAAAAAAGTTCAAATTTGTTGAACACTGCTATTGGTGAGGAAAAAGAAGACAAAGAGACTGACGGGATCTGAAGGCCTGTGAGCCTAAAACGCTATGGTTTCCTGGAAATGCATTGTCAATTTTAACAGAAATATTCCGTAAAACAATTAAACTCCTGCGCTCGACGTCTTGATAGTATCAAAGCTCTGTTGGATGACCAACCTATGTTATCTACAACGCGCTGCGTTTCCTTAGTGACTCAATGTCCTAAGCGCCCCTTAGAGAGTCACCTCCGAACCCTGAATCACGCTGGTCAGGGTTCACTCCTAGGATTTGGTCATCCTCACCCTCTCCCTTCTTTGTTATCAGAAAGTCTATATTTTAAGGTATATAAGAAACCGCGCGAGGAACGAAAGACAATATTCTCGACTCATTACTCAAGTTAGTGCCGAAACTCTGTCGGACTCCGCGGTTATACCGTGCGGCTCGCCAGACCTGGCACCTCGGCGGCGGCGCTTCTCGTTTTCAACCGCCCCACAGTGTGTAATTTTAGGGTTCTAGCTGGACAAAACTATTTTTTGAAAGAAATTATAGTTTTCGTTACTTTTACTGACTTTTCTACTAGTAAACAACATACTGTTATACTTAACGTTAATAATAATATATATTTCAATAGTTATTTAACATTTATACGTAAAATAAGAGACTATCAACTTTAAAAATTTGCTGTAACTTAATCTTAAGGCTTATTTTAATATTTCTTTGTGTAAAATGACTCTGTAAACTCTACCAATTGCAACGATGCATATCATTTTAATGTAGTAAAGATTTAAATATGTTTAAACATATGTTTTAAAAATATGTTTCCGATTTACTCTAAAAATTAAAAATCTAATAGCAGGTGGCGATAGGGCAGACATTTTTCTTGGAAACAGCAAAAAAAATTGCAATATAAATTTTATTTTTGGCTGAAAAATTTAAAAACTTCCGCGAGGCATTTTTCTTGTGTCTTCTGAGCGAACGAAACTAAGTGAATGCCTCGCCACTCTTTGGGGTTCTGGCCAGGATTTCGGCAAAATAGACCACTGTGAGACGTCGCTCCCGTCCGTTAGGGACAAAATAAAACAATAAAAAAGTAACAGATGTCATCATTTGTCTGAAATGGCTCTTTGCATTTTCAATTGTTTATATCTTTAGCTTCGAACATGCAAAATTGCAAAAGTGTAATAAACGGTAGACTTTGTCAAAACTTAAATAACTTTCCGAAGAGAAGCGAAATTCAGAGTCCGCGCGGAATAAAACAATAAAAAAGTAACAGATGTCATCATTTGTCTGAAATGGCTCTTTGCATTTTCAATTGTTTATACCTTTAGCTTTGAGCATGCAAAATTGCAAAAGTGTAATAAACGGTATACTTTGTCAAAACTTAAATAACTTTCCGAAGGGAAACCGTAATCCCGCGAACGCGCGGAATAAAACAATAAAAAAGTAACAGATGTCATCATTTGTCTGAAGCGGCACTTTGCATGTTCAATTGTTATACTTTTAGCTTTAAGAACACAAAATTGCAAAAGTGTAATAAATAGTAATATATGTTAAAAGTCTACATACATTTTGGAACGGAACTTAAATTACATGTTAATTGTTAAAGCGGATTAAAATGGTAATGAAAGGTCTTTTAGAAAAATAAAAAATTGTAAATGTATCCCAAATAAGTGGAGATAACGATACATATACGCAAATTCCATTCTAACCTTTCGTTACAAAACAATTGACGAAAATGTCTAGGGCATGATGGGAGCGTGTAAAAGCAATCTACGGAAAGTATAACTTTGAGGCCTGTTAATTAACTATTGCAGATTATTTTTTCAAATAATTTTTACATTTTCTGTTTCTATGGACATTCTACTATCGATTTCAAAAAAAATTTTATACATTTGGACCATTACGAAAATTGACTTTTGTCCAGCTAGAACCCTAAAATTACACACTGTGCGCCCATTCGTAACATTTTGTTTCTTGGAGTCCACTCGCTCAGCCTCTTAAAGGAAGCACCCGACAAAGTCGTAGCATTCAAATATTCTTACTAGTTTGGCTGGAGCAGCGAGACATTGTATTCTCGTCGTGCGCTCCGTTTCATCAAGGGGAATCTCGTCATGTGGTGGCGGTAATTCTGTCGGAGTTCAGCCTGTTTTTACTATAGAGATGTTAGAAATCTGGTGCCTGCGCCAATGTCCTCACTGTCGCCACCCAAATCGCGTTGTCTCCCTTGCTTCGATCTGCAGCGTTCTCTCTCTTCGTATTTTAATTCGATTTGTATGTGTAGCTCTTTTAACGAATCGCGAGGTAGAACGTCAAGTGCCTTCGTGTACGTGTGACGAGAGGCATGACGCTTGACGCTTGACGAATCAGACTCTGCCGAAACAAGCTTACCTCCTAGGTGCCAAGTCTGACGAGCCGCACGGTACATTCGGTCTTCGAACTTATAATAGTTGTAACAACCGTGCTACTGTAAGTCGTCTCGCTTATCCACGGTATACAACATAAAATTTGGTGTCAGAAGTGGGATACTCTGACGGCCTCCTACTCAGTCGCTTCTGGATAGTGATATTTTCTATCTCACTGAGGGAGGGCGCCAATTTAAATTGGTTACATCGGAGTACAAATAAGAAGACATCCTATTCTTGAGGCCACATCCACGATTGGTCGTATCACTGGACTATCAGGACCCAGCACCATCGTAGGAAGTCGTTTTCGCCGAAAAAAAGGGAATCGTTTGTACAACCTGCAACGTGTGTACCGACCGACAGATATTTTTGCATTTCTTAAATCCGACAAAACAAATTTTTTCCTATTTTTCCAAAATGTCCGTACACGAAATCAATTCTAATTCCACCAACAACACGATACAAGTGTCACTAGATCATTTAATTAAATTATTACCAAACGAACACGACGGGAATAGATCGAAACTACGATCATTTATAAAACAAGTTGACTCGGTCTTCGAATTAGCTAACCCTTCGCGAAAACCCGTTCTTCTATTATTCGTAAAAAATAAACTCGTAGGAAGAGCCCGCGATCAAATTGATATTCATTGTAACCTCACTACGTGGGAAGAAATCTCTGAATCGTTGATAAGTGTGTTTCAAGACAAAAAAATCAGTAGATCATCTCATGGAAGAATTAAATTCCATTCAACAGAATCGGAACGAAAGCATCTCTGAATTTTACCAAATATTAGAAGACCTTCAGTCTAGAATTTTAGGAACGATTCATTCCGTTGACCGTGATGACAATACTCTAGCTCAGGCTGTTGAATTAGTTACACGCCGCGAGCCTTTTCTGAGTTGCTCCGCCTGCTTCTCCCTCCCAACTATTTTACCCAACCAGAAATGACTTGCCAGACTCGGCGTATACACGAGTATAGTGGCGCTTTAGGGCGCCATTCGCCTCTGTTCGGTCGCGCTGGAAAGACGCCGCGCACGCCGATTACGGGAAAAAAAATCGATGCGCGTATCCCGTCGACTGACGTTATCTGTCAACGAACAGTTTCAGATCGCATCACATGGCGTTTAGGTTAAAACAAAAATATTACTAGTAAAAAAGTATACTCAGATATGTCTTGAATTAAATGTGATTAACAGATTGTTAGCAGAAAAACATTGAAATTTTACTTTGTTGCATTCTTCGATACAAAATGTAAGAAGCGCGTTTTCGCTGCTTGACACTCAACCGGTTAAAATCTCTTGCTAAGTCGACCGTGGCGGCAACAATGTATTCTTTGACGCAAGAGCTAACGTTTTGCTGTCGCCGTATTTTTAAATTATTTGCGTTGGAAATTAATTTATACGTGCGCGTGCTAGATCATAACACAACTGTTTCTTTAGTATACATATGAATTAAAGAAACAAGAGGTAACAAATTCAAGATTACTGGATATAATTTTAATAAACTATCGTTATGATTGTTGTATGTATGGTTGTGTGTATAAATGTATGCACAGTAGAACCATTTATTTTAGAAGAAAAAGTTATATGTATATATAAAAGTTTCATAATATTGTGGAGATAATATCGATGCAATACTAATTTTTTTATTTATTTATTTCTTCAACTTTACTTGAAGGAAAACTTCATTGTTTGTACAGAAATATATATCTACATTGAATGAAAACATATATTCACAAATAGAAATATATGTTTACGTTGTTTAAATTAGATACCCTCAATGTTTCCATTGGTATTTTGAGATACAATATAAGTTTTTCAATGTTATTCCTGTCACTATTCTCTGCCGAATTTGCCAAACCACCGCCGGAAGTCCAAAAACATTAAAATCTCTTAATCGCATTTAATTCAAGACATATCTGAGCATACTTTTTTACTAGTAATACTTTTGTTTTAACCTAAACGCCATGTGACGCGATCTGAAACTGTTCGTTGACAGATAACGTCAGTCGACGGGATACGCGCATCGATTTTTTTTCCCGTAATCGGCGTGCGCGGCGTCTTTCCAGCGCGAGCGAACAGAGGCGAATGGCGCCCTAAAGCGTCACTATACTCGTGTAATACGCCGAGTCTGGCAAGTCATTGCTGGTTGGGTAAAATAGTTGGGAGGGAGAAGAAGGCGAAGCGACTCAGAAAAGGCTCGCGGCGTGTAACCACGTGTAACTAATTCAACAGCCTGCTCTAGCTGGTCGAATTGCAATGTTAAACGAAATGACTCTAAATGGTTTTGTCTATCATTCGCAACCTCAAATTTCACAAATGTTAAGATACCGCGATTTCAAAACTATTAACAGTGCATTCACTGCCGCAGTAATGGAAGAAAAAGCTCTGCGAACAAAATTTCAACATTCAGAAACGCGGAAATGTAAGATCTGTCTTAAGAGCAATCACTACACCAATGAGTGTTACAGAAACCAATCTAGGATCTCGACAAAACCCGTTAATTTTAACCAAATGAATAGAAATTTTAGTAATTCGGGTGAAACAAAGCAATGTAGATGTTGTAAGAAATTCGAACATACGATAGAAATATGTAGAACAAGGGAATATAATAATTCGCGGCAGAATTCCCGCTTCCCGCAAAATTCGAGAAACCATTCGGAACGGCACAATTTCGCCAATCCACCAACTCGAAACCCACAAAATCTTCGATACACGTTAAATTCGAATTCTTACCTGGGCCAGGACCCTAATAGTACTCATGAAACCCTTAATGAAACTTCTCCCCGCCATCTTCAATTGCCAAATTTTCGCGATGTTCAAGATCTACCGAACCCTCCGATAAATGTAGACGAAGTCATCCAACAATTCAACGACTTAGAATATTAGATATCTCCTGCTCCCCCGCTAACTGCTACGATCAGCCATACGTATTATTCGAGTCTCGATATTCCACATTCAATGATTTTACGTTAAAATTTTTAATTGATACGGGCGCCAGTATTTCACTCGTGAAATCCACATCGGTACAGCACTACTCTCTAAATCAAAATAATCGAACACTATTGAACGGAATAGCTCCAAATATAACAATAGAAACAGCTGGCGAAACAAATTTAGAACTAAAAATTCGTGATAACACTATTACCTATCTCCAAGTTCCAGATCCTAGACCACGCTTCGAACATTCCGTTTGATGGTCTTCTAGGAGACGATTTTCTCAAATCGCATAATGCGAAAATTAATTATGAAAATTCTACTCTCACTTTAAACAAAATCTCATTTCCTATTTCCGTGGGTCATAATACACCACAGTACGCCGATTCGAAAATAAGAATTCGTCCACGTTCCGAAACGATAGTCCCGGTTAATCTGTTAAATCCTTTCAATCTTCGGGAAGGAATAATATCTTCCGTTGACTTAAATTCAGACCGCACTCTCTTAATTCCGAATGCAATCGTTAGAGTCAATAATCAAAATCAAGGACTAGTAACAATTCTTAACACATCCAATAAGACTGCAGAAATACCAACTCCCGAAATTTCGCTCTATCCAATTCCTAAGAACTCGTACAAGTATAGTCTTGTCGCTGATAGAGATAGCAATAACTTACCAAATCGCTTAAAAGTACTGCATTAGAACCTTCGTTTGGATCATCTTAATACCGAGGAATGACAATCAGTCAAAGAAATCTGTTCAGAATTTAATGACATTTTTCACTTACCTACCGATTTGCTCACGCGTATTACCACCGCTTCTCATGCGATCCCAACTACCGACGAAATTCCAATTCGCGTGAAAAACTACCGCTATCCCCAATTTCACAAAACAGAAGTAGATAAGCAGATAGAAGAAATGTTAGAACATGGCATAATTAAACCTTACATTAGCCCGTGGTCCAGCCCCCTCTGGGTGGTACCCAAAAAATTGGATTCCTCCGGAAAACGCAAGTGGCGAATAGTCATAGACTATCAAAAATTAAACGATAAGACAATGAGTGACGCGTACCCCCTTCTTAATATCGAGGATATACTAGATCAATTAGGACATGCTCAGTACTTCACCACATTAGATTTAGCTAATGGTTTCCACCAGATTCCAATAGACCCCAAGGATAGTCCCAAAACTGCTTTTTCCACGCCTAATGGCATTACGAATTCACAAGAATGCCATACGGATTGAAAAATGCACCATCCTCCTTCCAAAGAATAATGAATAATGTACTAACCGGATTAACCAATATTCAGTGTTTTGTTTACCGAGATGATATTGTTTTGTATGGAAGTACATTAGAAGATCACAATCGGTAATTAAAGAATATATTTTCAAGGCTCAGGGAAAATAATTTAAAATTACAACCGGCAAATTGCGAATTCTTGAAAAAATCTTGTGAATACCTAGGGCATATAATTTCGGATAAAGGAATCGAACCAAACCCGAATAAAATCGCATGTTTAGAAAAAATGCCAAGGCCCCAAAATTTGAAACAAGACAAAGCATTTCTAGGAATGGTAGGCTATTATAGGAAATTTATTAGTAACTTTTCTCCTATAGATAAACCCCTGACTCAGCTATTAAAAAAGAACGTAGCTTTTGACTGGAGGGAATCTCAAGAAAACTCATTCCTAACCCTCAAAGAAAAATTAACAAATAAGCCAATTCTCCAGTATCCTGATTTTTCAAAACAATTCTTCCTAACCACCGATGCCTCTGACGTAGGAATCGGAGCCGTTCTTTCCCAGATGTCAGATAATAAAGAGCTTCCAATTGCTTATCACTCTTGTACTTTGAACGACGCCGAACGGAACTATTCTACTATTGAAAAGGAACTCTTAGCTATCATCAATGCAGTAAATCATTTCCGTTCTTATCTCTATGGTCAAACTTTCGTAATCTACACTGACCACCGACCACTCCAGTGGTTATTTAATTGCAAAAACCCCTCCTCGAGATTAGTCAGATGGCGATTAAAGCTAGAAGAATATAACTACGAAATACGATATAAACCCGGTCGTGTAAATTCAAATGCGGACAGACTGTCTAGACTCTTTTTCCATACTCATGTTCCTAATAACGATAAACAAACCTACCAAGACTTCATAAAGTACCATTATACCAACAAAGGCACATTAGAATTCGAGAAAGAAAATCGACATATAACAAAAATTAAGGAAACTATTGTATTAATCTGGTCTTTAGATTTAGATGAAAGCAATCAATATGCCGAGTATATACGATCAAATTTCGATTTAAGCGATCTGCAACCAACACTGCATGGCGTAGCTTGCTTGAATAATGTCAAACAGACAGTATACTTACTCTTTCCTTCGAACCTTCACTTCGACAAAATCGAGTACAAACATTTATTTGAAACCTTCAAATCTTTCCAATCTGTCATAAAAGACAACAGTTTTGTTTTAGCTAAACCACAAGAGAAATATAATATAAAATCTGAATTATTGCGCGAGATTCTAAAATTTATATTTACTAAAAATGGCATAAAAATGTTCGATAACGATAAAATAGTACCAAAGTCAGAAGCTGAAATAAATAGAATTTTGCACGAAAATCACGATCATAAATTAGCCGGACACTTTGGTTTCAACAAAACGTATAAGAAAATAAAGGAACATTATTATTGGCCAACAATGAAAACAGACATTCAGAAATATATAAAGTCTTGTCACTCTTGTCAAATCAACAAGACAAATTTCAAGCCGACAAAACAACCCATGGAGATTGTTCCGTCGCGAAAAGCAACGGTATTTAGTAATAAGAGTAAAATCTGTAACTACGATGCGAACGACCGTGCACAGCTGTCCTTTCAATAGCCAATTTCAAAACTTTATTTATGACAAGTAACTTCACCGTTTTTCTGGAAGGTCAAGAAAAGGGCCCACGTGTTTAACAGAACACTAGTAGGCTTGTAAAACATCTGGGCCTGGCAATTTCTTACCGTCCATACCTCAACAGCTGTGCACCGTCAAAATTCCGAGAAAGCGCGCGGCTTTATTACCTGGCCTAATCACTCATAGAGCACTCGACTTCCACCCCACCAAACCTCGAATTTGTCACCTGGATGGGTGGAGTCTTACAAAATCAAAGATTCACCTACATGCCTATGAGTGGTTGGGTCAAACCCCTTCTTTACCGAAAACACCCCCATGGGTGTTTAGGAAGGGAAGGGCCGAAGCGTTAAGAACGCAAATTCCGCGCAAAATTAGTTAGAATCTCTAAACAATCAAAATCGAAACAAACTCAGAATCGCTCGAAACCGGAGTCGACTTCTCAAACGAAGTATTCAAACATTGTAACACTTTCACTTGTATCTATTTGTAGAGTTAAATAATAATCAAAGTTTTAATTTTACATAAATTACTAACATTTCCTCAAACGAAACATCTCCCAACTGAGTTATCACCACCGGAAGCAATCGTTCGGGTAACACTCGGCGATTCAGTCACGCAAACGTAAACGGTGGTCGTAAGAGAGATTACAACTACGTCTAATCTCCCTTTTGATAAATTAGCGATAGACATTGTAGGGCCCCTGCCATTAACAGAATCGGGAAACAGATTTATCCTTACTGCACAAGACGACCTAACTAAATATTGTTTTGCCTACGCACTACCAAATCACGAGTCATTAACGATAGTATAAACATTGGTAAAATTATTCACGCAGTTCGGAATTCCTAAAACTTTTCTCACAGATCAAGGCCCAGATTTCATGTCCGATCTAATCAAAAACTTCTCCAGTTTATTTAAAACTAAACATATAACTACAACTCCCTACCATCCGCAGACCAATGATTCACTCGAACGATACCATCTAACTCTCAAGGATTATCTGAAACATTACATAAAACCGAGCCAAATCGATTGGGATGACTATATTCCGTTTGCCACATATAGCTACAATACTACAGTTACCAAGTCGACCAATCATTCCCCTTACAAACTATTATTTGGTCGAGCTCCATATTTGCCTTCTTCTATCACTCAAGAACCTGAATTTAAATATACGTACGATGACTATCTGTCGTCATTGAAGAACAAACTAAATATATGCTTTAAATTAGTAAAAGAAAATACACAACAGTCAAAAACAAAAAGTAAAGAATATTATGATAAAAAGACTAATCCAAACAAATTTTAACTCAATGATCGTGTGTGTATTTATCAGAAAAACGTAAAAGCAGGATTAAGTACAAAGCTGTCTCCAAATTTTAAGGGCCCATATAAAATCACAAAAATTTGCCCCAATCACGTTGTAGAAATACAAATAGGAAAACGAAGAGTTAAATACCATTCTAATCTTCTTAAACCCTATGTTACAGATGAAACCGCTAGTAATACTACTCCTCTCAATTCTTAATCTTATTTCCGCAACCCCTTACTCCGTCACTCCTCTAGCCCATACAAGCGGGTTGTTTTATCAAAAATTAGGTGAAGCAAAAATTTCGAATACTGAACTACATCTAATAACCCATATTAATATTACTCATTTGCATCATGCAACAGCTCTGTTACAATATTACTACCGGCAGTCGCAAAATATTTGTAAATTGTTTTTAAAAGATACTAAAGAAACGAACCATAATGACGTCCACTGCCAACAAACTTTACAATCTATCCAAGATGAACTGCAGAATATATACGAAAAAAGGGACATTTTTGACGGACTAATTGGTTCTCATTCCGAAAATCGTAAACGACGCGGATTAATTAACGGAGCATCGTATATTCTAAATTGGTTGATCGGAACACTAGACGCGGGTGATGCTCAATATTATGCGGATAGTATTAAAGCACTGTTAAATGACAACCAACAAACCCAAACGCTTTTAAAATCACAAGTTCAAATCATTACTAGTACCATTAAAAATTTCAACAACTCGGTACAATACTTAAAAACCATTGAGGATACGATGAATATCAATTTGAAAGCAATTAATAAATACATGTTACAAACTAACAATTACATTGGGAATTTAACGTTACAAACAACTATTACTGAACAGATAACTACTCTTCTCTCATTATGCCTTCAGATCTCCGATTATTATAATAGATACATCGTGTCAATTAATTTAGGAAACCACAACATAATTTCTCCATTCTTGATTACGCCAAAAGATCTTTGCTAAATAATTATAAAGGCGAGTACGAGTTAGTAATTCCACCAAGTAACAAGAATCTTCCTAAAATCTATAAATTAATGAAAATCCATAGTAACCAAATAGATGATCTTGTCATATTCATCTTCAAACTGCCACTTGTAAAAAGAAACACTTTTGATTTCTACCACTTATTTCCGCTACCTATCCAACACCAGAATACTTCCATATTCTCCTTTATTATGCCACGAAACCCATACTTACTCCTCTCTCAATCCAAAACTACCTTCGCCACCTTGCCAGATTCAAGAAACTGTAATAAGTATCTAGAAGGGAAATACGTATGCACCAAAGTACACACTGCAAGGAACAACGAGGAAGCCACGTGCAAAGTGCTTCTGTTATCGTCCCACATTCGCCAAATTCCTGAGGATTGCTCAACAAAGACGATACTGGCCGAAATGGAAGTCTGGAAGTATATTGACAATAACCAGTGGATATTCGTGCTGCAGAAACCTACCACTCTCTCAGTTATATGCAATGGGGAAAGGGATCTCCTAGAAGACATCGTCCTTCAACAAACGGGTATACTGCAACTCGGCAACCACTGCAAAGGATACACCATGTCATATCTACTAGAGCCTACCAGCGAAGTCAGTCAAAATATCTCGCATCGCGTCCCTCCGATAAGTTTAATGGGAAGCGACTGTTGCATCATAGCAACAGACGACATGAAACATGCTCTGTCCGTATCCCTTAAACCCATTAAATTAACAAATTTTGATTTGAATGAGTTAAGATTCAATAGCAAAAAACTCAACGAATTCGATGAGCTGCTGACGCACAAGCTAAGGGAACTCTTCATCGTCGCACACACCAGCTGGTACACAATAGCTTTGTGCATAGTAGCTGCCATCCTATTCTTTTTCATTTGCGGAAACTGCTGCCATTGGTTCGGAGGCTGGAAATTACTCAAGCGCCTCTGCTGCTTCACAAGGAATCCCACTAACGGAGAAATCGTACCACCCATGATTAAAAACTTTGTGAACTGCACATTCGATAACAGCCATATGAAACATCGAGAGCGTTCCAGCGGAATGGTCCATTTCGAAAGACGCAAAGAGGACACCTGCACCATCGAACCAATCACGGACGAACCATCGTCTACGAGTCACCATCCGGAGCCTACACCAGCATATAACCTAAGGTCCCTAAACAAAGCGAAAACTAGAAAAAGTACGACCCCTTTCTAATCTAACAACAACAAAAAATGTCTTAATTTCCTACGCTAATATTTTACAACCTAATCTCGATGTATTTTAGTTAATCGATGCGTCCACTATTATATTAGTTATTTTAATTTACATACTATAATATTACTTACCTTAATATTAACTTAGATTAACCAAATTGTACTCTAATTTCAAAGACATTAGTCTTTGATCAAAAGGAGGGAGGTGTTGGATGACCAACCTATGTTATCTACAACGCGCTGCGTTGCCTTAGTGACTCAATGTCCTAAGCGACTCTTACAAGGGAACATCCCGAGGTGTAACTCACCGATTTTGATGAAATTTTAGTATGATATAGTCCTCGCAAAAATATTCGACACGTATTTTTTTTATCGGCAATCGTCCACGTTAAAGGGGTGAAAACCACCCTCAAAGTTGGCACCCTGAAACTTATTTATTGAATATCTGGAAAACTATTAGAGATACGAAAATTTCGTAAAGAGAGAAAATTAACGTATTTCGACCACAAATCTGATGATATAAATATATTTTTTTTAAACTCGTTTGTTTAAATAATATGCTTAAAAATACAACTTTTTTAATGATTTTGCAAGTCAAATTTCAATAAATTTTCTTGAATATTTTTCTGAGAATACCATATACCGAAACACAAAATACGGATAAAATGGAAATTTGAAATTTTTTTTGTAAAAAAAGTTATTGCATTTTTAATTTTTTCTCTTACGTTCTTGTTAAGTTATGCCTTCGTATATACATGTATGACTGCTTTAAAAGGCCAGATTTCATTGCCAGACACACATATCGTCTTTATATAAATTAAAAAAATTTGATTGATTAATTAATAATTTGTAACAATTATTGTAATAATGGTATTCATTGTTATTCTTATAACCAATATTTTCTTACACCACGAGCATTCTAAAGCATCCCTATAATCAATTCAAGCATATAACGTTAGAAAATAGTAAATATATAACGCACACCTCCCGAGAATTAATTTATTTATTTGGCCTGTCGGCGGATTCACATTGATATCATAAATCACTATCCCGAGGTGTAACTCACCAATTCTTATGAAACTATAGTATAAGGTGCTTTTCGTGGAAATATTTAATATCTACTTTCATTTATCGGCAATCGTCCACGTTAAAGGGGTGAAAACCACCCCCAAAGTCCGGATTATTAAAACTGTTTTATCGAATATCTCGGAAACTATTAGAGATACGAAAATTTCCTAAGGAGTGAAAATTAACGTATTTCAATCACGAATCCAATGCTATAAACATTAAAAAAAAAAACGGTTTGTTTAAACAATATGTTAAAAAATACTTTTTTTTTCATAATATTTTCAGTTAAAATTCTTTCAATTTTCTTAAATAATAGTTTGTATACACTATATAGTCAAACAAAAAATACGGATCAATCAGAAGTTTCATATTTGTGTTACAAAAAAAGTTATTGCATTTTCAATTCTTACGCTTGATGAACTTGTTAAGTTTTTCCTTCGTATATACATAGTTGGTTGCTCTGAAAAGAGCAGATTTTATTGTCAGTCACTCATATCGTTTTTGTATCGATTTAAGAGATGCAACTAATTAATTAATTATTCCGCTACTAATTAATTAATTGAAAATGCAATAACTTTTTTTGTAACACAAATATGAAACTACTGATTGATCCGTATTTTTTGTTTGACTATATAGTGTATACAAACTATTATTTAAGAAAATTGACAGAATTTTAACTGAAAATATTATGAAAAAAAAGTATTTTTTAACATATTGTTTAAACAAACCGTTTTTTTTTTAAATGTTTATAGCATTGGATTCGTGATTGAAATACGTTAATTTTCACTCCTTAGGAAATTTTCGTATCTCTAATAGTTTCCGAGATATTCGATAAAACAGTTTTTATAATCCGGACTTTGGGGGTGGTTTTCACCCCTTTAACGTGGACGATTGCCGATAAATGAAAGTAGATATTAAATATTTCCACGAAAAGCACCTTATACTATAGTTTCATAAGAATTGGTGAGTTACACCTCGGGATAGTGATTTATGATATCAATGTGAATCCGCCGACAGGCCAAATAAATAAATTAATTCTCGGGAGGTGTGCGTTATATATTTACTATTTTCTAACGTTATATGCTTGAATTGATTATAGGGATGCTTTAGAATGCTCGTGGTGTAAGAAAATATTGGTTATAAGAATAACAATGAATACCATTATTACAATAATTGTTACAAATTATTAATTAATCAATCAAATTTTTTTAATTTATATAAAGACGATATGTGTGTCTGGCAATGAAATCTGGCCTTTTAAAGCAGTCATACATGTATATACGAAGGCATAACTTAACAAGAACGTAAGAGAAAAAATTAAAAATGCAATAACTTTTTTTACAAAAAAAATTTCAAATTTCCATTTTATCCGTATTTTGTGTTTCGGTATATGGTATTCTCAGAAAAATATTCAAGAAAATTTATTGAAATTTCACTTGCAAAATCATTAAAAAAGTTGTATTTTTAAGCATATTATTTAAACAAACGAGTTTAAAAAAAATATATTTATATCATCAGATTTGTGGTCGAAATACGTTAATTTTCTCTCTTTACGAAATTTTCGTATCTCTAATAGTTTTCCAGATATTCAATAAATAAGTTTCAGGGTGCCAACTTTGAGGGTGGTTTTCACCCCTTTAACGTGGACGATTGCCGATAAAAAAAAATACGTGTCGAATATTTTTGCGAGTACTATATCATACTAAAATTTCATCAAAATCGGTGAGTTACACCTCGGGATGTTCCCTTGTTAGAGAGTCACCTTCGAACCCTGAATCACGCTGGTCAGGGTTCACTCCTAGGATTTGGTCATCCTCGCCCTCTCCCTTCTTTGTTATCAGAAAGTCTATATTTTAAGGTATATAAGAAACCGCGCGAGGAATGAAAGACAATATTCTCGACTCATTACTCAAGTCTAGTGCCGACACTCTGTCGGACTCCGCGGTTATTCATTCGGTCTTCGAACTTATAACAGTTGTAACAACCGTGCCACTGTAAGTCATCTCGCTTATCCACGGTATACAACAGCTCATTCAAGGGGTAACAATGCGTCAACAGTGTATATCGCATCAGATTTTCCTGCGGAATTTTGAAATACATTATAATTTGAAATCCATTGTGTTTGTAGAGTATTACATTTAATATGTATTTCGGGAATCGAGATCCTTTCCTTGAAAGAAGCATAAAAAAGAGAAATCTCAAAAAGCGCTAAACGCCATTTAAAGAAAATAGAGAATTGTCAGCTAAAACCAAGCCAATTAAAATAACTATCTAATCTCTATCTATATATATAGAGAGAGAGAGAGAGAGAGAGAGAGAGAGAGAGAGTTGGAGCTCTAAATATCGATGAAGAAAGTTCAGAGGATGAAAATATCTTGTTAGAGAGGAAACGCCCTCGATTAATGGTATTTTCTATTGATGAAGAAGTACAATTTATTTTGTACATATTAATACGTAATACCTTTGACGAAAATTGCTTCAATAAATGTATCTCTGCTAATGATAAAAATATAATAATATGTTTTTCTAATTTTTGGAACCTAACTTTATTTTTTGCGTTACTTCTTTGCCACGTATAATGAAGATCTGCATAATTTGACATTTTTTAGGAACGTAACGATAGTGTTATTCAGGGGCTCCCTGCTTCACTTGCATTTCAGAAGAGAGACCAAAAGAGAGACAAATGGGTAAAGTAAGAAAGACCAATGTTTAGCCTACAAAAATAAAAATATTCTAAATGGAAGTATGAAAGCGTGTAATACAAATTTTACGGGAAAAGAAATGTTCGCAGGAAATAATTATGATACATGGAGAACGAAGATAAGTGCACTTTTAATACAAAGTAAGGGCTAGGCTTACGTTAATGGTTCGAAAAAGAAAACGGCGATAATCGAAAATAATGCGGCATCGTAAGCGGCTGTTGAATATTGAATTGAGGAAGATTTAATTGTTAACACCAATCTAATATTATCAATTAGTTCTCTTGTATTAGAATTAATTAGAACTTGTGATACTTCGTGGGCTGTTTGCTTAGAATTAGTCAGCCTAGGTATCGAAAGGACTAGAGAGAACAGCTTCGTTATGGAATCAACTGTCAGCACATAGCGATGCATTGGCCTGAAGAAGGAAATGATATTCAAGAGTTCGTAAATTAACGCTGTTTAGTTTAGCGCTGGAACTTACTGGAACGTATCCCCCGCGTTAAGCGGGGTCTTACTGTACATATATGTACAGGGTGTAAAAAAATTAATGGTCATGGCTTTAAGGGGTTGTTCTATACCTCTGGATCGATGGAGATTTGCGAAAAAAACCGGCCGCAAAATTCGCAAATCTCCACCGATCCAGAGGTGTAGAACAACCCCTCAAAGCCATGACAAATATTTTTGAAACACCCTGTACATGCATAAAATAAAACAAATGTTTAACATTTAACTGTTTAATAGTGTAAATGATTAATTTGTTTCTTTTTCTATATATTCCTTTTCCTGTATTCTTGTTCTATATAGGGTGTCCCAGCCGATTTTGACATCTTGAATATTTTGGTATTTGAGTATGTAGCAAAAAATATTTCGCAGGAAACTTGAATGGTATCGAGTGGGGCATAATCTGGTATCATTAGTTTTTCCGAAGATGAACGCGTCAAGGACATATGATGGTCAACTTTGTTTTTTTAAATGGAATGGGGCACTTTTTTATACGTCAAGCGATGCAGCTAGACATTCTTTATAAAAAAAAGTATTGGCCTATGTATGTCGAAAAGCTAATAGTTTAGGAGATATTTCAATTTAAGTAATTCTAAAATTCGTAATTACATTAGCGTTTATTTACAGTTAAGGTTCAATATAATGACCATTTACATCGCAGCGTGTTTGAAATCGATGAAGTAAGGACTGGCCTACGTTATCTAATGTATCGGCTGATATTTTGCCACATTCATCGATAATGTGCTGCTTCATATCACTCATTTTAGTTGAAACTTTCGCGTTTTATCCTTTAAATGGCCACATAAGAAAAAGTCGGCCGGCGTTAAATCAGGTGACAGACAGACAGATAAACAGATAAACAGAGCTCACCTCCTAATGGGGCAGGAATGATGTCTTTGTATTTAGATTATTTATACTCAAATATCTCCTTAACTATTAGCTTTTCGATGTACATAGGTCAGTACTTTTTTATAAAGAATGTCTAGCTGCATCGCTTGATGTATAAAAAACTACCCCATTCTATTTAAAAAAACAAAGTTGACCTTCATATGTCCTTGACGCGTTTACCTACAGAAAAACTAATGACAGTAGATTATGCCCCACTCGATACCATTTAAGTTTCCTATGAAACATTTTTTGATACATACCACAATACCGAAATATTCAAGATGTCAAAGTCGGCTGGGACACCCTGTATATAACTTGACGAGTACTTTTGCTTATAATTTAATCATTATGGCAAATTAATATATAAGTGTTATGTATACATTCAAAACTGATCTTTTTTTACTGGAAAAACCGGTTTTCGGGTTTCATAATTTTCTTTAAAAAACCGGTTTTTAGAAATCGACAAACCCTAGTAGGTATCATTACCGTACCCTTTATCTTTATTTCTCCTGATGTATTATTTGCGAGATTTAACCTTTTTGAATTTATAGTCCCGACTATAAAGGATGTGGTATTTTATTATATCTTTGTAAGTCATCGAGCACATACTTTCAATGAATTCTGTTTGGTGTCTCATAGGGCAGTTACTTATTGTGTATTCTTGTATGTCAAAACTGTAACATCGATATTTAGAATTACTTAGTGTTTAATTTTCATCATATTTCCAATTAAGTTTGAAATCACCTGTTTTCCAATCTATATAAAACAGCTTCAGAGTTGTTTATTGCAGTCTGATTTCTTCTTGCACGACTTTCATCTAAAATGTTTACACGTAATGTTTCTGGATCAGGTAATGCATTACGAGATTGTATTGCACACCTAAAATTATGATAGCTTTTTAACAGCATGATACTTTGCAATTCCTCATTGATATCCAATGACAGCTTAGATAACTTGTCAACAATAATGAAAAACACTAAACGTACCGGCATTTTGCACCTACCTAATCTTACCATGAGGGGTCATTTGACCCCTTATGAAATAAATGTTGAGTTTTAGAAAAAAATACCCAAGTTATTAAAGGAAATAACTTGCAACATAATTTCTCATTTCTAATAAAAAATCAAACACAAATTTTTATTTTTATAAACGAAATAATCAATTAATTACACAAGGCCAATTGAATGTAACGGAAACTGTCGTGTATTGTCACTCCTTGTAGAACTTGATTTCTTGTAGGCTCTGATTTTTACTCTCTGACTCTCAATATAAAACTGCATTTCTATTTCGTTTAGCTATAGAGCAGTCTTTTCTGTTTATGCGTTATTTTGCACAGTGGTCGATTTCGCTGAAATCCTGGCCAAAACCCCCAAAATTTTTTTCGCGGTCTTCTAAATCTAGCAATTGTGTTTGATTTGCAACACATCAGAGCATCCTTTTCCTTTAATAAAAATTTTGATTGTACAACATTCTCAGAGATATGTAATCTCAAAGTTGGGACTTGAATAACGTGTCGTATGGATCCGATCGGGTCGTCCAAGTATTCACGCCGAAAACAAAGACACATATCAGGTTCAAATAAATGAAACCTTCACTTGAGAAGCGTATCTGAGTTTAGAACTAAGGTTCCAGTTGAATAAAAATGCCGAAAAATACGTAAGCTTCGTATGGGGTCAAATGACCCCTCGCGGTACGTATGGTAGGAAGAAAATTTTTGTCAGTAAAAAATAAGCTACAAGAAGAACGGAAAGCGAGAAATTGAATAATCAGATGATATAAGACTTTACAAAAAGTCAAATGAGCGAAAGAAATAACAATGAAAGTATGATTTTAAAGTAAATTTTGAAAGGGGTCATTTGACCCCGCTTGGTACGTTTAGTGTTAAACGAGTTCATCTTAACACGTAAATAATAGGGATAAGTGAAACAGAACAAAGAATAGGAAAATTTATCAGTTCTTTTTTGTTTTATTTTGTAACATTTATTGTTAAATAGTTTATTACATCAATTATAGACTTATTTATTGCTAATATCCATTTTTATTCATGAAACATTCATGAAACATTCATGAAAATCAAAAAAAGTTCGAGTAAACTTGTCATGTTTGTGACGAGGAAGGTTCATCCTCATTGGATATATTTTCTTTTTTGTAACGAAGTCATCTAAAGACGTTTCTCTTTTCCAATTTCGTTCAACTAACACTTATCGATAGCACGACACCGCATCAATAAGACTTTATCTTGCCCTTGAACTTCTATCAAAATTTAAATCATTTTGTACAAAATCCATAATTTACGTTATAATGGCTAAATTTTTTTTAGAGAATCCGTTGAGAGTTCCCTTTGCTCCTCATGTTCAGAAACGCTAACTACATCATCTACGTGCATTTGTTGTTCTAATAATTCTTTAAGATCGTCGTTAGAAAGGCTTTCACCTGTTGTAACTTACAATAATTCATCAATGTCCTGCGCATTTATATATAATCTTTATATTATAACAATACTACCGCGTAATACTGAAACAGCGTTAAGCGGGGTCTAACTGTACCTTATATATTCTTTTTGTGTTTTTGAATCATAATAAACAAAAAAAATTGAAAATTTCTATTTTAAGTTGTAAGTATTTCTTGCTTTTTATCCGTAAAAATTCGAAGCCTGTTTAAACCGGTATCATCAAAAAATAAAATTCGAAAACTGGTTTTCTAAAAACTCGGTTTTTGTATAAACCCTCATACTTACTACTAACGCCGTAAATTCGATCGATTTGTATTTAGAAAATACAATACATCATATGTACCTGAACTTTGTACTAATCTTACATAAGTATCAAAAATAATTGATAGAAATTGTAACGTACTATTTAAAAAGGATTCACTAATTGCATTAGATTTGGACGAAAGGAATTAATGGACACAAAACATCACTGTTTCATATGTAAGTGAAATCCTTTATCTCGTTGAATCCAGTGTTTCGAATTGAACGTAAATTCTACCTTTTGAATATAACTTGATTGAAGAGATTATCAATCAGTAATGAATGCCAAAAAATTGAATCTCTTTAATAGTTAATGTAATAGTTAATAGTTCCGCAAGAAAATTTAATAAAAAATTTAATACATTAAATAAGCATTAAACAATGCACTAAAACAAATGTGCACAGTTTTGTCATAAGGTCTTAATAGGAGGAATACCGCCCGATCCCACACTGCTAATAATGAGAATAAGGATTGGAAAAAAACAAAGAAAATATGAAAGAAGGAGCATTTGAAATGATAGATTGCAAGATTATAGCACTCCGTTAATTAATTAACTGCATTATACAATTTTTCATAATACATATCAACGAAGAATACAGATGACAAAGTGTTTTTCATATTGACGTCGTATTCGTATACGTGCTATTTCTCGAAAATAACTCCTTTCATTATTAATATAAGTACGAAGATAAAAAAAATAAATTTAATACTTTCTGCTATTGTAAGGAATAGATCGGCGTAGAATTTATTATCACGTTGTATTTACTTAAAGCAAAAAAAACATCAACAATATCCGTCAAACTTTTTCACCATTTGAAATAAATATATTTTTTTATTATATTTATTATTGTGAGGACCACCCTCATTTTTTAAAATGGCCGTAACCTTCGGATTACCTTAAAGGCAAAGAAAGGAAAACTGCTTGAATGGGGGACAATAACTTACATTCATTATTAAGATAAGAAACTAACATTTAATTCAAGAATCTAGATTAAATGAACACTAAAGATTTGCGTTTGCGTTTGCGTTTGCACATGTTCAAATTGGAATCCATTTTTTTTAGGAAAAATTCTTGATCTACGTAGAAATTGAAAAAATCGAGAAAAGTGTTACTTGGGTAACCCTGTCTATTAATCGACGTGCACTAATGCTCTCTAGTGTAATGCACTATGCAATATTTGCCGCGCTATATTTTACATTTAAACTCTAACAAATTATAATTTTTTAACTTAGTGTTTTTAATTTCCTACACATAGAATAAGAATAAGTTTTAGTAGAATAGAGTTTTGTAAACAGTAACAACTATTATGGTATCGTTGATAATTTAGTACATCAGTATCAGTCTAAATACCTTTAAGCAACATCGAATAGAGCTGCAAGTATTATACATTCAACCACACATTAAAAAATGCAAAAGGCTGCTATACTGAAGATATGTAATACCGCGCGAACATTCTTAACCCATTTGCATCATGCGCCTACTTGTGGTGCCGTGTCCAAGCATCTGCGACGTTCAACTGACAACTGGCCCATATCACCGCGCGTGGTCGGTCGTATGTGCAGACAGTCGCGGTTCACGGAATATTCCGTGCTTGGTGATAGCAGACAGTCGCGGATCGCGGATTATTCCGCGCTATGATGCAAATGGGTTAAATGCAATGAAATGAATGAACCAGACCTGGCAACGTTCTGTCTAACTACAGCAGAGACCTTAGTAGGCAGAAGGCGAAATTCGTCAAAAGAAGTTCTATTATGGAAGTTAAAATGAAGGAAATCTCATAATATTTTTTGTTCAAATGCATAAAAACTTGGCGAGCTATAAGCACATTTATCGTCACATTAAAATTAATTATTCGTTATAATATATAATTCATATAGAGCGTTCAGTAACAACAAAACAAAGTTTCGATATTCTTATATAAATTCTAGACGTCTTTTTATGCGTTCCAAACAAAAGCCAATATTGCATTGACGGTTAGTAAGTTTCCATGTAATTACGTAATCCAAATTCCGCAAAAAGTCCTACGAATCAATGCACTATATTTCTCAACTGGTTCAATAGCCATTGCCGAGAAACACGTTATAGTAGAATCAGTTACGCGAGAATGTTAACCATTCATTTAGCATTTGACCGATTAGTATAATATCCTTGAGCTAACAAGATTAGAGCACATCAAAAATGTATCTGTATAACTCATATGTAAATTAAAATACTTTCAAGAGCACTATTATTGATAGATGATTTAAATTGCAAAATGATAATGGGTAACAATTGTAAGTAATAATTTTATCGCTAGTATTATTGTTTCTATCAAACTAAAACTTTTTCTATTATAATATTTTTGTTGAATAGAAACGTTAACAGTAAAAATAATTTTATACTTGATGGTACTTTATTTTTCTAAAAGCAACATTTAAATATTGGTTATATTAACAAAATTCGTGAATATTATAACGGTTTTTAGGACTTAAAATAAAACACTTTCTTTAACTAATACAATAAATTTATACTGTGTTGCTATTAGAATGTATGAAGAAGGCACGTCTTTTCTCTAGGAACGAAATTCGGAGAGTTAAGTCTAAAAAAAAATCAGCTCGGGTTTAACAATAAGGACCCCTTCCAGCTTTAACCTAAAACCAGCTGCAACCTCTTACTTAAGTATTTTAAGGAGAATTATACGATTGATTTTTGTACGTTCCAATATATGTACTCTATTTGTAAAATAGAAAACCAACATATTATATTATCTTGCAGAATACAGCCGATCATGTCGATCAAGTTTTTTGCCTTTTTCAATACTTTTCTTCTAACATATTTATTGGGTATTTTTAGATATTCTGCATTAATCTCAGAATTAGTTTTAAATAAATACCGAAAAGAGAATAACTTTAATTTTCGTGTTAAAATGTACTATACTAATAATGATTTGTTAAAAATAATTAATTACAATAGAGTTCCTATTACCGGAAAGAGAGACCGGAAAAAATACAAAACAAACAAATTCCTCAACCACCTAACTATTGTTGCAAACGCTATTCTCACTTATTGTTACAGCCAGTGCAACGCTTCTCCGTTTATTCTACTGTAGTTACATATCTAAGATTATGATTCATAACTAATGGCCAAATCATGTTGTAACACCAGTTCTCGTCCGGAAGGCGCTGCGTTCGTTTCGGTTCCAGCATACGTGAAACTAATTAGAAGCTTATTGCTTGCTCTCTCGTCTTAAATTTTTGTACTGCGAAAACGATAATTCTTTTGTCGATATTTCCTAATAATTGGGAATCCCAGGGTATAATATTTTGACGGAAAACACGAGTATACTGGAACCTAACCTTAAAAGTCACCACCAAGCCTCACTCGGGCCAACAGCAAGTGACAGCATTGATTTCGAAAATGTGATAAAGTATCGCAAGAGAAAGTCAATAAATACAGAAGGAAAAAATATGAAAAAGAAAAGGCAAGATGTACATGGAAATGGAATACCGCTCCAAACAGATACACTGCACTGGCGGACAAAGAGGACTGTGAATCGGATACCGATTCAAATAGTCGCAAGACGAAGATTCGGAGACCGTTGTGGAAGGTACAACCACAATTAAAATGAAAAAGCCACCACCTTTAGTTGTACACGGGCAAATTGAAGAACATACAAAACTTCTAAGAGTAATAACCGATATGCTTAAAGATAAATTTTACATCAAATATCACAAGGACTTTACTGAACTGTTTACCTCAAGTCAGAATGACTGTGATTTGCTAAAATCAATCTGGCAACAACACAAAGTATTTTTTCACACCTACACGGACAGAAATGTCAAAAGAAGGTCCTTTGTTGTAAAGGGTCTGCATGGAAAAACAGATATCAATGATCTCAAATTAGAGTTGGAAAATATTGGATTCACAATACATAATATTAATTTAATGAAAAATACCAAGCAACCACTATTTATGGTATCAATAGCTGGAAATGTGCAGCTGAAGCATCTTAGGCAAACTGTGCAGTATGTAGCGCATACTCGAATTCAATGGGAAAACTATATAAATAAAAGAAGGATAACACAATGTCACCGATGTCAGGCATGGGGGCATGCCACAACCAACTGCTATGCAGAACCTGCATGTTTGAAGTGTGCACAAAAACACTTAACTAAAGAATGTAAGAAATCACCTTTGGAACCAGCTAAGTGTGTCAACTACGGAGGAGTGCATCCAGGTAATGCAATCATCTGTAAGGATTATGAAGCAAGACTCAAACTCGTCACATCAAGAAACCTTAACAGACCACATAAAAAGAGTAGCGAGGAAAACATCAAACCTACTCCAAACATCAGAGACAGAGTCCAGTGTCCTAATTTGGTCAGAGAATCCGAACAAAGAACAGTTGGTAGTAATGTAGCAAATTTCTGTATTACCGACCCAAATCAAAATTATAATAACCAAGGTGAGTACAAACAAGCAGCATCAAGACAGGCACAATACTTAGAAATTGTTTTCAACAGACAGATAGACGCTAATAAATTCGATAGCAAAGATTGCAATAACGCACTAGCTGATTTTATAGATTTAAACATAGAAATACAAAAATTGAACAGCATATTTAATATATCCAAAATGTTGAAAGCAGTCAGGGAATTCAAATCTCAGTTGAAACACTGTCAAACTACTGGTGATCAATTCGCACTCCTTCCAAAATTCCTCCTTTTGCCAAAATTTAAATAATGAATAAGATGCAACTATGTGCCTGGAACGCTAATGGGTTAAGGACTAGATTAGACGAATTAATAGAGTTCCTATATAGAGAAAAGGTAGATATATTAATAGTAAATGAAACCACATATGACGAAAAGCTAAAACTAAAGATACAAAATTACACCTGTATTAGAAAAGACAAGAGTAGTGATGCAGGTGGCATAGCTATATTTATTACGAACAACATATCGTTTAAAGAAGTGCAAATACCAAACATGTGTAATATAGAATGTCTAGGCATTAGGCTGGTAAATAACATTCATGTGATCTCAGTTTATTGTAGTCCAAACGCTAATTTTACAAACAAAGATTTACATAATCTAGTAAACTTAGGTGCTAGTTTTTGGCGATTTGAATGCAAGGCGCACAATGTGGAATTGCCATGTTAACAATAAAAGGGGGAGAATTCTTTCTAATTTCATACACAAAAGCAACTGTGGTCTAATGTATCCAGAAGATACTACTTACTTACTTTCCAGAAAATGGCTCAACACCTACTACAATTGATATATGCATTAACAGAAATGTACGGCTAGCTTCCAGCATAGAAACAGTCAACGAACTGTCATCTGATCACAATCCGGTAATAATTTCACTTGACACCAAAATCAATAATACAATTAACAAGGTTGAGTATGACTACAGATCAGCAGACTGGGATTATTTCAAGCTATCTTTAGCTGAGAAAACGAAAATAACCACTAACATTAGTTGCAGAGAACAACTAGATAGAGAAACTCAAACGCTTACAGACATTGTACGTAGCTGTATGCAAAAAACCATACCCACCAAAACTATTCAACAACCGCATGACAGACTGCCCAGCTACATTTTAAAAATAATTAAAGAAAGAAACAAACTCAGGAGATACTGCCAAAGAACTAGGCTTATGGAACAGAAAAGATTAATGTGAAAAAAACAAAAAGCTGAGAGCTGAAATAGCAAAGTTTAGAAACAAAGTCTGGACTGAAAAATTATAGAAACTAAATATACACGACAATTCCTTGTGGCGCATGACAAAGATTTTTAAAAAAGAATACCAACCTATATCAATCCTTGTAAACAGAATTACAAAAAGCAAATTTTCTTGCAACGCAAATTGAAACTGTACACAACATAGATCTCACAAATAACAGCCAAGAGCAGAAAGAAATAATATCACAAGTTCAAGCGTACACTCAGAACTCGCACACGGATCATGATTGGAGTAGATATATCACTTCTCCAAAGGAAGTGAAGGATATAATAAGTAAGCTTCCTGGTTGTAAAGCTCCGAGTGCTGATCAGATCCAGAACGTAGTACTTACAAATTTTCACTCGAAAAACAATAATGCAACTCACTTACATCATAAATGCGTCCATAAAAGATTCACACTTTCCTATCTCATGGAAAACAGGCAATATCGTTCCCATATTGAAGCCAGGTAAAAATAAGACAGATCCTAGCAGCTATAGACCCATCAGCCTTCTCCCAGCAATGAGCAAGCTTACAGAAAAAGTACTATTAAAAAGATTAAACAAATTTGAAAAGCTAAACAACATTATAATAGATCAGCAATTTGACTTTAGAGAAAATCATAGTACAGTACAGTAAATAGTTAGAATAGTAAATTACGTCAGTTTCAATTTTAATCGGAAAAATGTCACGGCAATGCTATTGTTGGATATAGAGGCGTTCGATCGAGTGTGGATAGATGGTCTCATATACAAACTAATTGAATACAATTACCCTGCTACAATAATTAAGTTCATTAGTTCGTATTTAAGAAAAAGATATTTAATTGTATCCATTGAAGGACATAGATCTTCCAAGAAAAAAGGAAGAGCTGAAGTCCCACAAGGATCGGTACTTGGTCCAAAGCTATTTAACATATATGTGTAGGATCGTGAAAAAGAAACGAGAGGCGCGCGGCAACCATCCAAGGCAGCAACTCGACCAGAGTAGCTTAACGTCGACGATTGTCTGGGTCGGCGCGGAACCACTGCACCAGCGACCTCTCCCTGATGATAATTTCTTTTCACGTTCTTTTCTCTTAAGTTCTTTATAGGAGGGCTCCTCCGCCCCGATCTCACACTCGGCCATCCTGAGATTGACATTTGTCCTCAAATGACGGTAACGTCACAACATCGTCTCAAATCGTCTTTATCGGCGGCGCATCATCGTCGTCACATGTTTTGAACGTTCACACACCTAGGCCGACTTTACACACAACGTATCAACACAACTTCGCTTGGTGCCTAGTGTGTGACCCGTTCATTCCCTCAACTTCGCTATTTGCGCACGCCGATTTTTTTTTCTCTTCTCTAATCGTCTTCTAGCGTCGTGGGGATCGTTGCGGTAGCTGTTCCTCCTATTCCGGACGAGCCCCCAATTTGTAGGATCGTGAAAAAGAAACGAGAGGCGCGCGGCAACGCCATTAGACTTGCATTATCCGAAAACAGATATGCAAGAATACGTGATCTACATGAAAAGACTGATATACCATTAATATTAGATTACGTTAAAAAACTAGTGCAAGACTTTTATACATCATTTAGGCATTAACGCGCTCACCAAAGATATTACTAGTGTTAAATATAATAATCTACCCTTTATAATTAAGCACAAACTGCCTTACTCTGAACTACCTTTGTTTCACTCTAGCAACTGAGAGAGTATATTGTAAATGCAACATGAGATATAGCCATATAGAATATATTTCAAATAGACAAGAACGCCTATATATCTTGTATTTCAACTTCTGTAAGTAGGTTTTTTCTTCTTTCTATTATTTTTCCTACGCAGCCAACTAACTATTAGCACTTAACGCCACCGCAGAATGTTAATCTTAATTCACCGTAATCTGAAGCTAAAATAAAACAACAGTTCATGTATCATTAGGTTAAGCTTGTTAAGTTAAGTAGGGACTAAATGAAACTTAAAAATTCCTTATGCATTTATGTATGTTTATTTGTTTTGATTATATATGTACAATTTGTTGTCAAGTAATAAATATTTATTATAATGAAAAATAAAGTTCTCGTCCGATCACTTAAGTTAAGCAACATTGAGCGCGGGTAGTACCTGGATGGGTGACCGCTTGAGAACTCCATGTGCTGTTAGTAAGGGTGTGCAAATACCCAACTTGTCGGGTTTGGGTCGGGCCGGAGAAATTCGGGCGGGCTCGGGCGGGTACCCGACACATTCGGGCCTAGGGGAACCCGACTGACGTCGGGTAGACCGACTCCTCGGGCCAAAATGGCGGATTCGACGCTGTTCGGTGTAACTCATACGCTCTATGAGCGTGTCTCGAATTGAAACGCTGGTATCATGGAGCGTGAGAGTTACATCGAACAGCCTCGAGTCCGCCATTTTGGCCCGAAGCAGTCGCACTACCCCAGATCAGTCTAGCTACCCGACATCAATCGGGCTACCCGAGGTCAGTCGGGTTCCCCTAGGCCCGAATGTGTCGGATACCCGCCCGAATTTCTCCGGCCCGCCCGAGGCGTCGGGTACCCCGCACACTGAACAGCCCGCACACTCCTAGCTGTTAGTACTTGTTGAAGTGCACGTCTCGATCGATTGATCTCGAAGTTGACATGTTGGCGCGGAACTAATTAAAGTGCCGCAACCTGATTATTTTGGTCTCCCGAATGACGCGTCACTAGATATTATGAACTTGAGTTAATTTATTCACATAAAACAACTGAGTAACAACAACACTTTACGGAAAACAACAACTTAAACGACGATTGTGTTAAGATGTTAAAAAACGATGATTTCGTGATGATTGATAGTTATAAGCCGATTAACACGTTGAGTGCGGCGTCAGTCCCAAGGGACTAACAATGGACATTCCGTTCAGGCGGCCTCAGCCCTTAGAGATTGACAGCGAATTTTTCGTTCGGTCAACATCGGTGCGTGAGACCGGCATTGTCAAGGGTTAAATTATTAATTACAATTAAAAAATTTATGATAAAATGTAGTGAAGGTTATTAAAATATTTGAAGCAAAGATATGGTTGAGATTTGTACATATTACAGTAAGTAATAACTTGTTTTGTGAGTTTCCTGGCAAACTTACGTCCGAATCTTTTTGTGTTTGTGCTATAACATTCAGAACAGTATTTCTAAACTTCATGTACCTTTTTTTCTTTCTTTTGAAATTTGTAAATACCTTACGCGCCTCCGCGTGAGTGGAAAGTATAGGAAGATCGGCGCCGCACTCAACGTGTTAATTGTTAAAGCAGTTCTGAGACTTTCGTTAGTAAAAACAGTTCTTGATGGTTCGATAGTTAAAACATTTCTAATGCGCTTGATTGACAAAACAGTTCGACTTCCGTTCTATCCGTCAAAGTCCGAATCGCCCTCCAACCGGCCCCCTCCTCCTCACTGCTGTTGGTGAGAAGGGGTGGTATGCAAAATCAGAAAATTTCCGATTGGAGGGTTCGGTATTTCTCAGAATACGATTTACTGATTGGCAGATAGAACGGAAGTGACGTCGGTCACTGAATTTAAATTTTGTGATTGGCTGGTCACTGTAGGCGGCAGGATTCCAAGAACCGGTGCACAGTGGAACGAATCGACCATCTAGGTGGAAAAAAATAATAACTCGAAAACCGTTCATTTTAGAGAAAAATGTTTTATACAAAAGTTGCATAATATCGGGGAAAGAATATTGGTGTAATACTAATTTTTTATTTTTTAGATTTCTTCAATGTTATTTAAAGGTCAACTTAATTGTTTATACAAAAATCGGTAGATATGTTTATAGACGTCCATTGTACAGGAGAAATATTGAAACTTTTGTATAAGACATTTTCTTGTTGGACTTTATATTAAAAAGATATTTAATGAAAAAGATCCTACTAAAGCCTTTTTCGATAGGCGGACGGCCCAACAAACATTCAGCAGCTATAACAAAGAATTGCACAGATATGCGCACAAAATCTTTGCGTTAATTTACTTCTATATAATCTGAGGAATATATATGTAAAGTTTCAACCCGGTACTTTTCGGTACTTTTTAGTTATTCAATGTTTAAGTGATCCGTGTACCGTGATTTTCACCCTAATTACCTAGCTTGTTAGTCTCTAATGGCAAACTAACAATAAGAGCAATTAAGCAATAAAAGTGATATTTCAGAAGTCTCCATTCTTAATGTTGCCAATGAGATGTTATAATTGCTGAACGATATTTACGTCGACGACATCTGGGCATTTTGTGACCGCGTGCTCCACGGGAAGTCGCCAGCCGTGCTGTGTCACATAAACTTTAGAAAGTTATAACAACAAAAGGCGCAGGTAGGCGCAGCCGATCTTTGCAGAAGCTGTTACTACAAGGTTCAAACTAATTACCCTCAAAATTTCAAGGTGGAACTTTGGGGAACAATATAAGTTTTTCTCTGCTAAAGTTTACAAATTCCTCCGTAAAACATGTGTCTAAAAAAACTTGCATAACTTCTTTAAAAAATAATTTTTCGAAAAATCGTTTTGGGTACTTCAAGATTAACCAATGATGATAAACTGTGCGAAAAATAAAAAGTCTCGCATAATTATTAATGCCTCTAACAGTATCTTAATTTCAGAGAAGTATTTGTACGTTCTCGCGCTGTTGAAATATGTTGTTTTTAAGCGCTGATTTTTGCATTTAGTTAATTGCAAAATCGATTATTATTGCTATCACTGGTCTCAGCAAACATTCTAGATTAAGATAAGGTTATTAAAATTCAAATCCCAGACTTGATTTTTTTCCACCTAGATTACCCATTTCGTTCCACTGTGCGGTGGTGCGGTTCCAAGAAAAGGTGGGAACGCCGTATTTAATTAATATTTTCAGTCGCGTAGGTTTATGACTTGAGTCACAAACCAGACGACTGACTTTGGCACATCTGGCAACCAGATGGGCCTGTCGATTTCTAAATTTTCGGTCATCCTGCCGAACAATGACCAGCCAGGTCGCACCTAACGGTACCTACATGCTGCAGCCCTGGTGACCGCTTCGCGAGGCCACCGATTTTTTAGGCGTATCGTTTATCGCTCTTGCGCTGTCACGCGTCAACAGTACCGTTTTTTTGCAAAAAGTCAATGTTGAAAAGGAACAATATTACGTAAAAGATAAAAATTCATATTTGTATAAAAAAACAAAGTTCTTCCTGAGTAGATAAATGTAAACAGCTGCAATATTCCATACGTTTAATGCTAGTAAATAACTGTCTCTAGCTGATTATAATTAGTGGCTTCGAATAAAAATTTTCAATATCTCCTGAGAAATTAAAAATGTTTTCTTGGGAACATATATACCATAGTCTCGATGATTCGAAATTCACCATACATTGTATATCCTAGGTGAAATGACTATATTTAATGTCGAAAAATACAAATCAATTGAATTCCTCAACTAACAATAAATAACACTATTGTTACAAACGCTGTTTGCACATTGAACCAGAGAAATACTGTTCCGTTTGTTCTTCTGTTGTAACAAATGTAAGATTATGATTCATAACTATCGGTCAAACCATGTTATAACACCGGTAGCGGCGTGGTTGAGCGGACAAGAAAGAAGCCTCAAAAAGTGTGCAGCGAGAGTGATAAGAATAAATTGATTAAAGTAAAAACACAGTGGGGCAGTTCGACCCAAAGAAAGTTAAAAAATACTCTCAGTTCAACGAGAACTGAATAATACTGGAGGAACCAAAAATATGTGGGTTACAGCCCGAAAGCCAAAAAAATGAGGTGAACGTAACCTCCAAAACAAACACCACAGACACGTGGAAGACTCAAGAAAGAAATAATAAGACAACACAAACTCAAGGCGAGTATCAATGTACAGAGAGTGAAAGAGAGATCCTCCTTTTAGAGGAGAACGGACACCTAAAATCAGAACTAGAGAACCTAAAAGCCTTAATAGCAGAGCTTAGAAGCCAAATGGAATCCACAACCCAACAAAATAAGGAGAAGGAAAGCCTGGACCAGCGTCGGGCGTTTTTTGCACGCCAGAGCCGTCCTTCGAGAAACACCGCCTGCTTCACCTAACATACAGCCGAGATGTCACTGATTCACAACCACTCTGTAGGCGTCACGGTCGTGCCTATTGGCACTGGCGTGGTGCCGCATTTGGGGCGACATTCGTAGTTAATCACTCGCGCTGGAAAAACGTGCCTCCCGCGTCAGTCGCGGAGATCAGAACGACGTGCGTGGCACGTCGACTCAGAATATTTGTTGAGGAACAGTTTCAGACGGCATTACGTCGCATGTACGATAAAACAAAAGTATTGTTAGTGAAAAAGTATCCTCAGATATGTTTTAAATCAAATACAATTAATATATTTTAATGTTTTTGAACTTCTGGCGATGGTTTTGCCGAAATCGACCACTTCATTAAGTCTTACGCCATAAATATAGTATTGCGGTCCAGTACGCACATTTATAAATTAATTACTAGCGCAAATTGTTAAAAATAACTATCCGATACTAGAACGCTAGGCTTCCTCGTATTAACCCATTCACTGCCAACTACGAGTTATCTCGTGCTTGCGCTATAAGTTGGATTTAATAAGTTAGCAATAATCATCGAGTGTGTATAGTAATTTTGGAACAAAAATGCTCTTCGTATCATTATAAATGTCGATTTCATATTTTTGATTCGTTAAATTAATATTCCACAGCCTTTCTGCCGTTTTCTCAAATTTTAACACGCAAAGTAATATTTGCTTAGTTTTTCCGGCAGTGAATGGGTTAAAGAATACATTGTTGCCGTCGCGGCCGCTGCGTTGTTCCTCAACAAATATTCTGAGTCGACGTGCCACGCACGTCGTTCTGATCTCCGCGACTGACGCGCGAGGCACGTCTTTCCAGCGCGAGTAATTAACTACGAATGTCGCCCCAATGCACCACCACGCCAGTGCCGATAGGCACGACCGTGACGCCTTCAGAGTGGTTATGAATCAGTGACACCTCGGCTGTATGTTTGGGTGAAGGAGGCGGTGTTTCTCGAAGGACGGCTCTGGCGTGCAAAAAACGCCCGACGCTGGCCTGGACGATAGCATAGCCATGAACTTTGAACAGGAGCAATGCGATGAAGTAAATGATGGATTCACGATAGTACAAAGAGTCAAGAAGAAGAATACATAGAAAAGGAAGAGGGAGACAGACCAGACGAAGACTACGACCCCTCAAAAGAAGCCTTTGCACTCAGCAGGGCCCTCCAATTGCACAGCAAATAAGAATACTGTAACACAGTTTAACCGAACAGGCGGAAAAAGGCAACCACCATCCATCGTAGTCCTACACCAGGACCCCAAGGACACAACGCAATTAATAACACAGACGGTAGGTAATACCAAATTTCACATAAAAAGAATAAACAACTCCAGACACATTGTTCAACTGGGCAACCTGGCGGACTTCGAGGCCGCCAAAGAAACACTAAATAGTGCTAGTACGCAATATTTTTCATACACACCCAAAGAGATGAAAAATCACAATTACATTCTAAAGGAATTCTAAAGGACCTGGTGAATGTAAATCCAACAAGCCAAACTCAGTGAGCAAAAAAGCAACACCATACTCCACAAACTGTTCGGCATATGGGCACCCAGCTTCATACAGAGGCTGTCTAAAACTAAAGGGAATAATGCGAAAGAAAGCCATAGACTCTCAAGAAATATGAAGGATCAGATCAAAACTAAAATGCTCAGACCTGCACTCCTACAAAAAGGTGTCTCATTCGCTACAATGACAGCCAGAGAACCGAACGACGCGACCAGACCTCAGCCAAAAGTGACAACCCAGTCCATCATTAAGGAAAACCAAACCATCGCAAGACAATAGCAAATAAAAAATCTAGAGAATCGCACAGATAAGCTGGAAAAAGCCATCTTGCTTTTGACCGACAAAGTAGAAGTTTTCTGTACACATATAAACCATTTAGTTTCCTGTCTCAACAATGGACAATAGGCAGCACTATTACAACACGCCAAACTTAAAATTAAAGATCATCTCTCTAAACTGAAATTTGTTAGTAAGATACTATAAACGCATAGCTTTAAAAAACGTACTCAACCAGTAAAAGCCAGACATCGCAATGCTAAACGAAACCAAACTAGAGCCAAAGCATGTATTCTTCCTGGATAACTATAAGATCATACGGAATGACAGACAAAGTGGCAAAGGAGGAGGTACAGCCTTGGTCATTAAAAATAACCTCCAATTCGAACAGATACTCCTGGATACGAACTATGCAGCAATAGAAATATCGATGGCTAGAATCAAAGTAAGTGACGGTGATACGCTCCTGACCGCAGCTATATACGCACGCAAATAGAAAAATCCTGTATTTATAAACGATCTGAATGATCTTTTTCAACGTCTAAAACTAGACTCAACATACGAATATTACATACTAGCAGGAGACTGGAATGCAAGACACAATTCCTGGAACAACCCCACAAACAACGAGAGGGGAATCGCTCTCAGAACATGGCTCAATAACAACGAAAGCGAATTCAAAATAAGACTATACCACACAGTACACCCGTCACACCGAAGAAACGGATCATTCATCGATTTCATTTTAGCAGATGCAAGAATCGACTTCGAAAAGACCCAAAACAACCGTCTAAGAACCTCTACCTTCCCCAGTGATCATGAAGCAATAATAGCTAATGTCAAAATCTTCAACAAACTCCTCCTACCACCGGCAACGGATAAAAAGGCCACACACAACTATACAAAACTGAATACAAAGAAATTGCAAAAGATCCTAAGCAAGTATGATCCAAACCCAAGCCCCTACAGGAATCTCACCGAAACTGAAATAGAAGATCAAATTAACGAAATCCAGGCTGCAATATTAAATGCAATAGAACGAGCCACACCAAAACAGAAACCATCAAATTCAACAAACAAATGCATATCCTCAAAAACAAAGACATTACAAAGAACAGAAAACAGACTCATGAAACAATTACAATACATAACCTACAGAGCATGATAGCAGCGACGAGGAGGAAACAAAAAGACGAGACAGAGAAAACTGTTGCCAAATATTGGAAGCATAGGATAGAAGAAATAGACCCCAGAAATTCAAGAAATATCTTCCCAGAAATAAATAAACTTTTCCGGAAGAAAGGGAAGCATGAAATCAAGAAACTTAAGCTGGACACAGACAGAGTAGACCTCCTGGAACCAGAACCTGGTTTCTGACCCATGGTTCCTCTCAGACATTTTGCATACGTAACAAGACGAATACGATGAGCCAATAAAAAAAATTTGCTACCCTTTCCCGAATTTTGCGGCAAGTTTTTTTCGCAAATCTCCATCGATCCAGAGGTGTAGAACAACCCCTGAAAGCCATGACAAATATTTTTGAAACACCCTGTACATACCCCCGCACCCAATTAATTATAGTATCAACTCCCTTCCCCCCTCCCACCCCCTTTTCACTCTCCGGTCCCACCCCAACGGCTACACTCTAGGATTAAGTTAAATTATAAAAAGACCCTCAAGTGAGCTTCCCTTTTTATAAGGGCATTTTTGGAAAGCAAGACGAAAAAACAAGTTACTGTAAGAGCCGTAGCAAGCGGACCTACAAGGTAGCTAAAATGTACAATCCACGTATTACAAGGACTAGGCAGACGCCAACCCTTGAGACTGAATTCAAACCCAAAGTATTATACAGTGGAGATCCACTTATTTCCATTATCGTTTCTCCGAAGTTCCTCTTAACTCGATCCCCTCCAATGGTCCTCCGTCAGGAGAGAGGGAGAATAAAAAGAGACAGATAAATGACATTCTTTCTCCTTTCCTCGTGTGTGGTTTGGTTTTAACAAACATAACCTCCAACACGAATACACAACCTCCATCACGTGACGGGTAAACGAAATAAGGGGAATCTTAAAGAGTGGGGAGATAACTCCGCCCAAAAAACGAGGGGAAATCGAATTAGACGCTTCGAAATAAGAGGATCTCCACTGTAGCTTCTAAGCTGCCTGTTTGTACATTAGACATAAGTACAAACATAGATGAATATAACTTTTGATTTATTTTTATAGTTCTATATATTGTAGAGATATTTTTATATGCCCAAAATATACATGTTCAAACAAACAAACAATGTTGTAATACAAGTTCTCGTCCGATCGTCCAACGGTCGGGGCCCGCAGGTTCTCGTCCGAGCGAGAGCGTATATCAGTGAGGCGCAGTAGTTGATCGTTTCGGCGTCCTTCGAACAATCCCGCCTGCTTCTCCCAACCGTTCTGTTTCGGCCAACCAAGCTTGTCTTGCCTTTCACCTCGCAGGGTCGGATCTATTGGCGCGAGCGTGGCAGCATACTGGGACGTCATTCGCAACTAAACGCTCGCGCTGGAAAGATGTGCCGCGCTCGCCGACGACTGTAAACATATCGATGCGCGTGACGCATCGATTCAGATTATACGTCGAGAAACAGTTTCGAGTAGCGAACTAGGTAATCAGGGTGGAAGGTAATCATGTTCCCATTATACACGGTTCATTTAAAAACTGAATAACTAAGAAGTACCGAAAGGTACCGGATTGGAATTTCTCATATGTATTCAGTAATTTCGTACTAATCGTTCGTCTACCTGCTCTTCTTTGTTGTACCTGCCTGAAATCTTAAAATCTATCAGCAAGACAATCACGACGGCAACAATGTATTGTTTGATGCGAGGGCAAACGTTTTTACAACGCTGAATTTTCCATTTATTTGCGCTGGAAATTAAATGATATCGCCTGAGACTTAGATCTTTAAGACATATCTGAGCATACTTTTTTACGAATAACACTGTTATTTTATCCTACACGCGACGTAGTGCAATCTGAAACTGTTTCTCGACGTATAATCTGAATCGATGCGTCACGCGCATCGATCTGTTTACAGTCGTCGGCGAGCGCGGCACATCTTTCCAGCGCGAGCGTTTAGTTGCGAATGACGTCCCAGTATGCTGCCACGCTCGCGCCAATAGACCCGACCCTGCGAGGTGAAAGGCAAGACAAGCTTGGTTGGCCGAAACAGAACGGTTGGGAGAAGCAGGCGGGATTGCTCGAAGGACGCCGAAACGATCAACTACTGCGCCTCACTGGCGTATATAATTGCCCGGTACGTACCGCGATAAATACATCGGTGTGTTAATCTGTTTCTTACAAAGTAAAATCATTGATCTCGCCAACAGTCATATCACGGTGTAATGCACAGGTTCTCGTGCTTAAGACATAAATACAAAAATTAATCAATCTAACCTAAAAAATGATAAAGATGCCTCAAACATAAGAGAGCATGAACAAATTGAATTTAACGACATTATTATCAAGAAGAGAAAACGTCAAGAATCAACCAGCAACAAAAGTCAGAATAAAGAATCAAAGATTCTAAAAATAAATATGACGAAACACACCGTAGTCCATGGTGTTAAGACGAGCAACAAATATGAAGTCTTATCCGAAGAAGACTCTGAAATGGAAGCGGAAGATGACATTCCTTTATGGGACGAGGATACAAAAGCCAACAACACAAAATCAAAAAAAACAACAGCTATTAACCGACCTAGAAAACCGCCACCCTTGGTAATACATGGGGAAATAAAGGAGCATCATAAATTCTTGAACAAAATAAAGGACATACTGCAAAATAAATTCTATATGAAATCTAATAAGGGTTATACAGAAGTATTCACTATAAACAAAACCAATTTCCAATTATTAACAACGCACTGGCAAAATACTAACGTACAGTTTCATACATTTACGGAAAAAGAAAATAAGAAACGTGTCTTTGTTGCTAGAGGCCTCCACGCCGAACTAGAAGCAAAGGATTTAGTATTAGAACTAAAAGAGTATGGACTAGATGCTATCCATGCCAATATAATGAACAATACATCAAGACCACTATTTATGATACCATTTAGCAGTGGAACAACGTTATCGCACATAAGACAAAAAGTACAATAGCTTAGTCACACGAAAATATATTGGGAAAACTATATTAACACGTTCCATGCCACGTGGGGCGTGTACGACCCCCATTAAATTTTCCGTTCAGTTTTCTTGCATTTCTCATTGCACAACAAATAATTTCTCTGTTAAAAATATGGTGTAATGTTAAATATAGGCATCTTAATATCATGTATACTACAAAGTTTATTTAATCGTGAAAGGTCGTATACGCCTCACGTGGCCTGAACAGAAAATCTTAAAAAATGATCCGGCACGGAACGTGTTAATAAAAGAAAAATAATGCAATGCCATAGATGCCAGGAGGGCGGAATGCAACAACTAACTGCTATGCTGAATCAGCTTGCATTAAGTGCACAGACAAACATCTCACAAAGGATTGTACAAAACCGAAAAGCCTACTAGCCAAATGTGTAAACTGTGGTGGTGATGAAAGGAGACTTAGCCTGCACATGAATAAAAATAACAACAATAATAAAACCCTATTCCAAAACCCAATTCCCTAAGTTAGTAAATAAGTCAGCACAGCCTGAAAATGTGTGGAATGCAAGAAGAAAAAATCAAGAGGCTACAAAAGCAAACGGCTACAGTCACTGTCAGAAATAAAGAAAATAATATAGAATCAAGAAAAGAAAGCATTGCTAAGGGAGATTCCCAGGCCACGGATAACAGTGAATACTTTAAATTTATGGAATTATCAAAGGAACTTAATAAAATTAACCGGATCTGTGATATAAATATCTTACTTAATCTAACAAAGAAACTGAGAACAAGACTAGAACAATGCCATACAGGAATAGAGAAATTTCAAGCATTTCTTGACTTCACCAATCAATTAGAAGCAGAATGAATCCCTTAAAAATCTGTAGTTGGAATGCAAACGGTCTAAGAGGTAGAGTGGGCGAATTAATCGAATATCTCGACAGAACCAAAATAAATATACTCCTGTTAAATGAAACTAAGTATACCGAAAGAGATAAATTAAAAATAAAAAATTATACTGTTTACAGAAAAGAAAGGGACAATTCAGCCAGGGGAGTAGCCCTATTAGTAAACAATAACATACCTCACAAAGCACTTAATATTAGTAACAATATACAGTTAGAAGCAGTGAGAATCAAATTACAAACCGGAGTTAACATAATATCAGTGTATAGAAGACCAAACATAGAACTTAACCAACAGGATTTAACAGAATTAATGAATACAGGGGATGAAGTACTAATAATAGGGGATATGAATGCAGCCCAATCCACTTGGAATTGTAACAGAATAAACAAGAGTGGTAGAACATTATTAAGTTACATACAAGACAATAATTACATGCTAATGTACCTTAACCAACCAACAAACTATCCGCCTAACAATACAACGCCATCAACTATAGATATAGCAATAAATAAGAATGTAACAAACATATCGGATATAGAAGTTCAACATGAACTCAGCTCAGATGATAATCCCATAATAGTATATCTCGGTGCACAGCACAGAGTAAATAAAGCCAGAAAGTTTTATATCTATGAAGAGGAAAATTGGGACAAGTTTGTAAATTACTAAACGGTAGAGTCCAAATCACACTCAACATAGCAACGGTACAAAAAATAGACAAGGAGGTACAAAAAATCACAAACGCACTAAAGTACTGTGCTAAACAAGCAATACCAATAAGAAAACTTACAAATGTGAATGACAGACTACAAAATGTGATATTAGAACTAATTAAGACTAGGAATAAGGTAAGAAAAAGATGGCAGCGTTCCAAAATTCCAGAATATAAAACAGAATTTTATAAACTAAATAGAACTATTAGGAAGAATATAATTGAATATAGAAACAAAAGATGGGGTCAACAACTACAAAAACTAAATACCAACGATAACTCCCTATGGAGAATGACGAAAATACTCAAATCAGAATACCACCCCATACCAACATTAGAAGCAGGTGGAACAGAAGCACTCACGACAGAAGAAAAAGACAAATCTACTTGCCACCCAGTTCGAAAACGTGCACGATATCGATCTTACAAATAACACTAACCATCAGGAAAGCATTATAACAGCGGTAAGAGAATATATGGAAAGACCATCAGATAACGGAGCATATAAATTTTATACTAATCCAAGGGAAATAGAGAGAATCATCAAAAAACTACCTTCCAAGAAAGCACCTGGAATTGATAATATACAGAACATTGTCCTAAAAAACATTACCAAGAAAACGATAGTTCAACTAATGTATATCATAAATGCACAACTGAAACTAGCTTATTTTACTCCTCATTGGAAAACAGGACTGATTATCCCTATTTTGAAACCTGGTAAGAAGAGCAATGAGCCTAGTAATGGAAAAAATAATATTGAAGCGCCTTAATGAATTTGAAAATAAACGTAAAATAATAATAGATGAGCAGTTTGGTTTTCGATGCAAACACAACACAGTACAACAGGTTACCAGAATAGTAAACGATATATCCTTAAATTTTAATTATAATAAAGTAACAACCATGGTCCTCTTGGACATTGAGAAGGCCTTTGATAAGGTATGGATTGACGGCCTAGTCTATAAAAGGATAAAATACAATTACCCCGAAGCACTGATCAAGTTCATATATTCATATCTTAACAATAGAAATTTGATTGTTACTGTGGATGGAATAAAGTCCATTTTCACGTTCCTGAAGGGGCGGCAGGAGGGTACACAACTAAAACCACCGTTTTGAGACGCTCCTCACCGTGTATATTTTTCAAAAAACTTAATGCTACACCAAGTACAAAAACTTATGCCTAAGAGAAGTGCTTGCACTTCGACACCATGTCTGACTCTGTCGTCTAGTAGCCTTTTCCAGCGGACGATGGCGCAAAAAACCTCCGATCCAATTGCCCTCTGCAGCAACCGGACCATACTGTCACAACATCCATAAGAAAGAGAGCAAAGGCTGGGGTACCTCAGGGATCAGTACTTGGGCCCAAACTATTTGTCATATTCATAAATGATATACCAACCTTTGCAAAAACAAGCACAGCTTCAGGTGAAAGAAATTATTAGGAAAACATATTCAGTTATTAAAAAGTTATATTCGCTACTTATAAAACACTCCTATCTAACAGTTAACAATAAGAAAATAATATATAAAATGATATTGCGACCCACCGTCACTTATACTGCACCAGTCTGGTGCAGCATGGCAAAAACACGTATGAATCAGCTGCAAAGACTGCAAAATAAATGCTTAAGATTGATATTATCAGCAGATAGGTATACTCGAATTAGTACGCTACACAGTGAATCTGAGATACAATACATTAATGATCATATCAAGGAATTAGCAACAAAATTTTATCAAAATCAACTAAAATGTAACAGACTACTTTGTGATATAACCAAATATAGAAGCTACAATATACCCTTTGAGTATAAGCTTAAGCTCCCATATAATAATTTATCAATATTTAGCTCATGCGAGGATTGACGAAATTACTAAGATAATACTTAGGCTAGACAATTATCGTAAGTAGGTTTTTCCTTAACATGTTTTCCTATAGACAATAAGTATTTTTAATATAGTATAAACCGGAACTACGTGCAGTAGTTACCAAACCAAAGTATTATGCAATATTCTTAATTATATAAGCAGATTAAGCTCTTATAAGACTGAGCAGGAGCTACAATGACAAAGAAACATAATGTTCAGTGCCTTTATATATCTAGTATTAAATGTATAAATGGACATATTATTGTAATAAAAGAGTTTATTTACAAAAAAAAAGTTCTCGTCCGATCACTGAAGTTATGTTGCACTATTGGTAAACTCGCAAGAATCCATGCCTAAACCGCACGCCCAATATACGATATCTTGCGACTGACAAAGATTACCGCGCTAATATTTACTTCGCGCAATGGAACTTCTGTGAAACTCAAATGAATTTGAATCAAAGTCTAAATTTAATAATCCTGCGCGGGGACATACGATCTTATTCATGATATGAATACTTTGCCCGAGATTAATACCACGAATCAGACTCGTGATATTCAAGTTTGGCCTAAAATTTTCATCACGAGTCAGACTCGTGGAAATAGTGCAAGGGGTTAAGCCACATTGAGCGCGGGTAGTACTTGGATGGGTGACCGCTCGGGAACTCCGTGTGCTGTTAGTATCTTTTTTTTTGTAAAAAATCTATGTTGAAAAGGAAAATGATATTGCATAAAAGACAAAAATTCATGTTTTTATATAAAAAATAAAGTACTCCCGGACTATATACATAATTGTGAACAGTTACAAAATTCCATACTTTTTAATACTTTTTAATAAATATTTTAAGAATTAAAATCTTGAATACTTCCTGAGAAATTAAAAATTTTGTCCTACATGACAAATTATTATTTCGTATGCTAAGAATTTGTCGTGCGGTATTTCAAAAATAAATTATCTAAGGCAATAGCAATACTTTCTTAAAATAAAAGCTTCTTGTTGTCAAACAAAATCCAATCTATTTGTATTCTAATGGTTGTTGTATATTATGTATCATTCTTTCAAGGAGGAGATTTCATTATGTATAATTAACGCAATCATTAACCCTTGATTAGTACATTTTTATACTAGTCACAGTTTGATTCAAACTGTGCGATTACAATAAATTGTAGAATACTACGTATTATATTCATAGGAAAATGTTGACTCGTCTCATAAATAATGTCGGTTTAGTTCATAAGGAACATACGCGACGAAATAGATACAACTGATAACTGATACAACCAGTCACTATCTTATTTCTAAATTTGCAATACCATTTTTTTAAGAGTCTTCGGGTTTTGACTGAAAAGATTCAGCAATTACTCTGTGGGCAGTTTCTGTTGTATTAAAATGCTATCCATCTAAATGATTCTGCAAACTACTGAAAGGTAATGGAAGGGTGCGATATGTAGATAATGCGGCGGGTTACTGATGATTTTCCTACTAAACAGGAACAATTTCTATGAAGGTTGTTCTCACATAAAGCTTTTCACTAACCCGGTAAAACAACACTCACAATCTTTTAGCTGATACCGGATGCTTGCATTTCAAGGAGTCCTTAAACGATTCAATTGTTCCTAGTAGAATTTTGCAGTGATGATTTGATTAGAGCTTAACAACTTAAAATGATTTATGCCTTCCACATCACACTGTAAGTAAAATAAAACCTTCTACGGAGAAAAACTGACAATTAGTTTCGCTTGAGGTGCAAGTATATCCTGAGGACTGAGTCACTGACGACGTTTTTTAACATTATCATAAAATACCCATTTCTCATCATCAATTACAATTCTATTAAAAAAATCTGATACCCTTTTCGACTGTGTAAAAGCAGATTGGGCGATGTTCGCTTAAGAGACATCGAATTTTTTCAATCAACAACCAATGACTTTTTTGAAGGAGACATTGCACATTTAAAAATAAGACAGCGAGAAGTTGTGGTCAATTACAGTAAATGTATACTTGCTTAAATATTATAAGTTGTATTTGTTTCCTTGCCTATGTCTTTTACGAATTAAATCGACATTATTTATGAGATATAATAGGGATCATAAGTATTTTTAAGGTTTTCATAATTAGTATTTATTGAATGAGAGAAAATATGGTAAGACGAGGAAACAATAGTTGCTTATTTCGCATTGCTATTTTTCTACATTATAACATTGTTGGGGATACAGCCCTAGTGTAATCCGAAATGTGTTATTTTGTACATTGCTGTCTATTGATTTTAGGTATGCAAAAAGGTGTAACAGGGCAGAAGGCCTCGATTATGTTGAACTCTTTTATATTTCATTAATAAATTTCGTTATGTACAGTCTGTATCACAAGAGCGTGGACGCGATATCTCTGTGGGAATACAACTTTTTTATAAGAAATATCATATAAATTGAAAGTACATCTAAAAAATTGATACGCACTTCCTTAATAAAATGTCCAATATCCACCATTACCGATTATCGTTTAACAACGTCTCGGCATGCTTTCAGCCAACTTTTCAGCATAAGAGACAGGAAGAGACTTCCGTATCTCTCGAATTCGACGAACTAGTGTTTTCAATTTGAAAATATGCTTTTCTCGGAGTTTGAACTTCATAATAGACCAAACATTTTCGATTGGATTGGCATCGGGAGACAGAGATGGCCAATCCAACACATTAACACTAGAACTACCGGTAGTAAATGCACTATGTATAAAATGATTAAATAAATACTTTGGAAACAGTGGAATTAAGAGGTGAAAGAGATAATCGATTCGGTAATCTGTGTCTTATAGAATCAACATAGAATATTTGCTGTATGACTTTCATACAAAGATGGAGAATTTTTTATTTTTTGAAAAAATTGAGAACCAGTCATTTTGACTTGCTCGGTAGTTCTAGTGTTAATACCGTTCTGTGTTTTCCATTCCGTACAAAGACGGCTTCGATACAAATATACCTATATTAGTAATTTTATAATATACCTATATCTATGCCCTTTTTAGTTAAAATTGTTTGCGCTTTACGTAAGGAAAGCGTCGGATTTTTCGAAAAAAGGTGTAAAATCGCTTTATCTTCCCGTTTCGAACCTCGACCAGGGAGATCATCGACACAGTTTGTGTCTTTATACCGTTGCACCCACGTATTTACGAATGCGCGAGGTTTATGCAGATATTTTGCTGCATCTCTAACAATCATTTTAGGACCTTTCGGGTGATGGCACAAGAAGACTGCTTCGAATCGTTTAGCGTACACGGCACTCATTTCGAAATGAACTGAATTTCTCAGAGATGGAAACGATACTAAAAGAATTGGGCCTAATGCGTATTAGAGGAGACTTTGTATGTTTAGACCAGCACAGTCTTTAACAAATTGCGTATCAGATTTCACAAACATCGCATCCACGCTCTTGTGGTACAGACTGTATGTTTAGTTGAATAGTGTGAAGCAGTCGAGTCAAGGTCTTGCTCGACAGAGCCGTTTCTCGAGCTGCGCCGCCTCCTTCACCTACACATACAGCCGAGATGTCACTGATTCACAGGCGCACCGGCGCGGCGGCGTTACGGTCGTACCTACTGGTACAAGCGTGGTAGCATGTGGCGGCATATTGGGGCGACATTTATATTTTTAAAATTTTGCGACAGCAAAATGCCAAACTTGTTCGCCTCAAAGAATGTAGAATAATGTAAGAAGTTATTGGGGCGATACATTGTACAATGTTGTGTTGTCTTTTAACAGTAAAGAGGTAATATAGGTTTCCACATTACCCATGGAAATATGCAAATGCACTCTTTGTTACAAAGTTATCTTCTGAAAATTTATTCCACTGTATCAATGTCCTTTTCCGCTGAATCGTTGTCGAGAAATCGCATTAAAATATAAATGAAGAAAATGTTTTTTAACAATCATACAGATGAAAGAAACGTTGAGATACATCTCTATATGTAAAATTGAGAATGCTTTGGCATTTTATTACAAAACAACATTGAAATTAAACGAGGCAAAACCACTATTTGTTACTAAGAGCTTCTTATAATTAATTATGTTTTAATTGGTATATTAGAACTTTGCGTCGAGCATTTTGAGACGAATAAAGCTACTGAAAACATTTTCAAGACTGGCACAATGAATTGTATACCACTTTAAAAAAACGCATTGAAAATAGTACCTCATGGGTAATGTGGAAACCTATTACTTACCACTTAGTTTACGAGAGAATAGGCAGTATTGTAAAACATATAGCCAAGACAACCGCGGCGGCAACAATGTTTTCTTTTACGCTGGGAAACCTAGCGTTCTATTATCGTATAGTTACTTTTAACAATTTGCGCTAATAATTGATTTACAACTATTGGTGCTGGAACACAATACTATATTTAGTCGTAATGCATAACGTAGTGGTTAATTTCGGTAAAACCGTCACCAGAAGCCCAAAAATATTAAAATATATTAATTGTACTTTATTTAACACATATTCGAGCATACTTTTTCACTAACAATACTTTTGTGTTACCCTACATGCGATATAGTGCGGTGTGAAATTGTATTTCGACAAATAACCTTAATCGACGTGCCACGCACGACGTTCTGATCTCCGCGACTGACGCGCAAGGCACGTCTTTTCAGCACGACTGATAAACTACGAATGTCGCCCCGAATGCGCCCGTGCTCATGCCAACAGGTCCGCTACTATTAAGGGGAGGCAAAGTCAATCAGCGAGCTCTCGAGTGTATAGGAAGGAGTAGCAGGCGGAGCAGCTCGAGAAACGGCTCTGTCGAGCAAGACCTTGACTCGACTGGTGTGAAGTATTGCAATTTCATTTTCAAGTCCTAACTCTTATCTCTTGCAAGGGCAATGCTGGTTGCATTAATAATTGAAAACGATATTGTGTATGCCCAGATTTTAGATGCGTTTTATTTTACTTCGCGTTTGCACCATGACAGGACATTGAACAATTTTAAAAATAATTGTTTTTTGTACTTTTTCCTTAAGTGTTAAAAATTTGTTTTAATAAATTGTGGTAACAAGACATTACCAGTAGAAGCAATAAGTTTTGAAGAGACAACATTAACAGAATTATAATTATAGAGAAACCGTTTAATGGGGATATCCAACTTCTGACCTCCTACTATATTAACAGTTTTGTTTGCTGGTGGACACTTAATACTTAAGTAATCAAATTAACGATCTTATTATACTCTTATAGTGTCTAGGTTTAACACATAGCAAAATTGCCATATTTTTATACAAACGTCAATAATAACAATAAGAAAAGGTTTATTGATTTCTCTCCGTTATTTATCGCTATGGCGTACCCATTGCAGAATATTTAACTTACTTTCTGATTATAGTTAAGAAGATTTTTATGCTTTGATTAATATTATTTTTCATAATGTAACCGTAAATCAGGGGTATTTATTAAGTTATGTATCAAGAATAAAATTTTTCCGAAGAAACGAAACAATATCATACTCTCTTATTTCTTAAAAAATTTACCTAGCAAACATTTCTCATCTTATGTAGAATCTACACATTAAAAATTAATGTGATATTCATATCTTTGAAATTTTTATAGAAAATTAATTCATTTGACAGCATATAATGAGACACTTAATATTGCAGTGTCATAAATCTGTATAAAAATAAGAACAATGGAAATAATTCTTTCCGTGTTGCTTCAACCGTTATTAACACCATTAACGTCATCCTCGATGCTACTCGTAACAGTATTGCAAGGTCAACAGGAATCGCTTTATCTTGAAGGGGGAGGGGTAAAGAGTAGCACGGTACAATACCGAGCAGCGAATTGAAATTGTAAGGATTTATAGCTGGCTCAGAGTGTACATTTGTTCTTCCTTCTGCTCTCCCTCACAATGACTTTCGATGTGTACAGGAGCCTAGTCTCTGAACCGTTACGGTACAATGCAGCCTTCAAAGTAGCACCGAGTCAGGTACGCGGTCATAACGATGAGCCGAGGGATAGGAGCTAAGAATCGATAATGGAGATCTGACACGTGTACGTTTGTATGTGATTAAATAGATCCGATGTATGTGTTCTTACGTAATATTACTCCTTGATACACGGATATGATACATGTTACGAAGAGACTCGTGTTTTTAACCGTGGAATAGAAAGTGTAGAATAAATTAGTACGTATTCTCTTGAAATTTGATACACCTACACGGAATTACGAACGGGAATTATTCAAATGTTGGATACGAAATTTTATTAAAATTAATAATTAAAATATTAAAATTATACTCTCGAAAATACAATCGAGAAGGTACAACGAAGGGATAATAGATGTAAATATTGACACTTTACACTTTTTTTTAACTTTTAATTCTTTATATTGTTGGATACCAACTCAATTCATGTTTTCTCAAACTCGCTATCTTCTCTGACAATAAGATATTAGCTCCAAATACTACTCAACGTGATTCAAGGTCCAAAAGGGAACTGTTACTCATCCTCAATTCCGTCATCGCTTTTCCTTCCAAAATATGTTTTCAAGACCTTTGGTCTTCGCGAAAGTCGCTGGAAAAGCGATCGCCCTTTTGGAACCTTAGTCACGAGAAGTCAGAGTCATCCAAACGTCCCACCACACTAGTTTAAGGTCATTTAAAAGGCCAGTCTCATTACCGAATTAGACAGACTAAATCAGGAATTTTGCATCGAATCGCTGACAGTCGGCATCTCGCGACGACGTTATCCTTCAATTGGTAAAACTCCGAGCGCGCAATAGTTCTTTCTAAATAAAGTGTTGTTAACCACCCACTGCATACAATATTAAAATTGGTGTCAGAAGTGGGATACAGCAATATAATACTTAAAAATTGTAACTGTTATGTAACTTGTAAGCAATTAATTTGATGCAGTGATAGAGAAACAGTTTATATGTTACCGAGAATTTAATGTCAAGGAAGTTATTTTGTTGTAATTAAGATGATGATTATTCCTTGAAAAAAAAAAATGAAAGATTATAACGAAATTTTGTAAAATGCGTAATAACTTACATTGAAACGTTCAAAATGTTGACATCTGTCTTGATTTGGAATATTTTTATACGTGACGTTCTGTTTGTTTTATCAGAGAAGTTTGAATGTAGTAAACACTCGTACCTTATTGAAGGACATATTATGAAAAGGTAAGCTAAATATATTATGTATTTACGTGTATGTACGGTTCCGTATTATGAATGATATATACACATCATTAGAGGTGCATGTATGTACGTGCGCACTTTTCTGTAATTTTTCCTCATAATGTAAAATACAATAAATACTTTTAACATTCTGACAGGTATTTTTTTAGTAGAAGTGATCAAGCTGGTTTAATGATATTACGATTTAATGGGTCACTATACCATCTTTCTTTGTTTATAATAGAATGGAAGGGAAACAGACAATTTTACCTAACTGCATTATGCATTACAATTTTCCAACCGAGTACGAAGATCAAGATGGTGGGGAATGTACATATGTATTATACATATGAATGACTGCTGAATGAATGAATGAATGGAAATCGGCATCGTAATATACCTGCATGTATTTACACGTGATACCTTACTTTTACGTAATTCACCCATAATCCGCAGATTCACGTTAAACAAATTTTCAATTTGGCTGATAGGAAATTATAAGAAAAAAAACATTCTGCAACTTATTATTATAAAACATCATAATATTAAGAGAAAAAATATTACACATATATTCGACATCTTTTAATAACAGATATTTTGCAGACTTTCCGAAAGATTATACAGTTGCAACATTTTATACTATATACTATAATTCCGTGCTATAATTTTATACTATAATTCCGTTTTTTCACCGGCGTTTCACCGTTATGCTTTATTTATTTGCACATACTAAGTTTCCATTAAATGACTCTTTTTATTTAACAGGAATGGCAGAATGTTTGGTATGGTATTTGAACCTATTGCCGCGTCAACCATGGTATTTTAGCGCTGCATCAGCTTATTGCAAGCAAAATGTGCGTAGAACGAAATTGTTTTTTATTAACTATAACAGTAAATGCATTTGACATAGTTGCGAGGGAAAAAAAATGTTTAAAACAAAAGTTTTTTAATATGCATTATAAATGATCGTAAAATGGGTAATATTAATTTGTTAACGGTTATAACTATTTTTATAATTATGTGTTATTAATATTCAAGTATTATGCAATATACATGAAGTGAATTTGCATTTATTCTTGGAAAAACTGACGAGTCGGAATTGGTATTCGCTTCTAATCGACGAATACAATTATTCCTCAAACAACGGAAGTTCCTGTTCTACCAGAACGTGCCGACTGATGATCGAAATGTATACAACCTTCAAGAAAAATGTTGTGAAACACACGAACGGCGAAACAGTAGCAAAAAACATTCTTTATCAGAATTACTATTGTTTGCCAAGTACCGTATTACTTCTTATCAAGTTTATATGACAAGTATAAACCGACAGTAAAAACATGTTGAAAGTTTTTTTGACAGTTAAGCACTTCCTACATCAAAGACTTTAAGAATGCAGACTGCTGTAAAGAAATCCAAATTTATTGTATTCGGTTGAGTTCTTACACGTGTTTATTACATTGTGCAGTATATTTTTGATTGTTATAGAAAAATAGGACTGGAACGTTAATATACATATGAGTTTGCATTTACGTAATTTTATTTGGAAGCATATGGGTATGTATAAGAATATATATCTTTTACATACATGTGTGTATTGGATATCTCGTAAGGTAACTGTATTAAAACATATTATGACAATAGCAGATACATTCTGTAACTCCTTGCCGATTTTATCGTGTTGACAATAAACTGCAACAGCGCTAAGAAAATATTAAAAATTTTTCTAACATCCACGAACATTAAGACATGATAACTTTTTTTTTATGAAATTAAAAATTATAATATCTATGACTGTCATATTAATATCACTTTTGTTATAGGTTCATCCTTGTCGATTAAATAGTAGAAACACGTCTTTGGACTAATACATGGCACATACACCGACAAATTTACTTATTTATTTTATTACCTCATTAACTTATGAATATTTTTCCTTTACATTATGTATTCACATCTAGTCCTGAATAAAAGTTTTTGTATAGAATAATTGTCACGGCACAAATACTTATAATTATTGAAAAGCTTAAAATAAAGGGCATTTGTCTCGACATTTTGGTTATGTTGTCAATTTTACGTTATTTTACAGTGCGCAGTAATATAATCAAAGTGACACACAAAATAATAACGAAAATATGATTATGATCATTTTACAGAAAGAGAAAACATTTGATATAGAATACAAGATATTAAAAAGTATAATGATATTATTTCGGAAATCACATAACGATTTGATATAATGAGAAAGGGAGTCGTTTCGCTATGTAAAACTTCCTCAAACATAAAATTAAAGGTTACAAATATAGTGAAAGGTAACTCGGAACTAAATATTGCAGAATGTATAAGCTGCCGTCAACTATCACAGCAAATGAACGGTCCTAAAGCAATGTGAACCCATTTAAATTTTCATACGTGCTTTAACGCTAAATGTACCAAGTGTGGAAAAATGACCCCTTTCAAAATTTACTTTAAAATCTTACATTCATTGTTATTTTTTCTTCTGTAAATTCTTATACTATTCGATTATTAATATACGTTTAGTGTTAAATACATATTGCTATTACTACGTTATCGTTAATGAAATATCTACATATGTAGAGTCATTAGGGGTAACCGTGCGCACCCTTTCTATCTACGAAGGGCAGAGGGGAAAGTTGTGATATGCGTAGGGAACTGAAAGGTATGATGATAAGGACTTAATTCATCTACAAGATTACGACATCGTCTGGTCCATTTATTTTTAAATAGAAATAAATAGAATTCGCCGTTTAAACTATAACTTTTGTCATCTTGACAAAGATTGTCACATCAAACTGAACATAATTACCAAGGTAAATAAATTTTTTGTATATTAATGATTTATTTAAGTTTACTATTCTGTATATGATTTGAGGTTATGTTCTGTATGAGTAAAGTTATGTGAGCATCTATCAAAAATCTCAGTTTGGGGCAAGTGCGCGCGTTCGTATGGTATCTGACAGTGGTTTTGTTAACACAGATCTGTTAACATTTAACACAATGTATTAAATGCATGGATTGGTGGCATAAACAATGTACCTTTTATGAAGGAGGTAGTTTTGAATGTGATCGCTGCCACGAATATTCTTCGTAAAATTAATAACTAATTTTAATGTTTCTTTTAAAGTTCTAAAATTTCTTTTAAGTTCAATTTAGTCATCTGATTTTATGTGATTTTATATTTATAAGTCGATCTCTCGATTATTTAATTATCTAGTCTTCAAGATAATTCTTTATTAAAAAAGTTTATAACTATTAAAAGACAATGCGCACACTTACCCGCAAAGCCGGTCAAGTGTGCGCATTTTGAATTTTTCTCATTAACCATTTTTTTTTAATGCCAAAGTTCTATGTGTTATTACTTAATTTAATTATTAGTTCAATAAATAGTTTATCATATGCATGGGTTCTTTTGTCTTTATTCCTTACTGTTTAATTTTGACATGAGTTTAAATCCTTAAGTGCGCACACTTGACCCGAACGACTCTATATATGATGCATAAAATTCACCCTTACACTGCAAATCCAAGTGCGTTATTTTAAAACACATAAACGTATTATTTCCTTGTAGTCACTATTTACACGTTTCCCGGTGTGTTATTTTAAAAGACATAAATGTGTTATTTTAAAATGTAAATATAAATACACACGCGCGCGCGCACACACACACAACACACACACAGAGGTAAATCAATTATTCACAGAACTGAATAAAATTATATTAAATATTATTATTATGATTGTTCAATATTTTAAAAATATATTATATATATATATACTATTAAATAACACAGTCGTGTAAACGACTCGATGAAGAGTATATCAGATATTAAACTGATAAGAACAGGTACTACACATTTCGATCTTAGTCAAAAGGCCCGGAAGCAATTCATTTCCTGAATTTTATTCGTCTTTTATTCACCAGAATATATAAAATAAACTTCGAGAAATTCGAACGACACCTCGTGGCGAAATTTCAGTACGAAGCGTCCAAACAAACATAATGCATTTAAAAGATACAAACGGCTAACGCGTAAAAACGTATAATTCTAACCAAACGTTTAATTTTAATATACTTTTGTGCATAAAAGTGAAGTGTGTTTAAATTTGACACACAAAAAAAATGCATTATTTATTTACTCGGATAAGACGTGTAAAATAATGCATTAGATGTGTTAAAACTACACGTTACTTTTTTTCAAGTGTTTTATTTTAATGCACATAATTGCATTTACACGTTTAGACGTGTTAATGAAGTGTGCTCACACATTTTAGTGCACTTAAATAGCCCGCTTTTAACACACTTGGATTTGCAGTGTAGGTTCTCTTAGTCATGAATTTCTATATGTTTATCTACTACATTCTTTTTTCTTCTATCATTATTACTTTCATCAAGCTCTAATGTCATCAGTGCCAATGACATTAAATTCCAGCATACGTTTTCTCATAGAGTTTGCGGTGTAACAGACTGCAACAGTGAGTTACTACAATGGTACTGATAAGGTATTGTTTTCGATGCGTTAAGTGTACGGCAAACATTGTCAACACGATGCCAATTAATAGTAGTTCATTTGTCGCTGTGTTGTTAAGCGAACGGTGGTGTTTGAGAAATGATAAAACTTTTTGGCTTAAAAATAAAGCATATGTAAATGGAACAAGTTTAAAAAAGTATAAAAAATTTGCACAACAATTTACAATGAAAGAACAAGAATTGTGGAAGGAGGTTGTATTTGCTGACAAAATTAAAGGAGAACGTTGGTAACTGTTTTTTCTAGGCGTCCTTGCTTTTACAGTTTGCGCTTCGAAATGAAATATACATGAACATTGAATATTGATTTATTCAGGTTTTCTAACAAACAGAAACAGAATCTAGAAGATTTATAGGTAAATGACACACATTTGGAACCTAACTAAACAAAACAAATATATGACAAAGCCTTGAAAGTAACTGTTGCATCGGTATCAAATTTTTTATTCTCACATTTACTGACGAAAGATTTTTACCTGAAATTTAACCCTTTGCACTCGGAGCCATTTCTGATGCTAGCTATTAGCAACTTGGCATTTTACTATTTGCTACATTGTGCCATTTCAATAAAAAAGTTCAGGTAACAACATTTTTCTTAAAATGTTGCGTTGCAATAAGTTCATTCTTTGTAATCACTGATAAATATAAAGGTCCTATTAGAGGAGGCAACCGAGTGGCATGGTAGATTTACGATGTACAGGGTGTAAAAAAATTAATGGTCATGGCTTTAAGGGGTTGTTCTACACCTCTGGATCGATGGAGATTTGCGAAAAAAACCTGCCGCAAAATTCGGGAAAGGGTAGCAAATTTTTTTTATTGGCTCATCGTATTCGTCTTGTTACGTAGGTAAAATGTCTGAGAGGAACCATGGGTCAGAAACGAACCGTTCTCTCGTAAATTAACTTTTAATTGGGCCTTCCGATCAAAATTTCGCCATTAGTTAAAGCAGAGGCGACGTAAACGAAGTTAGAAAATGGGGCACTGTGTCACCGTACCAGGAGAGAAGTGCATGTGTTTATGCTCTTCTCCCCGGGTGGGCCCTTGAGCGAACCCAACACCGAACGCAGGTCAATGACATTTTTCTAGTCATTTTCTATCTTCGTTTATGTTGCCTCTGCTTCAACTATTGCAGCTAGCAGGGGTATTTCATGTGTTTCCTTTCGAAAGGTCGGTGACTCGAAGGCTACCATATGGGCGAAATTTTTATCGGAAGGCCGAATTAAAAGTTAATTTGTGAGAGAACGGTTCGTTTCTGACCCATGATTCCTCTCAGACATTTTACCTACGTAACAAGACGAATACGATGAGCCAATAAAAAAATTTGCTACCCTTTCCCGAATTTTGCGGCCGTTTTCTTTCGCAAATCTCCATCGATCCAGAGGTGTAGAACAACCCCTTAAAGCCATGACCATTAATTTTTTTACACACTGTACCCTCAGATGAGACATCGAAGTGCAAAGGATTAAGATAACGTCTGAGGCCGAGGAAAATGTTATTTGAAATTAGCAGGAAAATAATAAACAGTTATTAAAAATGAATGCACACATGAAAAAGTGATAGTGTACAAATTTATTCATACACGATATCACTATGCGATACTTGAGAGCACCGTAAGGAAGTCTACAGAATTGTGAATACATTAATGTATGCATAAAAACATAAGTAAAATCGGAAAATATCGTGTAAAAAGTTAAGCTGAGTTAAAAAATATTCTGGTTAATGATTCTGATCGAATACTGAACGATGAAGAAGATAATAAATCAGAAATAGTAAGGGTTAATAATGAGATTTGGTATTAACGCTGTTTTTCATTATTATATAAATATGTACGGATAAAAATTTTTGTTATATATTTTTTATAATACATATATTTAATGATAAGTGTATTTTAAAATGCAATTTAACCAGAATACACTATGTTAAATTTTAGATAAAAGTTTTTCTTTATATTTACTACTGCTTTCATAGTAAGAACTGTAATTTACTATTATTTTTTCCTTTCACTGTTAATATGTGATAATTTCATTAGGTTAGAACCTGAGTTTTCGAAACTAGAAATGTTAGAGATGAAGATCTTAGACTTCTAAAGTAAATAATTGCGAAGTTTGCGCAACTATCGTATTCGGGGAATTCCGAAGGTCCATGCTGTATATAGATGACTTTCTTAAGATATAAATGTGTCAAAACAAATAGAAAATGCGTAGACATAGCTTGCAAATCGCAAGAAATCATGAAAAGTAAATAATTTCGAAAAATAAAAATTATCTTGAATTTGTCAAAATAATACAAATCCTTTTTAATGCAAATATTAAGTAATACAGGAAGCCAATTTACGATAATAAATATCAATCAACAATTAAGTAAAATAGTGTAAGTAATGAACACGAACAATAAATTCTCTGCCACATTATTCATCATAAAAATTGTGAGCCATAAATGAAGAAAGAAAACTGTTAATGAAATTCAAAAAGCTCTAAAAACAATCTCTTCAGAATTAGCAACGTAAGTGAAAAATGGATGTTGGTTGGTTGGTGATGGTTAGATTGCTCAACACGATATTTACCACAAAGAATTGCCAAATCGATTTTTAAGCATTTTTATGGATATAATATCCATTTTCTTCATCGCCCTTCACTTGTGAGAAAATCAATTTTGATAGAAAATCTAAATCTTCAACATTCGACATTTTTTATATTTTATTTTAACAATGTTCAAGCAAGGATGGCGTCTGACATGCACAAATTTTCATGGACATTTGTCAATGCATTTGAAATATTAAACTTCCAAGGGAAAAGTTAACAACAGCAAACTGTTAGCAGACATTAGCGATATTAGAAAACCTGAAGTGTGTATATGTTGATTGATTACTGTTGAGTCCACAAAAAGATGTCTCTCAAGTAAATGATTTCAAAATCACACCTCAGATGATGCATTGTAATTTCTAAATATTTAATAGAATTGTATAAGTTATTAATTGTACGTGGTAAAGGTGTTTGGTAACTTTTACGATGGTTTAAGCAAATTTGATTCAAGAGAATATCTTTTTTCGTTTACTTGTAATTATTTCGTGACAGAACTTCTATAAGTAATAGTTTACAAATTATTTATTCTTAACCCAGGCTTCTAAAGGAACTAGGTTTAAATATAATTGAACACATTTCAAACACATAACTTTGAAGATGAACAAATTTTCATATTTTTAACAAATAGCAATTAAAGGGTGCACTTTTGTAGGACCGATATAATGGAGATTTTGAACTAATACAATATTTAGTGTGCCTAATATCCAATTCCAATATAGCATTATACTAGAACACTTGTGTACATAATATTAAATTTAACATTTTAACGAACATACCGTGAATGGAAAACTATAAGGATTTTCGAATTTATTTAATTTCTTATATATAATATTAAATTACAGATCTCCATTTATATATCAAAAATCATAAGTGTGCTATTATTTTTATTCCGGTAAAAACCAACTGTATATTTTTTTAATTCTTTCTTTTTACAGAATATGCATCTTAACTATCATAATGTGTAACGTATTTAAATATTAAATAGTTAAGTTTGGACTTGAAAGTTATACTTTGCCTGAGAAATAAAAACAAAATCATTCGATTGAGCAAAAAATTTTCTATAGAAATGTAGACTGTGAAATGTATTACTTTTGTTATCCACATTACGTATTCTGTTAGATCAGGTTATGGCTTGCCTCCTTCCACATCGACCCGCGAAATACATTATAATAAGATGAGGTGCGTTGAAATCTACCAACCATCGAACGCGAATATTTTTTGTTTAAATTTTTTATTATTTCTCTCGTATCTTTGCTATTATCTGCCTGAATAACCGGAAAGGAATTACAATTACTCGAAACAATCTAACCAAGCGGTTAGGTAAGAATGCAAGTTTTTGCAAGGATTACGGGCAACAGTGTTACAAGTGGAGAATTGCTTGCAATTTGTTTTTGCAAAAACTGAAATTAGTTATGAGGAAATATTTAATTTTTTTTAATACAATCTAAACATTATACCGTGTAAATACTGTATATCATAAGTTTAAGATAAATGTCCGAAGTAAAACTTCTTTCATCGAATCTTAATTGCTCAATTAGGGCTCTGCAATTTTGGCACAATATGTACATATAACTTAAAGTAGACATATTTTTAAAATAAAAGGAACAATTTTTTGTAATTTGGAGTTTCGGAATTGCTGTTATCATATCGACAGTAAATTTGATGTGTAGCGCATAATTAGAGGTGTGTGTATGCACGAAGTATAGTGCTACCTATTTTATTTTACTTCCTGCAATGACTACACCTAATCCCTATTGTTATTGTGAAATATTTGGATGCATGTCTTTGTTCAAGCAATTCATGTAAGGTAACTTTGCGCAAGATCAATTTACCTAGTGAAGTTACCAAATAATTACAAGTTACTTTACATTTGCCGTTAGGCAGTCTCAACAAATATAATAATCCCTGTATCTTGGAAACACTTACAATTCGGTGGTACAATTATATATTTTGTTTATTAAAGCAGAGTTTGTTTATTTAAATGATAAATCTATTACCCGATATGACATTGGTGTTGTGGCTTCATTAGCGGTATCTATTAATCTAACAAAGAGGAAGGTCAAGCTTTAATTACAAGTGAAGAAGCGCACTTATGCAAATTGACCATTTACAGTTCCGAAACACTATATAGGTTGTATAAGATTTAGCGACAGATAATGGCTAATATTGTATGTTAGTCTACAATTATCTGATAATGTTATAAACAGCCTTTTTAACTATTACAAAAGGAGCCTCTTTGTTAGAGAAATTCTCTAAAATAGAACCCAAACTTTTGTTTTTCGCAATTAGTGCTCTATACTACGAAATCATAAATTAATAATAATATTATATTAATGCAATTAGTGAATTCGACTAATAAGAACAATATATTAACGTTAATAAAATACACGTACAAACAATTCGAGTATTTATAGTAATCCTCATACTTTTTTGAGTGCGTTTAGTTTAACGTCTGCCATATTAATTATGGTCTTAGTTATAATTATTTGCTTTATATGTGACTTAGCAAACACGTATACATGTACATATACTACTATAGACAACAGAGGTGTCTATCAATAATTTGATTTAGAGTGTCATCAATTCATATTTCGTTCAAATATATTCAAGGACTAGTGTACACGATATGAGAAAACCTTACGAAATAATCGTTCGAAACATTATGCCAATTTAAGAACGGTGGTCCCTAAACAATTATGGAATCCACGAAGTACATAGAATAAGAAGAAAAATGTATGTATGTAGCAATTTTTAAAGTGGATACCTAAAGGTAATTATGAGATATGACGGTGACTTGTTATGAGTCAGCATTCACGTGATACAATAATACCGATAACCACATTATATCAATAATTATTCAAGTTGTTGTTGTGTCTATAAGTGGATAGTTCATTGAAGATTTCTAAGAAACGTGTAACAAAGCAATTATTGTACAATGACATTTAACGTTTTAAGAAACGTACTATTACCGAAGTACTGTAATTTATTTTCGACTTCAATTCAGCTTCGTTTAAGAAGCATCGGCAAACTTGAAACATTCATTATAGAAAATAGAAAGAAAAAGGTATAATGAAATAGATATATGTTATAGGTTAACACTCTTCTGGGTTAAAAGAAACAATATAAAAAATGAAAAATAAAAATAAAACATTTTACTCACTAGCTTAATTTATTAATAAGTTTTATCACAATGATACCTTGCGGTAACAATTCCATTTTTCATTTTTGCTTTCCATTGTCAAATATAACCATTAAGAAAGAAGCCCCCCTTTTTAGAGAAATTCTGTAAAACAGAACCCAAACTCTTGTTTTTTTGCAATTAGCTCTGTATACTAGAAGATCATAAATAAATAGTAATATTCTTTTAATGCGATTAGTGAATTTTATTGATAATATTTTAAAAACAAAATATCAATGTTAAGGATGTTTGGGAGGTACAATCGGAGACAAAAGTACATGAAATTAGAAATTCGCGATAAATTAGGCTTTACAGCATATCATGAGGGAAATAAACACTATTTATACTAAATAAAAAGTATATGGTTTGAGAGAAAATTTGAAATTTTATCAAAAACTTTGAAAAAAATGAGAAATAACAAATAATGTGGAAAATTTGTAAGTAACTTTTGGCAGTGAATATGCTTCGATTTCAACTTAGAAACAAAAAAATATTAAGTTTCAATCTTTATTAATAATGAGCGTATAACTTTTTAATATGTTTAAATAATAATTAAAACTTTAAATTCATATTTATTTAATACAATTATAAATTTAAAAAAATTAAAAAATGAATAATTGCACTCTATACAGAGCGAAGTAAACGTGACAACACTGTAGCATTTTTACGTTGGCAGCGCTGGTATGTCTTACTCTTACATGATAAAGAGAGAAAAATCCTACACTTACAATTAGTATAGGTTATCCTTTGCAATCGCGCACACTACAATATATAGACAGACACGTTTTTGGAAAAACATTTTTAGTATTGAAGAAAAAAATTCATTAATATATGAAATGACCTAACCTAGACAGACTTATGCTTCTCCGTTACCTAACTGTTTTACCACTGATGATACAATAGATAAAACTATATGTAGCTCTCAGCTGACTACAGTGTTGCCGCACTTCCTCATACACTTATTAAGATATCGAGTAAAAGGCAGATTTTCAGCTAATTTTTTATTTTTTACTCGATAACCGTTTAGTGAATTTGAATAAATTTATGCTTAATTGATTCTCCAGAGTTCAAGTTACTTATTATAAAAGTTTGAAATTTCTGGTAGCTTTTTTTCTGTTAATAAAAATAAATTTAATCTGTTCGGTTAACGAATCTCCATAAGATTACGTGTAAAATTTCAGTTTTTTAAAATTGTAATAACTTTTTAACGGTTTAGTGAATCGATTTGTAATTTTAACAGGAGCTTTAGAATTGAATGAGGAACGTTCTCCTAAATTTTCATTTGACTGGTAGCATTTTGACATACCTCCCAAACATCCTTAATTAAATACACCTACTTACAGTTCGAGTATTTATGACAAACCTCATACTTTATCGAATGTTTACAGTTTAACGTCTGCGACATTAATTATGGTCTTAGTTATAATTGATTGTTTCATATTTTATTAAAAAAATACGTATACATGTATGGACACATATTTCAGAATCTACATGTCGATTGTTGGGTATATAACCTATGTATCTATGCCTGTAATAGATATATAAAGGAACAAATGTTTGAAGTATCCAGAAAGTTATCGAGTTTTAATAAGTACAAATCGCGGCACGAGGTTGCATAACCGCTGTGCATCGGTGCATCCCGTGTCGGATGTACGTTATTTTGTAATCATGAGCAGAGCAATGTTTATAGCGATCTTGAATGAGCGAATGGAGAGGGACCTTCTACGGATCCTGCGATACACGTTTATTAAGGTACATGTTTCGTAATACACCGAGAAAAACATTAGCGTTGCTTTTTTTCACCTTATATTTAAATTTATTGTTAAAAGTATTTTAATAATTTGTAAGCAAACTTATACTTTATGCCATTTTTTTTTGTATATAAAAAGAAAGTAGGACTAGAAAAGTTGTTGATGATGAAATTTTCCAGTTTATAACGTTTTATTAAATATTTATAATCATATAAATGAGCATATATTTGTAACAATTTATTATCCATTTTAATATGCTGGCATAATCCAATGCAATTTCAATTTTCCTGGAAATATAATTTCTTTTCATTTTTTATGCATATATTTCTTCCTTGTTTTCTTGAAAGTGCTTTTCCATTTTTGTTTACCACAAGTTGAAAAGTTGCATTAACTCTTACTTTATAATAAAGTATTTATGGAGGCATAATTTTTTATTTAACCATATAACATAAACGTAAAATACACAATATTAAATCGAAACGAAGATGTTGTCAAGTGTCAATTACCAAATCTCATAATCAATGCCTCCATTCACACAAACAGCCATCTCTTGTTAAACTATATAAACACACAACAACCATGCTGGTAAATATATAATAATGTACCAAAATAATATCACACAGTATTAAATAAAGAAATAAGTAATATCTATATATAATTAAGTTTGTTTTTATTCTAACATTTGTCTACATAAGCATTTATTTATCATAGATGTCAAGTTACTTTTGAAAATAAATGTTTGTTATTGTTGTGTAATTTTTGGATGCTCTAGCAATTTTCAATATCATTTATAATGTTGTTCATCTCTATGCACTCATTGTTAAATTTTAAACATTCATTTATATAAAACTTTTTACAAATATAAAACTAAAAAATATCGCCTATTTACCCTTATTTTATCGTAGAAAGACGTTGTAAAACTATTAACTGGAGTATAATGTTCTTTTCGAATTTTCGGTAACGTCAACATTTTATTTAAAATAATATTCAAATGCGTAATTATTAAATAATACGTATGTATTATATACGTATATATGTATAATATATACCTAAATAGTACGAATGCCATCATGGTATAAATCGCCAATGCAATGCAGATTCGTAGTACGAAGCAAGGGGAGACTGTCTTCGCACCGCCTATTTCCATTATATCAGTCCTTGAAACCTGAGCTCAGCGAATGATAACCGAAATCTAAAACATTACTTCGTAATTAAGCGCTTTTTCGACCAGTAACGTATTAGAATCGAAAATACGTGAGAACAAGGGACATCTCTATCCGTCGGGCGAATCGGAGCAAACCACTTGTCAAGCGACTACTTTTGGTGAGCCAGTAATAGAAATTGGAAACTTTTGGTGAGACAAATTCATCTACAGATCGCGTTTAGAAAGAAGTTACTTCATAAGTGATTTGCTCTGATTTTCCCAACGAGTAAGAACGTCCCTCGTCCTCACGCTCTTTGAATTTTAACGCGTGACTGGTCAAAAAAACATTTAACGACGAAATAAGAGTTTAGTTTTTGGTTGATATTCGCCGAGGTCACGTTTTAAGGGCCGATACAATGGAATTAAGGCAGTGCCAGGACAGTTTTCCCTTGCCCTATACCTCATACCGAGTAAGTTCTTTCTAAATTCACCCAGTGGCTGTCTTCTAAAATCGTCGATTCTTTGAAACTTCGTATTGACGAAATACTTTTGCAGGGAGTGGAATAAATAATATATAATGATCAGGTGGAGCTATTTCTAGAGAGTAAGTCGTACGTGAAAAAATTGTTCATCCTAATGAAAAAATCACTTTGTCCTTTGAGGTATTTATATACCTATGCTGCTCGTAATATGTACTTATGTAGGGTAAGGTTGCGTAAATCGTACCACCGCTTAAATCGTACCTTCTAAATATTAGTCGTAATATCATGCTAACTGCACCTTTTTCGGTAAAACGAGTTACTCATCCCTAGTCAATCATATTGTTTCACATTGTATTCATCCCCCGCCATTACCGTAGAAAGGCAATTTCTCAAGAAGTAAGTTTATCGTCATTTTCGTATAACTTTTACTGCTTGTTTAGTAGTTCATCTTGCAAGCACATTATTGATAAAATCATGCGTCATATTTTCAAGTCATGTAGTAGCATTTAAGGAATTGTTTACCGCAAACAAAATCGTTTTAGCTTTATTCAGTGTTTGGCTATGGTCATTAGAGTTGGAAATTTTAATCGTAAGGCCCAATTAAAAGTTAATTTGTGAGAGAACGGTTCGTTTCTGACCCATGGTTCCTCTCAGACATTTTACCTACGTAAAAAGACGAATACGATGAGCCAATAAAAAAAATTTGCTACCCTTTCCCGAATTTTGGGGCAAGTTTTTTTCGCAAATCTCCATCGATCCAGAGGTGTAGAACAACCCCTGAAAGCCATGACAAATATTTTTGAAACACCCTGTACAATGGGTCCAAAAAGAATTGGCACACCCAGTTTTCTTTGAATATCTTTCAACTATAAAGTAATCTATTAATATTAACTATGTTTATTTCCTTATAACAAATAATTGAGGGTTTTCAGTACACATACTATTAATGTGTGTCAAAAGACACTAATAAATATAGTTAATATTAATAGATTACTTTATAGTTTAATGATATTCAAAGAAAACTGGGTGTGCCAATACTTTTTTGACCCACTGTATGTACAGGGTGTTTCAAAAGTATTTGTCATGGTTTTTAAGGGTTGTTCTACACCTTTGGATCGATGGATATTTGTAAAAAAAAGACATCCCAAAATTCGCGAAGAGCTTGGAGATTTTTTTTATTGGCTCATCGCATTTGTCTTGCTATGTAAATAAAATGTCTGATAGTGAGAAGAATTATGGGCCAGGAGCAAACCGTTCTCTTGCAAATTAACTTTAATTCTCTAGTCGTCTTTCAGTTGTCGGACAGTATGTACAATATTTATTATGTTTTTATTCTTACTACATATTAGGGATACCGGAAAAGAATGTAGTTTTTTTCGAACACACAATGACGTGAAAAAATGAGTCATTGAATATTTTCAATCAAAACTCTCAATCAGTGAATTTTATGAGCGAGCTATTGAAACTTTGTCAGATCGATGAAGAAAGATTATATGAAACCCTAGAGATTATATTTTAGACTAATATTTAATTAAATTCTTATAAATATTCACATATTTTATTTAAAAAAAAAGAACGATATTCTTTCCAAATAGCCCTAATATAAGAAAACACAGAAGTACATACTACAATATTACAGGACGAAGAGCTTCGTCATCGCAGTGTTAAGTGAGATTAGTTTATATAAACACGTCTACCGATGTAGTTAATTTACAGCATTACAGTTTTTATGAAATCCAACAAGGTAGAAGTACTATAGAAGCGTGTAGAAAGGATAAAGCTTTGGTGAAAATACAGAGTATGATAGAACATGCAAGAGATAGTTCGAAAAGTTTGTAGCAGGCAATGTCGATTTGTTAATAACTAATTACGCTTTGGAAAATCATTTCCGATCGATCACGATATTGTTAAGAACATTATTCAACAAGATTATATTTTAACAACATGGGAGTTTGTGGAAAAGCTCAATTTGTCACAACAAATTACTTCGGACCATATTCGGAAACTTGGATTTCTCTATACATATTTTAAGTAGGCCCCCATGAGTTAAGCGCTACAAATTGACAAGAGCAAATCGTTATTTGCACATGCCTTTCTTATGTTAGACCGTATGATAACCCATGATGAAAGATGGATTATGTATGAGAACATTGTAAGAGAAAGAGCATATAGTCTAAGAGCTGGCCGCCACCTCGACTAAGGTACTCGTCACAAAGCTGAAATTTTTAGCATAGTTTATTCAATAATATTAATGTATGAAAAGCTACTTCTGCCGGGGTTGCCGCGGTTGCAAAAATACCCCCTTTATTTTTAAAGTTGTTACTTTTTTTTTTTTTTAAATATACTTTCACACGTCTGCCGTTTATATATGTTATAATTTATACTATTTCAAGTATAAAAAAAAATTGGCAGAAGATTCTCTGAGTTACAAATACCTGGCAGATGGGTCTAAAGTTGTTACGAGGGGGGGTATTTTAAAATATACTTTAACAAGTCTGCCGTTTATATATGTTTTAATTTATACTATTTTAAACATAAAAAAAATTTGACAGAACATTCTTTTGGTTATAAATATCTGTAAGGTCGATCTGAACGGATGCGTACGTGACAAAAACTTAACATGCATAATATATATATAGCTTAAGAAGAGTATTTTGCAAAAGAAAATGAAACAAACATAATTAAATTAGGTAATCTATTATTTTTTGGGTTGCTGATTACGAATCTGAAGTCAAAAATTTTAAAAACAAAATGGCGGACAGGTTTGTTTAAAAATTAATTGTTTTGCACAAAAATTAGTATTCTAATGTTTTTTGGGTCGCTGATTACGAATCTGAACTCAAAAATTTTAAAAACAAAATGGCGGACTAACAGCTTACGGTTAAATCAATTACGGCTAATCCAATTTCAATAATTTTTTATATCTGAGGTCCATGGACATTTAAGAATCGATATTACAAGAAAAAAAGTCGAAATTCCAAAATCGACTTTTTGACTTTTGCGCGGCTAAATGCAAAAAGTCGATTTTGGAATTTCGACTTTTTTACTTGTGATATCGATTCTTAAATGTCCATGGACCTCAGATACAAAAAATTATTGAAATTGGATAAAAATTATAGTTACAACAATCGCTTAAAATTGAAACTTTTTCTGAAGACCACTTTCTATCGAAAAAACACGTTGTCTTCTTCGTGACATTCTGGCGAAAGTATGCAATATTTTTTAATAATGATTGTTTCTACTTGAAAAGCATTCTTCGACGATAAAAATTCACGAGCGGAATATAAAATTATTGTTTGTAGTTTATTCAAAAATTAATGTTAAATGAATGAAAGAAAATCGGCAAAGTTTTTTATCTTTTGCAGTCAAGATCTTTCAAGTCCCAACAAATCCCAGGCTCTAATTGCCACAGTTGTTTTCTATAATCCTTCCCCTAAACGATCCTGCAAAAATCATATCCGGCCGGATCCGGCTTCAATGACTTTTATTGTTTAAAGAGTCGCGCGCACCTCGGCAACGCGCTTCCGCCGGACTGTCTCGTAAACTTTCGGCAGGTATAACAATGAAGGGGGCAAGTAAACGCACGAAATATTTGCAGAAATAACTTCTATATAGTCTAAGGAATATATGTGGAAAGTTTTAGCCGAGTACCTTTCGATACTTCTAAGTTATTAAATTTTTAAGAGAACCCTGCACGGCGAAGACTAGGATTTCCTTTCAATCGGATAACCTAGCTCATTCCTCTTTGCTCGCATCCTAACAATAAAGCAATTAAGTAATAAAAGTGATGCTTTAGAAGTCTTCGTCCTCGTTAGCGCCAATAAGATTTTGTTTTTGTTGCACGGTATCTTTAAGAAACCCGGGAATTTACTGCCGTGTGTCCCACTGGGTCTATGCAACTGGTCTGGGTTACATAAACTTTAGGAAGGAATATCAACAAAAGGTGCAGATAGATAAAGCCAATTTTAGCAGCAACTATTTCTATATAGTTTAAAATAAACATCTTCAAAGTTCTCAGAGGTTACTTTGTGGTACTTTTTAGTTTTTCCATTTGGAAGTTAGCAATGTAAGCTGAATAAGCTAATGTACATAGCTACCCTCTATATATCAACCGCCATTTTGTTTTTAAAATTTTTGAGTTCAGATTCGTAATCAGCGACCCAAAAAACATTAGAATACTAATTTTTGTGCAAAACAATTAATTTTTAAACAAACCTGTCCGCCATATTTAATCCGCCATTTTATTTTTAAAATTTTTGAGTTCAGATTCGTAATCAGCGACCCAAAAAACATTAGAATGCTAATTTCTGTGCAAAACAATTAATTTTTAAATAAACCTGTCCGCCATATTTAATCCGCCATTTTGTTTTTAAAATTTTTGACTTCAGATTCGTAATCAGCAACCCAAAAAATAATAGATTACCTAATTTAATTATGTTTGTTTCATTTTCTTTTGCAAAATACTCTTCTTAAGCTATATATATATTATGCATGTTAAGTTTTTGTCACGTATGCATCCGTTCAGATCGACCTTACAGATATTTATAACCAAAAGAATCTTCTGTCAAATTTTTTTTATGTTTAAAATATTATAAATTAAAACATATATAAACGGCAGACTTGTTAAAGTATATTTTAAAATACCCCCCCTCGTAACAACTTTAGACCCGTCTGCCAGGTATTTGTAACCCAGAGAATCGTCTGCCAATTTTTTTTTATACTTGAAATAGTATAAATTATAATATATATAAACGGCAGACGTGTGAAAGTATATTTAAAAAAAAAAAAATTAACAACTTTAAAAATAAAGGGGGTATTTTTGCAACCGCGGCAACCCCGGCAGAAGTAGCTTTTCATACATTAATATTATTGAATAAACTATGCTAAAAATTTCAGCTTTGTGACGCGTACCTTAGTCGAGGTGGCGGCCAGCTCTCCGACTAATACTGTGAGTTTGGATAACCGTCTCTTCCACTTGGAAACGGAGCTTGAATTTAACCCTTTCGCTCTTAACGTCGGATATATCCGGCATCCACAAAACTAGCTCTAGAGACGAACATCAGATATATACGGCCTCCAAAAAAACAACCCCAGTGGAAAGAGGCTAGAATCGCGTTATCAACGAGAAGAATGTGATATTCGGTTGTGCGTGTTACTATGCTTCAAAACATATTACACTTATTGGAAATAGGTGTTTTAAACAAATCGAAATCTTTATATGAACCCCTTTGCTACCAATGTCGATTATAGACGTCGCGGCGGCAACGAAGCGACCGTTGAAGACTGACGCTAGCTATAGCCGGCTATCGTGCATTGAGTATCTTACTCTGAACATGTAGCATTAAGTAGAAAGATCATTCTACTAAAATGAAATCCACAAATAACCATCATGCTGAGAAGAAATTCTTAGTAATGATAGAAATTATACTTATTCATCAAATATTAATAAATGTACTGAAAATATGGTACTCTCTTTTATTTGAAAAATAAACAGAACTTTTCTGTAGATCTAATATTTACAAAGACATTTACGAAGACGTGATGGTGAATTTTAGAGACACACTACGATTATTTTTACCGGGACAAGTTTTAATTATAGCCTAATGAAAATGTGAATTTAGTATTGTCAGCTTGTAGGACAATCAATTTATCTGTGCAATCCATTTATGTTGATTTCTTTACATATAAGATAATTGAATCAGGTCATTTGGAGTGAGCCAGATCATACTTTTTTTCTAACATGAGAACTACCGATGATTGGCTCTATGTATCTAAAGATACTAAACAAACAGTTCGGAAGAAAGCCAAGGGAGCAAGAAACTTGATCGATATAATCTCTTACATTTTATAAGATAGACGTCGAAAAGTGAAGAAGGAACATACTTTAAAATCGGGAACATTTTTAAATAATTTTGAACAAATTCTTTTGGCCACCTTCCCGGGAAAAACGAATTAGATCTGGCCATATAATATAATAAGATCTAACCAGACATAACCCAAAGAAAAAACATTATATGTAAAGTCACTTGAAAATTCAATATGCATATTTATATCAAGATGCACGTAACACTAACATGTAAATGAATCGAAAAGAAAATTTTTTTAAATTTTCCATGGCAGAACACGAACCCCTGTTTTTTTCTGCGCAAACTCTGCACGTTGTCACTGTGCCACAACAGGTCTTAAAGTTGCTTCTTACAGGTCTTCATAAGAAACCCAATGATGTTTTTTGGTTATTGATAATAACTTTTATTTTTTGTACAGTATTATCGCGTTGTGTATGTAAAAATATTTTTTAATCACAATTGTATAGAGAAAGTAAATCATATAATACCAGTTGAGTTACGAAACGAATTCTGTTTGATTAAATTAAAAGATATTAAATCGATGAATACTCTTATAAAAGTAGAAAATTATTTATGTCATGCTCCAAATAACTTCAACAAAATTTTTTGAGGGATAATAAATAATAGCCAAAAAATCATATTGACAAAAACTACAATTTACGGAAAAAATATCCAGTAAATAATATTTTCTTTTTACACTTTATGTATCTTTCGTGATTAATTTAAAAAAATAATTTTGTCAATCAAAAATTTGTTGAAAATACCTATACCTACATCAATGAAACTTTAAAAAATATGTAATAAATAAATTTCTCAATAAATAAATGATAAGAATTTAAGAACTATTGTTATTTGTGCTTTTTGATAGCTATGCATGACTCTATATAGAGTATACATAATCAGATCTGATGCTGTTGACAGCCCGGATATGGTTATATCTGGCCAGACGTGATTAGATCTGATCATATCTGGTGAAGTTTTTAGCCCAGATATAGTTATATCTGATCAGATCTGGCCAGATATAACTAGATCTGATTATATCTGGTGAAGTTTTCAGCCGAGATATAGTTATATCTGATCAGATCTGGCCAGATATAACTAGATCTGATCACATCCAAAGTATCATATCAGACCAGATATAAATCTTATCTAAATTATATGTAATCAGATCTAAGCAGATATAATTATATCTGTTCAGATCTAATTCGTTTTTCCCGGGTTGATATACCTAGCATTAAATACCTTTGGAAAACTGTGGAACAAATTTGGATAGAAAATTAATTTAGGAGTTATAAGATAAAAAAATAATTTTACATTTGACATCGCCAGAAAAATTAATCATGAAAAACTCAATACAGTGGAGTGTCTGTGAACTATTATTATTATTACAATTTTGTGAAGCATTACAAAAATTCTGTTAATACAAATGATGTTAAAGCACAATGTTCGCTGGTTGTGCCGATACGACTCGTCGGGGAAGACTCCGAAATCGGAAGACGGTGTTCTCTTATCGTACCAATTAATTGGAATCGTCGATCTCCCGTATGTGGATATTTTGTGGAGATTGAAATCATGAATTTTAATCTCGCAGCAGTGAAATTAATGCACTGAGGCTAGTTTTGTTATTTGAAGGAGTATAAATTTATTTATCAAAAAACGAATAAAATAGTACTGGGTATAACTTGCATTATTAATAAATAATAATTAAAAAATAATAAAATTATAAAAAAATTATAGAAAAATAATAATTGTCAAAAAGGCTATAGGAGGATAAGTATGATCCAGCGGCCTTAGCTCCGATCATGCTCGCTTTTTTTTGTTAAAAAGGTTCCTATGTGAGTACTTATCACAGCAATTTTCAACCCTTAAAAATTCATCCCCAGGGAATAATCGTTAAATAAACAAATTTTTTCAAAAATTCATAACTTGAGAACGACTACTTTGATTTTATTGAAATTTATTCAGGACGTACATATAACTAAGGTCTCTGATTTTAAAAAATTCCAGACTTGATGAATTGACATAACCTTAGAAAAAAAATTAAAACATTTTTCAATGACTACTATTGGTAGGGTATGTTTGAGGCACAACTACCAAACTTTTTTTATAGCTTTCTAACACCATCTTGCACCATATATAATTTTGGTATAATTTATTTCTTGGCGCGTCATATCCAAAAAAAATAAAAAGTCTAATTTTAATCATATTTAATTTTTTTAAATATGTTATAATTATGGTACACCCATCCTAATTTTTTTATAGCTTTCTAACGTCATTTTGCACCATATATAATTTCGGTAGAATTTATTTTTCGGTGCGTCATATGCAAAATAAATGAAAAGTCTAATTTTAATCATCCTCAATTTTTTTCAATATGTTACCGTTATAGCACAATCATGTTATTTTTTTTGGTTTTCTAACATCGTTTTACTCTATCTATAATAATTTCTGAATTCATAATTCTCAGCGTGTTACATTGGAATCAATAAAGGTATACAGTTTTTCTATATTTCGGCAACTTCCAAAAAAAAAACAAGAAAAAGTCCATTTAAGTACTACAATGACGATGATAGCTCATATTTAATTTTGATTCGGCAGATCGACCTAACGTTCTAATGCAATTTTCGTCCGTTGCTAGTGCTGTGGTAGATAGATGTAAGCGGGGATATGCGTTTTAGTGGTGGGTATAATGAGTTAGGTATCAAGTCTGTCGTTCGCGCGGGGCCGCATAAGCGGGCAAGAGCTACAGACGTATGGAGCTAATCTTGCCATTGTCTTTATTACTTTTATAACTATTATAATCACTGTTCCTGTTGTTGTTGTTATTATTATTATTATGAATTATGAATTCAGAAATTATTATAGATAAAGTAAAACGATGTCAGGAAACGAAAAAAAGTAACATGATTGTGCTATAACGGTAACATATTGAAAAAAATTGAGGATGATTAAAATTAGACTTTTCATTTATTTTGCATATGACGCACCGAAAAATAAATTCTACCGAAATTATACATGGTGCAAAATAATGTTAGGAAGCTAAAAAAAATTAAGATGATTGTGCTATAATGTTAACATAATGAAAAAAATTGAAAATGATTAAAATTATACTTTTTATTTTTTTTGCATATGACGCACCAAGAAATAAATTATACCAAAATTATATATGGTGCAAAATGACGTTAGAAAGCTATAAAAAAATTAGGATGGGTGTGCCATAATTATAACATATTTAAAAAAATTAAATATGATTAAAATTAGACTTTTTATTTTTTTTGGATATGACGCACCAAGAAATAAATTATACCAAAATTATATATGGTGCAAAATGGTGTTAGAAAGCTATAAAAAAAGTTTGGTAGTTGTGCCTCAAACATACCCTACCAATAGTAGTCATTGAAAAATGTTTTAATTTTTTTTCTAAGGTTATGTCAATTCATCAAGTCTGTAATTTTTTTAAATCAGAGACCTTAGTTATATGTACGTCCTCAATAAATTTCAATAAAATCAAAGTAGTCGTTCTCAAGTTATGAATTTTTGAAAAAATTTGTTTATTTAACGATTACTCCCTGGGGATGAATTTTTAAGGGTTGAAAATTGCTGTGATAAGTACTCACATAGGTACTAATTTAACAAAAAAAAGCGAGCATGATCGGAGCTAAGGCCGCTGGTTCATACTTATCCTCCTATAGCCTTTAAATTATGAAGTGATGAGACGTCGCGACGTGATTACCTGCATTTATCTGTTCCGTTGTGGAATGTGTGAGTTGTGTAAGTATAAGAAATTGTCTAGGTGGATGTATAGAATTATTTAGAAATTTCTACGGCAAGATGGAAAATGCGTGAAACGTTCGTTTAATTGGTGTGTATATCGAAATGTTTGGAATTTTCTATGGATGATAGTGTGGGTTTATGTAAAGATGCGTATTCTTGTATGTGTAATGTAGTTTATCAAATGTTCGATATAGCTGAATTAGATGACTCCTGGATCTGCTGAGGAATATCGATAGAAAAACAACTGATGTGTGATGTATGTGTGATGTACAGTGACTCATGAAAATATTCGGACACTAAGGTATATCGAAATTCATCGCTGTGTATCTCGATTATTTGTGAGGGAATCATTTTCGTTATCTTTTCTGGTAATGACTTATTAACTAAGGTTAACAAAAACATATGATTTATTTAATAACTTAACGTAAATTGTAGTATAATAAATGATAAATGAAATAGTACCTTATTCTTAAGTCACAAAAATATTCGGACACCCAATGTATTTTCCGAGTATTTACTTTTGGAAACTTAGCGTTCTGAGGAATGACCGCTACATGTTTATAAACATAGTTGTAGAGGTCGATGTCACTGCATTATTCGTTAGTAATACTTCAGAAACGCGTCAGAATGGGACGCAAGAAGAAAAATACGTCGTTCGATCAGAGGCAACTCGTAATTTTCCACCGCGAGAAGGGAAAATCATATCGCGAAATTAGTGCCATGCTTCGTATCAGCAAGAGCACTATCGCAGACATTATCCGGCGATTTAATACCGAGAACCGCATCGAATCCATTCCGCAAACTGATCGGCCAGCTGCTTTAAACGATAAGGAGAAAAGAAGACTCGTGCGAAAAATTGAAGGAAACCCTGTTCAAAGTGCTTCAAGATTAGCAAATGAGCTGTTAGAAGAAAGGGGCAAGGAAGTTCATCCAGAAACAATCCGAAGAACACTAAGACAACATGGGTACAACGGTCGAATCGCTAGGAGAAAGCCATTCATCAACGAGGCCAACAGGAGGAAACGAATTAACTTCGCTAAGGAGCTTGTTTCTAAGGATGAATCATGGTGGACTGATGTTATATTTGCTGACGAAAGCAAATTTAACATTTCCAATTCTGATGGAAGAACTATGGTTTGGCGTAAGCCAAATACAGAGCACCATATCAGACATACACGAGGTACGGTGAAGCACGGAAGAGGCAGCGTAACGGTTTGGGGTTGCATTTCAACCGCCGGCGTTGGAAATTTAGTTTTTATAGACACAATTATAGACAAAAATGTTTATTTGAATCTTTTAAAAAGTAATTCACTTCAGAGTGCTGAAAATATGGGAATCTGTGATAGGTTTAAATTTTATCAGGATAATGATCCCAAGCACAAGGCCCGCATTGTGCAGGAATTTTTGTTATATTGATGTCCCAAAGTTCTCCATCCTCCCCCACAGTCTCCAGACCTCAATCCGATCGAAAATTTATGGGACAAATTGGATCGTAAAATTCATGTATACCCAATTCATTCAAAATAAGAATTAAAACTAAGACTTCAAGAAGAATGGGCACGTATAACTTCGGAATATTTAAAAAAAATTATATATAATATGCCAAAACGACTAACAATAAGACATGTCATAAAACAAAACGGTTATGTCACGAAATATTAAAACTTTAGTGATATGCATTAAAATTCTACTTGGAAATGTCATTTTAAGTAGTGTCCGAATATTTTTGTGACTGAAGAATAAGGTACTATTTCATTTATCATTTGTTATCTTATATATAAAGCTCAAATACGACTGACTGACTCACTCACTCACTCACTCATCACGAAATCTCAAAAACCACAGAACGGATTGCAATGAAATTTGGAACATACCATCTCCTTGGGTCTTAGGTGCTCAATAAGAAAGGGTTTTGAAACATTCGAAATTTTAGGGGGGGTTTTGGGGGGTTAAAGTATGGGCCGAACTCATCAACGCAGAGCCGAAACTACTTGACCTAGAAACTTGAAATTTTGCATGAGCGTTCCTTCTAGGGTATAAGCACCCACTAAGAAAAGATTTTTCAAAATTCGAAATTTTAAGGTTTTTTTTTTAGTTTCGATTAAACCGTAGCGAAGCACGGGAGCTTTCAGCTAGTATTACAATATACAGTAAGTTATTAAATAAATCATATGTTTTTGTTAACCTTAGTTAATAACTCATTACTAGAAAAAATAATGAAGACGATTCCCTCACAAATAACACTGTCCAACAAATTTGAAGCTGTTTTCTGTTTTCCTATAGCCACTATATAATTCTTATGGAGTTTGTCGTCCTGAACACGAATCCGGCAACCAAATTTCTGGATCACCCTCTGTTTTCGAAAAAAATCAGCATTTGTGAAAACGGTCGTTTTCGGTAAAGAAGCTGTTTTTACGTGAAAACTAAGAAACGTAGGTTGCTGTTCTTGGTCTCAAAAAATAGAGAAGTGTTTCCCGAGTATGTATATATAAGCATATTATAATATTCCGTATTGGTTAATAGCAGTAAATCACTGTCAAAGTTAAAAAACGAACGGATTCGCGAATTTTTTACGCATTCACTTTGCTTTTTCACGTAGAGGACTGTTGCTAGCACAAATTTACTGTACACCATTGGATTCTACGTACCATTCAGAATAAAAACTATCCGCGAAAAATGTCATAACTGTTTTCGTTTCGGCACAATTTAAGAAAACATCCATCCCGAACGTTTTGTCACTACGACGCCATCGCTCTCTGTGAGCGCCGTAGCTACGCGTAATACTTTCACGGGCCCCGCGCATCGATACATTCCGTTGAGGTAGAATTCTCTACCCCTTTACTAAAGTGTAAAGTAATACTTATTTATTTATTTTTTCTTTTATAGAGGAGAAATACTTTACGCACACTCACAAATGTCTTAGTTTGCGGATAGTGTGAAACTCCGTAGGCTTATTGCTTTCGTATACGCTTTGAAATTCTCTCTGCTTCATTCTGCTTTTCTCTTTAATTTAACTAATGAAACAATACTCGCCTTAAAAAATGAACGAGAATCATTTTATATGGGATAACGGCAATAAATCGTTATTCTCATAAATGGTAAACACCAGGAAAAAATCGAAGGGGAGAAAGTTGGAGTATACTTTGCTAGCAAAAGATGATGAAAGTTAACAGCGAAAATTTTATGGATTTCTATATTCATAAATAAAAGTGATAAATGTAATATTTCGCAATATAGGCTAAGAAAAATGTATTTAACTGCACTGGAATATGAACTACAGACGACAGGTGAAGAAAATGGATTTGTAAAACAATATAAAATAACAGATTTTCGGCTGTTAGCATATCGGCGAAATTAGTTGCTTTTTCAGTATTGTTACTTTGCTTTGTTCTTTATTCAGGCTGTTAGTGATACATTTTACCATCGTTTTTCTCGTAAACGGCAAGCATTACATTGAAACCAAAGGGGTGAAAATCCAGCAAAATTTCACAATTTTTCCTTTATTCATAACAATATGTAATCTTATGATTATAAAATACTCGAAAATACTATATTATAACATGTTCCACATATTTCTTTCATTTCAAATATTCTAAATAAATAAAATTTCGCTATCGTATTCCTACCAAATATACTACAAAATTCTCCCCTTTGATTTTTTTCTGTCGTTTAATATTTATGAAAATAATGATGATAAGATTTATCGCGCACATATAAAATAATTCTTATTCATTAAATAATAAGCCGTATTAATATATCATTGAATAATAGCCCGTATGAAATAATTCTTATTCATTGTTTGAAGCGAGTATTGCTTGATTAGTTAAATTAAAGAGCAAAGCAGAGTGAAGCAGAGAGGGGTTTTAGTGGGTATACAAAAACAATATGCCTACGGAGTCCCACACTATCCGCAAACTAAGACATTTGCGGGTGTGCGTAAAAAATATAAATAAGCATTGCCTTACACTCTAGTAAAGGGGTAGAGAATTCTACCTCAACGGAATGTATCGATGCGCGGGGCCCGGGAAAGTATTACGCGTAGCTACGGCGCTCACATGGAGCGATGGCGTCGTAGCGGCAAAACGGCCGGAACACGCTCTCGATGGATAATTTCTTAAATTGAGCCGAAACGAAAATAGTTATGACATTTTTCGCTGATCGTTTTTTATTCAGAAATGTACGTAGAATCCAATGGTGTACAGTAAATTTGTGGTAACAATAGTCCTCTACGTAAAAATGCAAAGTGAATACGTAAAAAATTCGCGAATCCACTCGTTTTTGAACTTTGACAGTGATTTAGTGCTATTAACCAATACTGAATATTATAACTGCTTACACATACATACTCGGGAAAAACTCCTCTATTTTTTGAGACCAAGAACAACAACCTACGTTTCTTAGTTTTCACGTTAAACCAGCTTCTTTACCGAAATCGACCGTTTTCACAAATGCTGATTTTTTTCGAAAACAGAGGGTGATCCAGAAATTTGGTTGCCGGATTCGTGTTCAGGACGACGAACTCTATAAGAATTATATAGTGGCTATAGGAAAATAGAAAACAGCTTCAAATTTGTTGGACAGTGTAATCAGTTTAAGTTTCGATATATGAAGTAAATACAATTAAATCTAATATCAATTGTGATATTAGATTGATAATATCATTGCGCATCACAGTGCTTCGTATACATATTTATAATTCTACGAATACATTCGACAATTTTATAAACATTCTAAATTTTATTATATCTAATTAATCACAAATTGCTATTATATCTTCTATCTGTTTATTTAAACAAAAATAAACAATAAAATCTAAACATGCTACTTCAACAAGCTACTTCATTACATTGAAAAGAAATTATGAAGAAAATGTGTCACCTTTTCAGACTTGTCTAATGCATATTTTGTAAGAATGTCCTATAATGTAATAGAACGGTATCTGTTTTCGAATATCAATTTTATTGTTACGCCTCGCGGAGGGTCTTCCGAGCTTCGGCATTCTTTATTATAAAAATTACTCGGACTACGCGAATTCGAACGTCCGTCGTCTTCGACTGCTCAGTAGCGACTTCTTGTCACCAAAACTTCCAACCGGCCAACTCGACCGGCCGATCGATGAAACGATTCGATCCTCGAATCCAGCGGTTTCGAGGGAACAGCTTCGTTCGGTACGCCAACTTCATATTGGCGTAACAATATTTTATTTTTTAATATTAAATCACATAATGGATCACTCATACTTTAGGTATTGTATTTTGAAGAATTTTAAAGAAAGTACAAATCTACTGTTTAAATAAGAAATTTAAAAATCTCTGCTACTATACTTATACGTTACGTTTATAAAATGTGAAATGAAACTTACCTTGAAAGCGGATCAACAAAAAGGGTAACGATGATGACCGCAACAATCACACAGGATAGATAGATTGCAGAGATTTTATAAATCTCCGACTCTGGAGGACGTTCCAAATTTTCATGGCCCCCGCTTCCGTGGACACAGAAGTCAGCGCCACAAAGCTTGATTTTGTTCCAATTGGTAGTACTATTGCTTCCAGCACCTCCAAATTCTCCTTCGCTGAGCACTTGGAATTTGAAAATACAAACGAAATGTAAAAAGTTGATTGATGTAAAAAGTTAATTGATAAATGAATGATAGGACAAGTTTCATGCTCTTCAAATATGTTTCATTAACGGTTGATATAATACATTGTTGACCGAGAATTATATGTACAGGGTGTAAAAAATTAATGGTCATGGCTTTAAGGGGTTGTTCTACACATCTGGATCGATGGAGATTTGCGAAAAAAACCTGCCGCAAAATTCGGGAAAGGGTAGCAAATTTTTTTTATTGGCTCATCGTATTCGACTTGTTACGTAGGTAAAATGTCTGAGAGGAACCATGGGTCAGAAACGAACCGTTCTCTCACAAATTAACTTTTAATTCGGCCTTCCGATCAAAATTTCGCCCATATGGCAGCCTTCGAGTCACCGACCTTTCGAAAGGAAACACATGAAATACCCTTGCTAGCTCCAATAGTTGAAGCAGAGGCAACATAAACGAAGATAGAAAATGACTAGAAAAATGTCATTGACCTGCGTTCGGTGTTGGGTTCGCTCAAGGGCCCGGGGAGAAGAGCATAAACACATGCACTTCTCTACTGGTACGGTGACACAGTGCCCCATTTTCTAACTTCGTTTACGTCGCCGAAACGTCGAAACGTAGGTTGCTGTTCTTGGTCTCAAAAAATAGAGGAGTGTTTCCCGAGTATGCATGTATAAGCAGTTATAATATTCAGTATTGGTTAATAGCAGTAAATCACTGTCAAAGTTCAAAAACGAGCGGATTCGCGAATTTTTTACGCATTCACTTTGCATTTTCACGTAGAGTACTATTGCTAGCACAAATTTACTGTACACCATTGGACTCTATGTCCATTTCTGAATAAAAAACTATTGGTGAAAAATGTCATAACTGTTTTCGTTTCAGCACAATTTAAGAAAATATCCTTCGAGAGCGTGTTCCGACAGTTTTGCCGCTACGACGCCATCGCTCCCTGTGAGCGCCGTAGCTACGCGTAATACTTTCACGGGCCTCGCGCATCGATACATTCCGTTGAGGTAGAATTCTCAACCTCTTTACCAAAGTGTGAGGAAATATTAATTTAATTTTTTTTTTATAGAGGGGAAATACTTTACGCATACCCGCGAAAGTGTTATTTTGTGGATTCTCTGCTTTTCTTTTTAATTTAACTAATAAAATAATACTCGTCTTAAAAAATGAATGAGAATTATCTTATACGGGATGTGCTCGATAAATCTTATCAACGTTATTTTCATAAATGTTAAACAAAAGAAAAAAATCGAAGGGGAGAATGTTTTAGTACATTTTCCTAGCAAAAGATTATAGCGAAATTTTTTCTTTATTATAAGTCAGCAGCGAAAATTTGATGGATTTCTATATTCATAAATAAAAGTGATAAATGTAGTATTTCGCAAAATAGGCTAAGGAAAATGTATTTAACTTCACTGGAATAGGAACTACAGACGAAAGATGAAGAAAATGCATATGTAAACGAATATAAAATAACAGATTTTCTGCCGCTAGCATATCGGCGAATTTGGCTTATCAAACAAATACTTCCTTATACTTTAGTAAAGAGGTTGAGAATTCCACCTCAACGGAATCTATCGATGTTCAGGGCCCGCGAAAGTATCATGCGTACCGTGCGGCTCGTCAGACCTGTCACCTAGGAGGTAAGCCTGTTTCGGCAGAGTCTGATTCGCCAGGCGTCAAGCGTCATACCTCTTGTCACACGTACCGTGCGGCTCGTCAGACTTGTCACCTGGGCGGCAGAGCTTCTCATTTTCAACCGCCTATTCGCATCATTTTGTTTCTTGGAATTCACTCGCTCAGCCTCTTAAAGGAAGCACCCGACAAAGTCGTAGCATTCAAATATTCGTACTACTTTGGCTGGAGCAGCGAGACATTGTATTACATTGTATTCTCGTCGCGCGCTCCGTTTCATCAAGGGAAATCTCCTCATGCGATGGGGGTAATTCTGTCGGAGTTCAGCCTGTTTTTACTATAGAGATGTTAGAAATCTGGTGCCTACGCCGATGTCCTCACTGTCGCCACGCAAATCGCGTTGTCTCCCTTGCTTCGATCTGCAGCGTTCTCTCTCTTCGCCTTTTAGTTCGATTTGCATGTGTAGCTCTTTTAACGAATCGCGAGGTAGAACGTCAAGTGCATGGAACAGTTCCTTTATTCAATCATACATATATACATGATGCTAGGATAGCATAAACATACAACTATATAACTCCTGTATGGTCGCACATTAGCGACTTCTCGCAGGAAAACGGACATTATACAATACAAGAAAAGAATCAAATTGCGCTGTATGATAAAGTTAAGCAATTAGTATTACGCCCCAAAAGATTTGATATGATCATCAAAAAAGGCATCTTCGTTACAGAGAGGTACCAGGACTGACAAAACAATTAACAATTATAAAAAGGGGGGGGGGGGGGGAGAAGATATTGGCACGGCCAATATACTAAGTACAACAAGATGAACAATAATGAGATCTTGACCGAATAAATAAGAAAAATTGCACGGATTAGTGGTCAAGAATTAGACGATGGAAGAATTAAATAAGTAAAGAAATCCATGATAAAGAAAAATTACCGTGCTTGCGGATACAAGTGGTATGAAATTATACTGAATAACGTTCCATACGAATCAAGAGGATAGTAAAGGATATTGTTGACATCAACGATATTCTTAAAGTTACTTAAAGTAGATATACTAATCTAACTATGTTATGGACTAAAGAGTATATACAGAGTTTAAACTAAGATAATGGAAGTGCTCGGTTCAGAGTACGACGATCGGTCAAGATTTAAGCCATGGTAGTTTATCGAGATAATTGTAATGCTTTTGGACAGTATCCCGTGGAGGAAGAGATACAGAATGTTGCAGTTGTGATACATCGGCAGAAACTACCAAAGGATCGTATCGAAGAGCAAGCGAGGCCCTTTTTCTATGCGTATGGTATATGATGGGAATTTTGGAGCGAAAATCCTGAATGTATCCATCTCTGTCGAGATAGGGAAAGGCAGCAGTAGAGAGAAACCCATTTTCGCGAGCCTTCCTAGCCTCCTCGTCCGACATTGTATGTAACGAGGTGATGAGAGGATTGTCAGAGTTTGAGTGCAAAGATTTAAGGATAAACATTCTGGTGATTTTAAGTGCAAAAATATCAAACCGCGAACAGTCAACCCTGCTATAAATTGTTTGATTGCGGAAGTGTCGCTTGGTACCATCCGACATACGTCTGGGCATGAGAAGACCCGTGATCGCCCGGAATATTTTCCTCTCGAAGGTGCGAATGCGCTCCATCACATAAGGCGAAATTGAGAACCAGATTGGGATCGCATAAGATAGTACTGACCTGACATAAAGCTTGTAAAGCAGTAGTTTGACATTCTCACCGAGGTGTTTTGAGTAGAAGAGGCGAGCCAATTTAGATGCTATACCTTTTGCTTTCCCGAGACAGTAGTTGGCGTAGAACGTCAAGTGCCTTCGTGTACGTGTGACAAGAGGCATGACGCTTGACGCCTGGCGAATCAGACTCTGCCGAAACAGGCTTACCTCTTAGGTGACATGTCTGACGAGCCGCACGGTACACGAAGGCACTTGACGTTCTACCTCGCGATTCGTTAAAAGAGCTACACATACAAATCGAACTGAAAGACAAAGAGAGAGAACGCTGCAGATTGGAGCAAGGGAGACAACGCGATTTGGGTGACGACAGTGAGGACATCGGCGTAGGCACTAGATTTCTAACATCTCTATAGTAAAAACAGAATAAACTCCGGCAGAATTACCCCCACCACATGGGGAGATTCTCCTTGATGAAACGGAGCGCGCGACGAGACAACAATGTAATACAATGTCTCGCTCCTCCAGACAAACTAATAAGAATATTTGAATGCTACGACTTTGTCGGGTGCTTCCTTTAAGAGGCTGAGCGAGTGGACTCCAAGAAACAAAATGGTACGAATAGGCCGTTGAAAATGAGAAGCTCCACCGCCCAGGTGACAAGTCTGATGAGCCGCACGGTACATACAGTCGGTCACGAAAATATTCGGACACTGCTACGGTTCTGCGTATTATGCTTGGTATTTTAAATAAATACAAAATATGAATTAAATGGTGTCTATTTTGTATCACTGTATTATTTCTGCTTAACATATACAAAGGTATTTTTTTTACGCGATTCGGTTACGAAAATAATGAAAGAAAAATGAAAAAGGAGCGTATTTTCATGTCACAACAATATTCGGACAGTATAATTATTACATCTATTTTATTACATATAAATTTTAATAACAAGAAAAATGAACTACTTAATATTTAGTAGGATATCCTACACGATCTATAACGTATCGTAATCGTGTAGGCATATTGGCAATAATTTTTTTTAAATATTCTGTTCTTATACGGCCCCATTCTTCTTTTAGGCGCATTTTTAATTGTTCTTTTGAAGTTATGGGAGTTTCTCTAATTTTTCGGTCTAGTTCGTCCCATAAATTTTCTATGGGATTTAAATCCGGCGACTGTGGTGGTGGATGCAGGACATTTTTGCAACGGTATAATAGATATTCCTGTACAACCTTCGCCTTGTGTTTCGGATCATTATCCTGATAAAACTTAATATTATTTTGGATCCCCATATTAATTGCACTTTTTAAGAGGTTCGTTTGTAATAGATTTAAATATCTATTTTTATCTAAGATGTCATCAATAAATACTAATTCAACAACTCCACGTGCCGAAATGCAACCCCATACCATCACGGATCCGCCGTGCTTTACAGTTGGCTGTAAATGCTTCGGATATAAATCTTCGTTAGATTTTCTCCAGACTCTAATTCTGCCATCACTTCCATAAATGTTAAATTTTGATTCATCTGCAAAAATTACGTCACTCCACCACTCGCTGTCTTTCATGATATAATTTTTTGCAAATTGTATTCTTTTCTTTCTATTGACCGCATTAATATATGGTTTCTTTCGGGCTATTCTCCCATGATAACCCTCTAATCGCAACACTCTCCTTATATTTTCTGGATGCACTGACACTCCACGATATTCCCTTAACTCTGCTACTAATTTTGGAGCACTTATCCTTGGGTCATTTTTAACTTTCCGAATGATATCTCGTTTGTCGCGGACACTCAAAAGTAATTTCCGTCCACTTTGGGGAATAGACTCTATCCTATCCTCTTTTTTATATCTTCGTACGATATCCCACACTGTGCTTTTGCTTATATTTAATAAATTTGCAATTTTACGAAAAGAAGTTCCTTTTTCGTGATGAAATATTACTAATTGACGCATTTCAAAGGAGGTGTTCTTATTTTTGCGACCCATTTCGACAAATTTCAAAGTAGTACTAACGCGAGAGCGGATTTCACCATCTTCCACATACAAAAGTATACAAAGTAGTTAAGACTTTCTATGAAATGAGTAGTAACATTGTGTTAGTATGTATAACATTCGTACGTGTCCGAATATTTTTGTGACATGAAAATATGCTCCTTTTTCATTTTTCTTTCATTATTTTCGTAACCGAATCCCGTAAAAAAAAAATACCTTTGTAAATGTTAAGCAGAAATAGTACAGTGATACAAAATAGACACCATTTATTTCATATTTTGTATTTATTTAAAATACCAAGCATAATACGCAGAACCGTAGCAGTGTCCGAATATTTTCGTGACCGACTGTAGCTATGGCATGCTGCGGCAGTTACGAAGCCGGCTCATGGAGCGATGGCGTCGCACGGTGGTCCAGAATGTGCATTTAGCCGGACAAAAGTCAAAAAGTCGATTTTGGAATTTCGATTTGTTTTGTATATATCGATTCCTAAATGTCCACCGACCTCAGAAACGAAACAATTTTTGAAATCGGATAAAAATTGTAATTACAACAAACGTTTAAAGTTGAAACTTTTTCTGAAGGCCTTTTTCTATCGAAAAACCACGTTGTCTTCTTTCTCACATTCTGGTGAAACTATGCAATATTTTTTAATAATTATGGTTTCTATTTGTAGAGCATTCTTCCACGATAAAAATTCACGTGTCAAACAAAATTATTGTTTGTAGTTTATTCAAAAATTAATGTTGAAAAAATGAAAGAAAATCGTCGAAGTTTTTTATCTTTTGCAGACAAAAACTAAAAAGTCCCACTGGATCCCACTCTCTGATTAACGACACTGTTTTCTGTGATCCTTCCCCTAAACGATCCTGTAAAAAATTAATCCGCCTCGGACGAATTTTTATTGTTTAAAGAGTCGCGCGCACCTCGGCAAGGCGCTGCCGCCGGACTGTCTCGTAAACTTTCGATAGGTATAACAATGAAAGGCGCAGGTAGACGCAAGAAATATTTGCAGAAATAACTTCTATATAGTCTAAGAAATATATGTGGAAAGTTTTAGCCGAATATCTTTCGATACTTATAAGTTATTTAATTTTTAAATGAACCCTGCACGGCGAAGACTAGGATTTCCTTTCAATCGGATAACCTAGCTCAGGCTGTTGAATTAGTTACACGCCGCGAGCCTTTTCTGAGTCTCTCCGCCTGCTTCTCCCACCCCACTATTTTACCCAACCAGGAATGACTTGCCAGACTCGGCGTATTACATGAGTATAGTTGCGCTTTAGGGCGCCATTCGCCTCTGTTCGCTCGCGCTGGAAAGACGCCGCGCACGCCGATTACGGGAAGAAAAATCGATGCGCGTATCCCGTCGACCGACGTTATCTGTCAACGAACAGTTTCAGATCGCGTCACATGGCGTTTAGGTTAAAACAAAAGTATTACTAGTAAGAAAGTATGTTCAGATATGTCTTGAATTAAATGTGAACAGATTGTTAGCAGAAAAACATTGAAATTTTACTTTGTTGCATTCTTCGATACAAAATGTAAGAAGCGCGTTTTCCCTGCTTGACACTCAACCGGTTAAAATCTCTTGCTAAGTCGACCGTGGCGGCAACAATGTATTCTTTGACGCGACAGCTAACGTCTTGCTGTCGCCGTATTTTTAAATTATTTGCGTTGGAAATTAATTTATACGTGCGCGTGCTAGATCGTAACACAACTGTTTCTTTAGTATACATATGAATTAAAGAAACAAGAGGTAACAAATTCAAGATTACTGGATATAATTTTAATAAACTATCGTTATGATTGTTGTATGTATGGTTGTGTGTATAAATGTATGCACAGTAGAACCATTTATTTTATAAGAAAATGTTATATGTATATATAAAAGTTTCATAATATTGTGGAGATAATATCGATGCAATACTAATTTTTTTATTTATTTATTTCTTCAACTTTACTTGAAGGAAAACTTCATTGTTTGTACATTAATATATATCTACATTGAATGAAAACATATATTCATAAATAGAAATATATGTTTACGTTGTTTAAATTAGATACCCTCAATGTTTCCATTGGTATTTTGAGATACAATATAAGTTTTTCAATTTTATTCCTGTCACTATTCTCTGCCGAATTTTCCAAACCACCGCCGGAAGTCCAAAAACATTAAAATCTCTTAATCGCATTTAATTCAAGACATATCTGAGCATACTTTTTTACTAGTAATACTTTTGTTTTAACCTAAACGCCATGTGACGCGATCTGAAACTGTTCGTTGACAGATAACGTCAGTCGACGGGATACGCGCATCGATTTTTTTTCCCGTAATCGGCGTGCGCGGCGTCTTTCCAGCGCGAGCGAACAGAGGCGAATGGCGCCCTAAAGCGCCACTATACTCGTGTAATACGCCGAGTCTGGCAAATCATTCCTGGTTGGGTAAAATAGTTGGGAGGGAGAAGCAGGCGGAGCGACTCAGAAAAGGCTCGCGGCGTGTAACTAATTCAACAGCCTGACCTAGCTCATTCCTCTTCGCTCGCATCCTAAAAATAAAGAAATTAAGTAATAAAAGTGATGCTTTAGAAGTCTTCGTCCTCGATAGTGACAATAAGATTTTGTTTTTATTGCACGGTATCTTTAAGAAACACGGGAATTTACTGACCGCGTGTCCCACTGGGTCTATGCAGCAGGTCTGGGTTACATAAACCTTAGGAAGGAATATCAAGAAAAGGTGCAGATAGATAAAGCAAATTTTGGCAGGAACTATTTCAATATAGTTTAAACTAAACATCTTCAATGGTCTCAGAGGCTACTTTGTGGTAGTTTTTATTTTTTTCATTTTGAAATGAGCAATGTAAGCTGAATAAGCTAATGTACATAGCTACCCTCTATACAGGGTGGTCCACACAACGTGTGCACCGTTAAAAACTACCAAAATATGCGTTGCACAAAAAAGTTTTTATATAGAAGTTGCATGGTCTGAAGGGGCACATTATATAGTGTAGTTATTTTTTTTATAGGTGGAGGCGTTTCGGAGATTTGAAGGTCAACTTTGTTTTTTTAAATGGAATGCTATATTTTTTATATCAAAATATGGAAGAATGTCGAATTCTGAGTAAAAAAGTATTGCCATTTATTTGCCCTAAACCTAATAACTAACGAGTAATTTCACTTTATTTCCTGAAAATTTTCTTCGCGTAATATCAAGTTAGAAATTCGACTTTATCACAGATTTCCGCAGGACAGCGATGTTTACGTGACAGTGTTTATCAACACAACATCTATCATGATTCGCAATCGTCTTCATATTCGTAATCCAGTATTGAAGTTACCTTCGGTGTTGTGTGTATTTACCAGACAGATAAAAGTAAAAATGAAATTTTGTAATAGCGAAAAAGTTGATATGCTTTTAGTTTATGGTGAGTGCCATAAAAATGCAATAAGAGCCAAAGCCATCTATGCCGAAAGGTATCCTGAACGAAATCAGCCATCTCGAGCCATATTTGAGAGAATGTGTCAATCGCTTCGACGAACCGGAAGTCTTAATGTTACTAAACGTAACTTAACGAAAACTGCTACTTCTGATGCAAATGCTATTGCGGTCCTAGCAGCGGTAACAGAAAACCCCCATATTAGTACACGACAGATTTCACGAGGATCTGGAATTAGCAAAACAAGTGTACTACGCATTCTTCATAATGAAAAACATCGTCCCTATCACCTAGCAATTCATCAGGAGCTCCATGGAACGGATTATGAAAACCGCGTTCGGTTCTGCCAGTGGTTCCTGCATCAAATGAACAGTGATAATTATTTTTTACAAAAAGTTTTGTTCACTGATGAAGCAACGTTTACTAATCGCAGGCAGATTAATTTGAAAAATATGCATTATTGGGCACCAGAAAATCCTCACTGGATGAGAGAAGTCGACCACCAACGTCAATGGAGCGTTAATGTGTGGTGTGGAATACTGGGCAACCAATTGATTGGGCCATATTTTATTAATGATCGACTAACAGGACAAAAATATGCTAACTTTTTGAATGACACTTTACCATCTTTATTGGAAAATGTACCTTTAAATATCCTTACACAAATCTGGTATCAACATGATGGTTGTCCTGCACATTACGCGCGTAATGTAAGGCAAGTACTGGATAGAAAATTTCCTAATCGATGGATTGGTCGTGGCGGACGATTTATGTGGCCTCCACGCTCACCGGACCTTACTCCTTTAGACTATTTTCTGTGGGGCACATTAAAAGACACAGTGTATCGTGAACCACCAACAACATCTGAGAATATGAAACATCGTATTCGTGAAGCATGCATTACACTCAGAGCGGATATGATTCAGAATGCAGTTTCTTCATTAGTTAATAGATTGCATCACTGTATTAATGCCAATGGATATCACTTTGAACATTTATATTAGTTGCGTTAAGCCACTAGGTCACTCATATTAGTAAACACTGTCACGTAAACATCGCTGTCCTGCGGAAATCTGTGATAAGGTCGAATTTCTAACTTGATATTACGCGAAGAAAATTTGCAGGAAATAAAGTGAAATTACTCGTTAGTTATTAGGTTTAGGGCAAATAAATGTCAATACTTTTTTACTCAGAATTCGACATTCTTCCATATTTTGATATAAAAAATATAGCATTCCATTTAAAAAAACAAAGTTGACCCTCAAATCTCCGAAACGCCTCCACCTATAAAAAAAATAACTACACTATATAATGTGCCCCTTCAGACCATGCAACTTCTATATAAAAACTTTTTTGTGCAACGCATATTTTGGTAGTTTTTAACGGTGCACACGTTGTGTGGACCACCCTGTATATCAACCGCCCTTTTGTTTTTAAAATTGTTGAGTTCAGATTCGTAATCAGCGACCCAAAAAACATTAGAATACTAATTTTTGTGCAAAACAATTAATTTTTAAACAAACCTGTCCGCCATATTTAATCCGCCATTTTCTTTTTAAAATTTTTGAGTTCAGATTCGTAATCAGCAACCCAAAAAATAATAGAATACCAATTTTTAACTCAATCCGATGTGTTTTGAGTCCGTGGTGACGATTTGAAAAAGATTGAAAACTGCGCGAGGTGCGTGAACAGCTAAATTCACGCTCTGGACCAGTGTGCGTTGTAGCGGGAAAACGGCCGAAACACGCTATTGATGGATAATTGCTTAAATTGTGTCCAAACGAAAACAGTTATGACATTCTTCGCCGATAGTTTTTTATGCAGAAATGCATGTAGAATCCAATGGTGTACAGTAAATTTGTGCTAGCAGTAGTACCCTACGTGAAAATGCAAATTGAATGCGTAAAAAGTTCGCGCATCCGCTCGTTTTTTAACGTTGACAGTGATTTTCTGCTATTAACAAATACGGAATATTATAACTGCTTATACCTACATACTCGGAAAACACTCCTCTGTTTTTTGAGACCAAGAACAACAACCTACGTTTCTTAGTTTTCCCGTAATACTAGCATCTTTACCGAAATCACCCGTTTTTACAAAAGCTGATATTTTTCGAAAGCAGAGGATGATAGAGATATTTCGTTGCTGGATTCGTGTTCAGGACGACGAACTCTACAAGAATTACATAGTGGCTATCGGAAAACAGAAAAAAGATTCTTTGTTGGATAGTGTAATTAGTACAAAGCTATATGGATTGAACTGTACGAATGAGAAAAGTGCTTTAATTAAAAAAATAGAATTAGGAATACAATTTTATTATTGCAAATACGATTCGCACGGAAAGGGTATAGCAGGATAAGGTGGTCAAAAGTGCCCTTCAACCGTTTTCAATGGGGGTGGTCTCATTCGATAGATAATGCTCGGCGATCATTGTGTACACATTTTTAACCCTGTATCTTGACTGGAAGGATAGTTATGGGTAAAATTTTAAAAATGGGTTTTTGCCCCATTTTGCCTATTTATTGAGGTGCAAAAAATTCGAAAAAATTCTGACATGTTCTACATGGTACCATACATGTTTGAGATTTTTCTCAGATTTTTCCATTGAAGAACCTAAGTGTAACAAATGAGCAAACGCAAAAAAAAACGGAAAAAAGTAGATTTTGTATCGAGATCTTCGAGTGACAACTTTTTGAAAATTACAGTAACAATCCAACACTCATGATTGTTATCTCCTATTTTTTCAGATTTCTAAACCGCCTGCTTCATTGTGAAAAGAATCGAAAACCGATTTGCGCGACGCATTTCGATGTGAAACGCCATGATCCAATTATTATTTCCTCATTCTTCGATTACAGTATGTTCATTTTGTGACTTTCAGTGTCATAGATGAAGACATATTGAATTACCGGCATTTCTTTTGCGTAGGTAAAAGCATAGAGACTTCAAGGTCATTTCTATTTGTTTAAATAGAATGCAATATTTTTATAATCGCGATGTAGTACCCAATGTTGAGATGACCTCAACGAGCTATCATTGAAGGTCATACGAGGTAGAATGTGGTAGTATGATAAAGTTTCTTACATTACAGGAGATGTTTGAAGTGGTGACCACTTACGTCAATACAAAATTGTAATCTTCGTATCGCTGCAACACGTACTTACATATGCACATTACTTAGTGTCTTGGAATTTATTTTAGTGTAACATGATTTGTGTTGCAACAGTACATTGCATGTAGTTAGAAATGTAATCACCTCGACAGTTTGTAACATTAACATAACTGGGTAGTATTGTATGACAGTGTATTTTCTTTGTATCCTAATATAGTCCCCTCCACACCGCGCAAGTTCTTTATATAACATTATTTCATATTGTTACAAATAACAACAATATTCAAGCTAAATATAACTATTCTATCTCTCTTTTTTATATAGTACAATATATAATTATTCTGCAATCCGCCTATACGGAAGCTGACGGATAATTATAATTATGAAATTATAATAATATATAATTGTTTTGGAATTTTTTATTCGTCAATTAATAAAATGATCTCGAACAATCTGCCAGTCAGATCCGATCAACAGAACTTAATACAGACGTTTACACATACCAATGCGCCACTAATAACATTGGCGCACCTGCATAAGCATTTATATGGGTAGCGGAGAAGGAAGTGATTGACACGCCTTTTTGGCAGGTTTAACATATAGCAGGAAGCGATATGTACACGATACCTCACGGAAATAAATGTACACACAATATGCATATATGAAAATTAACGAAACTCTCTAGTAATTTGAACAAATAGAGTAAATTAAATAGATTAAATTTCGATAAATAATTAGTTGCCTCCGTTTCTGCATACATTATCAATTTCTGTATGCATTACAATTATTATAATCATTATAAATATTCCTCTTTCTAGAGTAAGAGGACATAAAGTTCCGAATAGTTATTTAAATACCTTAGCGTGAAAAGATTCTATTTCGAAGTATGAAGAAAACTAAATATTTATACAATTTTTTAATATTGAAATTGCGATTCCAATATTTATTGATATAAGAGTATAACGAAATTTTTTATTCTCATTTATATTGCGTATTATAACTCCGTCCACATACGCGCCTTTGCTATCTCAAACGATGTGAGTGAATGTTACTTGCAGGAGTTGCAGACTTACGCAGAGTTGCAGAAACTACGTAATCTGGTGTAAATAGAGAAAATATAATGGTCATATTTTTTTTAAACGAAACGATCAATTTTTTGTGTCCAATTTCCATACATTGACGTTTAAAAGTCTAAAAGTATTACAGTAAAGTCCTAAAATTGACTAATTTTTAATTTTTTTTCATGACATTTATTATTCCCTGTTTATTTGCATCAAGCGCAGTGATCATCGAATATGTTCCATAATGAAAATAATAGAATGGAAAAAGTCAAATCTCTCACAATCAGTAACAATAAGTTTTAGGTTGAATGTATCTCATTACTTTTATGCGCAGAATACGCCAATATATTGAAATGGAGCATAAGAAGAAGTACGTTCTGTTTAAAAAAGAAAGGTGGCCGCTACGTCTTCTCTAGGTCTCCACTTGTAAGAATAACATTTAGACCATATTATGTGGTTTCTTAAATTTTATAATTTTTCTAAGTAATATTGTCTCGTATTCGTATGTACGCACATACCATACATGTATTTTCTTGTCTATTAATAGTGCTGTTTTATTCGTTATAAATGCATAGATACATTGAGTACTATGGATATCTGAACATAGCAGTAAGTAAGCGGCAATTATACTAACACGAAACAAATCGCCGTTATGGAATTTGCAGAGACAATTCACTGCATGACCATCCAGCAGGAAACGGTGGAACTTTCACCGGCGTAACGCTAATAATATTATGTTGTGTTTACAATACCTTCTACTACCGTATCTGATTGCTATGGAGGCCACACTCGTTCTTTTATGTATCGTCTAATATATTTGTGTTATCATTAAAATTTCAGAAAAAAATATTTTTACCAAGTGGCCAATTTTGATTAGTAAACTTTTAGTGATTGAGAAGAAGTTGAATTTCAATGTATCGTCGCATAGTTATCAAATTAAAAGAGAAACATAAGTGATGTCTTTGTCCGAGTCGAAATGTTGAACCTATTTTCATGGTATTTACTCTTATTTGAACCTAATATGATACTTTTCAATACTAAAACTCCTAATTTGAACCTGTAATTCCCCGAGTCGAAATATTGAACCTCGTTTGAACCTTTTACTACCCAATATTTAGGAATTAAAAGTACAAAAATAGGTCTAAATTCAATGTGAAATAAGATATCTTATTTATAACCTCATTTGAACCTTTTAATTCCTAAATGTTGGATAGTAAAAGGTTCAAATGAGGTTCAATATTTCGACTTAGGTGTCCCTTCAACCTTTCCTCGAAGAACACAAATAATTGTTATAATTTGCTTGCCATAAAAATTAAATTAGTAAAATAAAATTACTATATTTTTATGTAAAATACTTTCATAAAACTTTAATTATAACTATTATTAGTAGAATTAATGGAATTATAATTATTCGTATGTGATCAAAAAGTACACGCGCCGGTACTGCAACATAATGAGGTGGTCAATAATGCAATAACCACGATAAGTAAGATGATTAATTCCTAACTTTTTCGAACAATTGTTTATCCACAACTAATTAAGTACCTGTAACTTAACTATGTTTATTTTTCAAAATAAACTTAATTTTTCTTCGTAAGACAAACTAACACAAATATCTAATAAAACATGTATCTGAAGTGTATAAATATGCCAGATTATTTGTCGGTAATTCTAGTTTTGGAAATACACAACCATTTCAATGAAGGCTCGATAAAAATATAATTACAATTTACTTTATGATACCAGTAAAACAGATTTTTTAAAACCTAATAGTAGTTAAATAAATACAAAGTACATATGACTTTCACTGTATTAAACTATACTTACTCATTATTATTGCATCATGCACAAATACGCTACGTAAGAATTTAAAGGAATCTTAACCTTTACAATGTATTTATGATTGCGAGGTGGTGTCAATGCTGACTATTATTCAACTGCCAATGCACCGTGTGCACGAGGAAAAAATTTTCTATAACGTACATTATCCTTAATTATATTTTAGAATACGCAATACATAATCCGTGATTATGTCTATTTACGTTGACACTATATATTATAGCAAAAATATTCAACCGAAGGTATAAAAAGAAGTAATGAATAAAATCAACAGTCTTTTATAGAATAAATACATTATGCTTGAAGCTTTTAACCCATTTCCTTAAAATACCGAATTATGCTCATTTTGTATAAAATGTAAAGGAATAGCTTGTTATTTTGAACATTGACAAGCTGGAAAATTCAATACAATTATTCGCCATTGTATAATTTGTTTGTGGTCAGTTTTAAGTTGAAATTCACAATACAACTAAAATTGTTTGCTGTACTATTTTCATCTCAGCGATTTAATATTTAACTATAGTGCACGCAGGAACAACAGAAATCGTAAAGTAAAGGTTTAAGGTACGTTAATGCTAATTTAATATTTGAACAACTGTTCTCTTATTTGTGCTTTAATGGATACTACTATATAGAAGATATCCTATCTATTTTAAGATAGTTGCAACAAGAGCTATATGCAATTAAAGCTCATTTTTTTAAACGTCCAAACCTCTCGTAAATACTTCTAACAAGTTAGTGCGAAGAAGATTAACGTAATTGCATCTAATCGGTTTTATGAGCGTCAAAATACCTCAGCCAATTGACCTTTTAAAAACCTGATAGCTAATAAAATAATAATAATCTTTCTTTCAACAAGAAATCTTTATATTGTAATCATACTTCTGACAGTTAAAGGAAAGTTCGAAGTGTCTTGAATATGTACAACATATGTAACATAAGTATGTGTTACAAATATGTATAGGACAATGACATTTTCTTCATATGATATCGAGGGTGAATAATTTAAAACAAAATAATCTTAAATATTAAAGCGTTGAAAGATATGCTGTGGAAAACTAGGTCATAAACTGCAACAGAAGGTAACGTTCTTGGTTATGCTCAAGTTCCTCCTGCAAGTGCTTCATAATATGCTTCTTATCATATAGTCGCAAAATAATGTAAACTCATTCTGCTGACTTTTCTTCATCTCAATTAGCAATCTTGTATGATATCGCGACGTACGTTTGTCATCTATTGAACATATAAGGAATGGTATATTGCATTTAGAATTAGGATCTAAATATGTGCTTTATAATAAAGTCGTGTTTCCTGTCGTATAAGGAAAATGGTAAATCGTTCCACTGAAATGAATACAAAGTTAACACAGACGATACGCATTATACATACAAACATACGTGCCTAGGTGTATGTATGTATGAAGGGAATGAATTGACGCAGAAGCCGAAGAAGGAGGCAATCGGACGACGAAAGATTTAAAGTATTAGAGAAAACAGTTAAAACGCGTATTACCGCCAGAGAGTATCGGAGAATGCGTACGAGGTGGTACGGAAACCGACTATCACAGGTTTATACCGGATAAATCTTGTTTCTTCTCGCATGCGAAGCGTTCTCCGTCGCTGTTACTCTATCGTTTTATCTTTCTCGGCGAGTCTCCTGAGCGTTGTCAGTCAAGCATGCTCGAGCCGTGACTGTCCGTGAGGTTGCGAGTTGCGACGTTGTGACGCGTGTTAGTCGCGTGAGGACATACTCTTACCAGGGAAAGGACCGAATGTTTAGTCAGCCTGTCTGACTACTCACGCGCTGGTACCGCTATACGAATTCTATTGCAAGGTCTGTTTACAAGATGTGTGAAGCGGCATAATCTCAGGGACGTGTCGATGTGTCAATCGACGTGACATTTTTTCTTTCTGGTAGCAATACTGAGATGTTAACCAAATGGAATTTTTAATAAAAAAGGAAAGGCTGACTCTCAGTCTTCGACTACGCTCCGACCAACGTATTCGTGTATGATATACGTGTGCATGTAGGTATAATATTCGCGAGTGTATTTCATACATAAACTAGAAAACGGTGATACCATTGTTACTGATGTGTTGAATTTTTATCGGGTGTACATCAGAAAAGATTCTAGGAAACTTGAACAAAATTATCACATTATTAGAAAATACTTCTATTTGATATTGAGCATTTTTCGGAGAATTAAATGATTAGAATGGGTCATTAAATACAGCATTCTACCGTTTTATTTACACGAACTATGGCAATAACAAAGCTCTTGATAATAACTTTGTGTGAAATTAAATATTTAATTGTTTGTTAGGAATGTAACTTCGTCTTTATTGACGTCTCTAGTTATTGAACTGTCTTTATTTTGCGATTACATGCTGGTATAAAATATGCTCCCTTCAGGCAACTTCCATCACGTCTCGTCACAATGGTGTATAACATTACAGCGAAGTCATAGAGTTGAATGGGGGGAAGTATTCAAGCATTGTGGTAGTTTTATTAGGTAACACCTGTTCCACAGAGTCAATATTTGGGGATAACAACAAACGATGTATTCATATGCACCGCCATGATATGTATGAATGCAAGAGAGAAGTATTTCTGCAAAGATGACAGTATTATTCTTTCACTAATATTGAAATTTATTTTGCTAACTTTTAGTGTAAAGGAATGTGTGTATCTTCAATAGTAATGAGTCAAGGCAGAAAAATTTGGTCTTCCTAAATATTTCTGTTTCGAAATTGAATAATTTATGTATATAGGGTTACCAATAATGCTTTAATTCAAAGCATTGGACACATAGACCTTTCCAAATTTTAGGAAGAATATAATGGCAAATAATAAATATTCAAATAGAAAGTAGCATAGGGAACTAAATTGGAACTACGAAGGTATCAGGTCATCTTAAAGACCGGACTGATGAGATGATTTTGCAATTTGTCAGTGTGTACAGGTATGGGAAGTGCAATAAATATGAACACACAGCAATGTCTATCTTAAGCTCTGTAATACAATCGGCGTGGTAAATATATCAACTGTGGCAATATCCCCCACATTATGCAGTCATTAGGTTCTGTAAAAACCGTATCATGCGAATTAATGTTTTACGTAGCAGGATTAATACAAAAACTGGTTCGGTTTTGGTACATTAAAAAATGAATACCATTAGGCTTTTAATAAAGAAGAATGAGCTTATTAAAAAAATCAAGTTTTTTAAAAACTGATATTAGTAATACACGTTAAATGAGAGACTCTCTTTTTAGCAAAATATTCTCATTCTCTAAACCTTCTTTTGCAATAAATTAATTTTGTTTTACATTATCTAAAAAATTGAATGCTACATTATTTAAAAAATATTTGCAATTTCCTAAGTTTACCTAAAAAGCATATCTAAAAGTTTCTTTGTATGAAGGCGAGTATTTGCGAAATTCTGTCTCGCAATTTTGAATTTTTGGATCGAGTTAGAGAAAAACTACGATTTCAAGGTACATGAATAGGTTATTGTGAGGGATGTTAATTTTTATTGCTACAATCAATATGTAACATATGCAATGGATGTCGATTGGAATTCAGAAATCTCATTTCTTTTTTCTCAGGACTTCTACGCTTGATGGAAACATTTGTTATAAAGTTAATAGGAACATAACTTAAAATTGAGAGTCACGAAATCAGTCGGCATATTATGTATTTCTTTAGATAAGTATCCTCCCCTATTTCTCAACCCTACATCGAATGGAATTGTGTGCATCCATTAAGTATTTGAATTGCGTATGCAGAGTACAATTCAGTCAAATAGACATTTAAATCGATGAATTTTAACGTACAATGTATGAACGAAATATTTGACAAATATTAAAATGCACACTGGAGATGAAAACCGATAAAAAATTTTTATTTCATCAACAACCCCCCCCCCCCCCCCCCCCGGCTCCCTTCTCTTATTTTTTACGTACCTTCAGAAAGTGGAAGACTCCTACGAAATTCTACCCTACTGGAAGTTCTACACAGTCTCACTGCGTTTATATTAATTTTGTTAAAACTAAAAGAGTTTCCAAATCTGAGTTTCAAGTCCATTAAAAAGCAAAACGCCGAGACCTGATCTCGCGATAGAAGTCGGTAAGGTTAAGCATCTAAATAAAATGAAATAGAACGATAACAAGCAATGACTAATAAAACTATGTTTTAATGTTTTAAGAGAATTCAAATTAGAGAAATAACAGCAAATGATTTTAAAAAAGGATTGCAACTTGAAGATGTGTTACGACGTAGAGTAGCGTTTATATTGCCTTTTCATATACCTCCGCGAATACGAAGCTTTGTCCCTATGCATTGTGTCCAAACTAGAGGGGGTCGCTAAGCACACTCCCCTTACCCCTGTGTCGTACAGTTTTAGGGGTTCAGCAACTTACCACCTCTGTATAGTAGCTGCAACAGCTTTTATCACCACAACTTGTATTACTGTCCCAAAGAAAGAGGTCACTTGATAACTGGTTTGCTCCCTTGTTCTGACGTAATTTTCGATTCCATTACATGACTGACCGAAAAAAGGTTTAACGACGAAATAAATATTTACTTCTCGGCCATTCGCCGAGCTCAGGTTTCAAAATCCAATATGATGAGAAGAGGCGACATGATCAGCACCACAAGCCAAGTGATTTCTTTATTTTGCCCGGCTGTAACTTCGTGTACTTTTTTTATTATACGCCAGTAAATCTCCTCTATCTTATGGCCGGCTACTTCGAGTAACCAATAGCGAACATTTTTCAACGACCAATGCAGTTAGTTATATAAATGTTAAGAGTACGGCTACCTTGTCAAATTATAGACACAACATATAACATTCCTATTACTTTCACACAATTTTAATGTATGAGTACAGACATTTAATTAAAATAAGAGCCAGTAACTATTACCTAATTGCATGTGATAATGCACTTCAAAGGAGAATTGTTTTTATTACTTGTTACTAAGAAACAGCAAGTATTAGATTTATGTCTTAACTATGATCTGTGAATTCATAGTACTATCAGTAATTTCGTCTTTCTTATTTTACGTTATCATACAAAAAGAAGTGACGGATAAAGTCAAAAACAGTCAAAGTTGCCTGTACGGTCTCTAACAGGTTTAAATACATTACTATTTAGTAGTATTTTCAGGTTATTATTAATTTATTATTTTATTTCGTGTTCATTTTTCACATTTTGTTACTGTGGTGAAATTTTGATAATCGACTTCGGATTTTTTGTTAAATTACAGTATTGTTCTAAATATGTGCATGTAAGATTATTTATATAATAAAAAGAAGCCTAGCCTTCCTCATTTCGAATATAATGGGCAACCCTAACAAATATTTCAATAATTAATAAAAACTATATCTACTTGTACTACCTTTGTCATAACTTCTAGAGTCTATTTTTCTGCTAATAACGGTACTGCAGTACAAACAGAATCCGTCAATGTACGTCCGAGATTTTAAGCCCTTCCCCTACGATTTCTTTTCTGATTGAATGCGCAAAAATGTAGAACTGATTAGTGAAATAAAAAATTATGATTGATTTCTGGTATAATGTGTAATTGAACGTCACGCTACTAGTATAGAAATCATTTGATCGTCTCGTGATCGACTAATACTTTCAATTTAATAGTTTTTGGTAAACTTCAAATTTCTTATTTCATTCACCGCATCACAAGGGTCTAATATAGCGCTTTTTCTTTAAATCTTTTTCTATGAGCAAACACATGAAACAGTGCCAACAAACCGATATTAAGATCTGTTTTTAACAAATACCTTTGGCTATACATGAATCCAGTAATTCGTAATGTATACAATTTATCTCAATCAGTTCAGAAATACTTGCACAAAACACAACGAAGGTGATACTGTGTTGGACGTTCATGAATAATAAAAATATACAAATATCTTACCGAGGGAAGAAATGAGGTTTCCCCAAAGCTCGGCCGTTTGCCATGCGAGGAAGAAGAACCCGAAAAATCTGACGACGATAGCATCCACAGGTTGGTCGGTGATTTTCGCGTATACACCGCCGACTTGCGTAAGGTAAGTGGCCTTGGCTGCCCACATAGGTGCTGCCCCAAGTCCAAGCAGGACACCAGCTGGTACCAGAGTGTAGAATCTGGGATAGAACTGGGAGCCGATGTACGGAGCATAACACAACATAGACACACACAGAGTCCATTTCACTGTGAGTCTTTTAATGACGAATGTCGGCACAAAGATACAGGATAGCACCAGTGCTGCATAAATTGCCGATAAGGAGACAGTGCCCAGACCTTCGCTGGCGTTTATCGATGACTGAAGATTCGCTGTTCCTTGAAATGCAGTAAACTGTACCATAAAGGCTATGGAAACAGTACCAATATTCTTGAGGATGCGCCATTTTTCACCACGAGAAAGCTTGAATTTTCTCGATTGCGTATCATCGTCCACGGGAGGTAATTGCGGTGGCTTTTGCGGTTCTGGAGGTATACCGTCAGTACCATCATCTTTGTAACCTTCGTTTCTGTAACCGACTCCGCTTACGGTGACCGTGTAAACGGTTTCATCGTTACCGCCACCACCACCACCACCGTCGTCGCCAGTACCACCTCCATTAATATTTCTGCTACCATCATATTGCGAAGTCACCATTCTACGTATGGGCTACCTATAAAATCGTAATTAAACATTTTGTTTATTTTTTAATAAATACCTTATCGTTTCATCGTACTTACAAACTACATCAATTTTAAATCGCATTGTTAACCCTTTACCCTAGAATGACGTGTGACACTCGTGACACGGGGAATGGAATAGGAAATAGCAAAGTTATCCAAAAACTGTTAATTTCGAAACATCAGTAACGTTAAAATTAGTTCTATGCTATTAATATTGCGTTAAGTTATACGTTATATCGGAAATCAATGATAAATTATTATTCTAATAATTGATTTTCAGTTATTGCGCATTCGGTTACAAATTAAATTGTAAAGCAAAACGTTAACAGAAGTATATTTAGGTGAGAGAATGAAACAATAAATTGATGTTAGCATGTAAGTACTACGTACTATACAATTCAATTTTGCAACGAATTATAAGATTCAAAGATTTCATTTAGGTTGAATTCCCTATAAAATACACGAGTATCAGTATAAGTTATGCATATCATAATGTCTGCACTGAAGAATATTAATAAAAATATTCAGAATTTATGTGATATAACTCACGTAATGTCATAATAGACAAGATACGGGCGTTTTAGTATGGAATCAATTAACAAAGTTTGTCTCTATCACGATAAATAGCGTCTATCTGTATCACTTGTGGCTGTATTGAATAATAGGTGAATATTGTGAATCCCCAATCTTGGTGACATAGTAGAAAAAGAAGGGTGCTGTATACTCTGAATACCTGATGTAGGCTTTTTGGGAATCCAAAACTGAATGTTTATAGGGTTATTGGTAGACGTGTAAGTAAACCTAGTTTCAACCTAATTTAGCAATTTTTTATGTATAAAGAATGCTCACCTCAAACAAAGTTCAATAAACGAAACGTTTTTTGCATGTATTAAATTGTGCGTTATTTAAATTTATTTTAACTATCCACATAAAATATTACATTTCTCAATATGCAATGGATGTGTTTAGATCGCAAGAATGGAATGTGATGGACCGTTTTCATTCACAAAATATTACACTAACATGATAAACTAAGATCCATTTAATTTATAATCATTAAAATGAGTTTTGTAATATACTCTGTATATTTATTACACGCGAGTTTTTCTAAAAATGTTATGTGCAAATGTTAGTAACTTCTTCTAACGTAACATAAAATTTTATGATTTCCTTTTCTATTAGTTACACCAAATTATGCTAAAAATATTCGAATAAATATAGGAATGCAGATGAATGAGTGAGTGAGAAAGGGAATGAATGACGGAGAGAACGAGATGATGACGCGTGAAACAAAAGACAGGGCAGAAGAACCCGAGACGGTAGGGAAGAACGCAAAACGAGTAGTGAAGATCGAGAGGTATATAAAAGAACGAACGTGAAAGAGAAAAGACGCCATACTTCTATTGTCTATTTTTATTAGTTCCTAAGTGTTTGTTTAGAGTTATCGTTAGTTTTATGCATTGTTTTTAATAAATGTTAGTTAGTAGTAAGAAGACTGTTGGCACCATCTAAAAAAGCAACAAACTCTACATAAATTCTCAAAAATAATTTTTATGTAAGAATCTTTCGTTTACATGATAAGTAATTCAAATTAATGTTGAAATTATTTAATAACATAAATTAATTAATAATATAATCAACTGCCATGGATATGTGTCATTCAGTCATGGGCAAAAAATAAACTAATACTAATTTGTTATTTTTAATACCCACTTTTTGTTCAATCGACAAACATGAGTATTATTTGTTACATAACCCTTGAGCAACACTATATCAATTTCTTCATTTGTGTGTCAAAATAGAAAAGCCGTTCTTGAAACACATATCATTACTTTTCTCGCCTTTTCCGCACTTATGTTAAATAACAATCTCACTATTTCAGTCAAAAAGTTAAAAAAAGGTGTTTCATTAAAATTAAATCCTGGTTGTTGTCCACAACGACTTGTATCTTTTCTCTTTGTTATCAGATTTTCTTTAGTATTAAGTATTCATTTACAATTTGTTAGTTTTAGCGCCCTTTCGGAGTCGTGAGTCCCAAGTCCCATTAAGTCTTGCACGACTCGTGACTAAAATTATATAATATAAAATATAATGAACAACGGAATACACATGTGGGCCAACCGGCAGCGTAACATCGTTGTTGAAATACATTACACAAGAGAGAGCTCGAGCTTATGGATTCGGCCTTCTTATTCCAAAAAGTTGGGAAGAAGGGGTGGATCGCCCTTGGAGAAGGGGATGGACAATTACTGATTGAGCGGGAAGAAACACTCTGCATGTCCGCGGTCTGGACTACCAAATATGTACCGTGCGGCTCGTCAGACCTGGCACCTCGGCGGCGGAGCTTCTCGTTTTCAACCGCCTAGTGCCATTTTGTTTCTTGGAGTCCACTCGCTCAGCCTCTTAACGGAAGCACCCGACAAAGACGTAGCATTCAAATATTCTTATTAGTTTGTCTGGAGGAGCGAGACATTGTATTACATTGTTTTCTCGTCGTGCGCTCCGTTTCATCGAGGAGAATCTCCCCGTGTGATGTTGGTAATTCTGCCGGAGTTTCTCCTGTTTGTACTATAGAGATGTTAGAAATCTGGTGCCTACGCCGATGTCCTCACTGTCGCCACCCAAATCACGTTGTCTCCCTTGCTTCGATCTGCAGCGTTCTCTCTCTTCTTCACAACTCTGACATTAATTAATTACACGGCCAAGAAGAACAATCATTTCCACTTTAATGGCCAAGAAATACGAAAGCGGTGACTGCCGCGTGTTGTCGAAATATACATATTCGGCGGAGCTCGGAATTCGTCACCTACAGGTATCCTTTCCGCAAATGCTAACATTAAGACATTTCGATGCTCGCCTCGCTATCAGTTCCCTCGCGACCACCGACGAGCAATCAGTGCTCCGTGATCGAGTTCAACCATTTTCACCTACATAGTAGTTCAAGTATAATACTTTCGAAGACGCGATCTCGATCATCTCTCTTTTTGCGGGCTACTTGGTAATTCATCCCCAAAGAGGTATTAACCCTTAGTTGGCGGCCGTACGGTTGCTTTTAGCGATCAAAACACTTTCACCGTTGTCATTATATGTCTATTCGTAGCCACCAAAACAAAGAATCAACACGTTTGTGAGGTATATATAGTTTTCACCAAGATTTTAGTAGATTTGTTTTAAGTGCAATTATACATGTTGTTCTTAATAAAACACGACCACGAAGGGTTAAATATCCTAACCCGTAAGTAAGAAAGATTTCTAGCAAGAAAGATAAAGCGAGCTGCCTAATATTTCAGTACATGCACGCAATTTAACCACAGTCATTTAATCGATCTATTTTTGTATTAAGGTAATGAATATGACTTTCTTTTCAACGAAATCTATCTATTTTTCTAATCTATTTCTATTTAATTTTTCGGGGCTAGGGAGATGTCAATGATCTGTGTTCGGTATCAGGTTCGCTCAAGGGCCCCCTTGAGGAAAAGAACATGAACACTTGCGCTTTCGTTACTAGTTCAGTGACTCACAATCAGTCTTCCTGTTCCTAATTTCGTATAATGCTAGTATTTAAGGGTATCTCGTGTGTTTCTTTCCGAAAGGTCGGAAATGTGGAAACTTGACTTGTTCAGTTCAAGTTCAACCACGAAGACACAATTAAAAGTTAATTTGCGTGAAATTGGTTCATTCCAGACCCATGAATACTCTCGGACATTTTACCAATGAGCCAATAAAAAATTCGCTATCATTTCTGTCGGAGCAGTTCGATAGACTCGAACGCGGATATGCATTTTATCCGAATACGCTCGTGCTCGCGACTTGGTCGGGAAAGATCTGCAAATCGTCGCTCGTTGTTTTTCGGGATCCACGCGGATTCCATCTTCTTGGCTTGGCGAGCGGAACTAGTGGACGCGCGATGCACAGTTTCTGAATTTACACCCTTTTCGGACCTCTACATTGCGGGATAATTTAGATCGTACATGTCTGTATAGTGTGTATGATTGTATGTATATAGCCATCCTAAATTCAAAACTTTCTCTAATTTTGCGGGTTTCTTTCACAAATGTCCATCGATCCAAGGTATAGATTAACACCTGGAAGCCTAGGCAAATAATTTTGAAACACTCTGTACAAACATGTTTTCCGCGGTTTTAAAAGCTTAGCAACTGCATTTAATTTATTACACATTAGAGCATACTATTACACTAATAATAATTTGCATTATACAATACTCTTAAATATATGCAATCTCAAAGTTGGCGTTTGAATAATGTAACATTTTCACGTCGGAATTGAAAATACATATTCTATGTAATATCAAAATACGATCCTCTTCTTTCCCCATTGATAGCTATTTGATATGCTTGATTTTATTTTTTTATTTAATATTGTGCAACTGTGATGAAACGGAATGTAAAACCTATCTACTGTTTTTTTTTTCTCCTAAAGAAAGAGTTGTGACTAACCCAAGACTGCGCGGTATTTTTTTAAAATAAACTTTAAAGATTCCCAGAGAAAGATCCGCTGAATTATATTGCTAGTTTTTGTTACTCCGTGAGCTATTGTTATTTGTGTGTCGTGCGCGCCTTTCGTGAGCCGCCGCATTAATGGCTTCGGATTAGAGTATCGTGTTTTATTTACTTTTTTATTGTATCCAACATAGTTCGCATTTCTGTTCAAACCCAAGAAACATTGGAACATTAATTTTTCCGAGGACTCAAAAACTTTTCAATATACGTGTGCGCCATATTGAATCCACAATTTTTCTTTTAGAAATGTTAACTTCAGATTCATAATCAGAAAAAGTCCTGCAAGTGGTTCAGGTGTTCGTGGGTGAAAGTGATGTTATTTGACAGACGGAGGACGCCCTTTAATTCTTCAAAATACAAGTTCGAAAATACAAGTGTTCGAAGAGAAATGAGTAACTACATTTATCTCTTGTCTTGCGATTCTCCTTAACACGTTCCATACCGGATAATTTTTTAAGATTTTCTGTTCAGGCCGCGTAAGGCGTATACGACCCACACTTTTAAGATTAAATAAATTTCTTTGCAGTATACATGATATTAAGACACCTATATTTAACTTTACAATATATTTTTCACAATAAAATTCTTTGTTTTGCAATGAGAAATGCAAGAAAACTGAACAGAAAATTGACTGGAGGACGTATACGCCCCACGCGGCACGGAACGTGTTAATAATGTTCGGCAGTTTTGTCTGTCCATTGTAAATTAATGAATATAGTAGAAATATAACCATTTTAAATAGATCCACAGAAATGTGAAATTAACCCCTTGTCGTACAATAACGAGTGAAACACGTGATACAATAAACTGGATTTGAAATTAACAAATTTTGCAAAACTTATCGAATTGAAAATATCAGTGAGGCGTGACACGATAAAATTGTCTCCATATCATTAATATTGCGTAAAATGATACGAAATGTCAAGAATCACTGATCATTTTTATTTTACTAATTTAATTCTGAATTGTTGTGGAGGCAAAAGAAATCGTAGGGCAAGGAGTTACATAAATAGCACATTTCAGTTCGAAATCGGAAAAATTAAAATTTAAGGCAAGACATTAAAAATGGGATTCACAGACGAATACGCAATTATTATTTCAACGGTCACTATTGACGTAGCAGTACTATTGACGGAAACGCTATTGCGGATTACATTCCGGAGCATTAAGGCGACAAAATTATTTGTAAACGAGAATAAGCACTACCTTATCATAATCCCAATTATTAATAATGTAACTTTAATTATACAATGTGTTATACTTTTTGACGACGTAAAGTATAGAAGAATAAAGTAGTTTTCTAATAAAGGAGTAGGAGTCCTTAAGTATTTTCAGTATATACTAATATTTATTATTTTCACAACAATACAGTTTTGTTTGACTGAATATGATAATAGCTTTCATTATAATTTCTAACCGCAATATAAAAATTAAATACAAGATAGAATAACATACCAGAGTATTACAAATATTAATATCTTAACAAATTTTTGAAAAAAAAACGGATACTTTATACGCACGATTATAATTTATATAATGTTTATTAGTGTGACAAGTTATTGATTTTCCTTTTAATACTGGCAGAAATTCTTCTAATACTAGCAGCTTTTAATAATAGCATTTCTTTTAATAGAAGCAGAAACGTAGAAATCGCGTTTAACCACTTAACGCTCATGCCCGTGACGTTCACGGGCATAGCTGATACGGCCGCCACTCTGCGGTTTGTTTACCTTAGCTGCCGATATTTTAGAACTCAGTCCTTTCACATCTTACACTGAAATGTATACATTTCCAAAAACTTTATACATTGTATTATGGAGGAATAAATACAGACAATCTTTCCGTCTTCTGCCGTTACCTTTTGTCTGTTTCTTCAGTCTTTGAGCGATCAGTGTGCAGTATACGTCATCCTTGTAATATCTTTTTCGTCTTACTATTTTTAGTTTATAGTGTGTTTATTTCATATATTATTACTTTTGTGTTCTGCTTGTTATAATTAATTGTTGTTGTTAATGTTATTTGGTTATATAAGCTATAGAAGGATTTCCCTTAGATAAACAGGTATGATGAAAAACTTGTTATTTTTCCGAAAAAAATAATTCGTTCGCTACTAGGAGTAGAAAAAACATTTTATAATATGCGCAAGATAAGTATTCAGGCAAAAAAAAAACTTGTGCGTTTTTGGACGGTCGATCCGAAAAAAACCTGAGCGTTAAGTGGTTAATAAAGCAAACTTAAGCGTTTCCTGGGGCTTTTAACACTATTCCTATATACCGACACTTCACATATACCTATTCCTACCGCGACCGGTCAAATGATCAGTCTTTAGCAAAACTTATATTTTTTAATATAGAATGAAGATACTAGCCAATTTAACGGTATAAAAATATAGTTTCTTCTATTCAGTAGTATATAACGAACCTATTATTCGTTTTCACCGGATTTTTTACAAATGCGCATCTAGATTATACATTTTCCACATACGTACTTTTTATATTTTAGACAGAATTTGTTAGTCTTATAATCTTTGCTATATCTTATCCAACATGTTTTTAGTTTACGGGAACCTGTAAATACCTATATTTGTGACGGGTGTTGATTAATCTTTTTTGCCTAGCTGTAGCACTTTTTGATATTCGATGGAAAGTTCTTCGGCTAATTGAAGTAAAACTTCTTGTTTCAAAATTCCTTCTCCCGTGGTTTCTTTATATTAGATGTATGCATTTTAATCAACGGATAAAATAAAAACTAAAATATAAACATGTAAACGAAAATGGTTAAAAAAATGAATAAAAGGTCAAATACGAAAGTTACTACGAATATTGTTAGTTTTGTTTACTTTTTTAAAAATGACACTTGAAACTCGTAATAGAATATAAAATAAGAGTAGAATAGTAACAAAATAAAAATGCAAAATAATAAAAGACTGCTAAATATGGTCCTTGTAACTTTCATGTTTTAACCCTTTGGGTACATTTGACGAGTGAGACTCGTCATCTGCTTACTTGGGCGAGGTTACGGTGGACGAGTCTGACTCGTCATCTGAATTTAAGAAGCAGGCGTTGAGTTTTGCGGTACCGGAGCCCGAAAGCATTGATCGCAAACAATTGCCTGACGTTTGTTTATGACATCTTACAGTTGCAAATAAAGAATTCCACTTATCTTAATTATTACCCCTGTTTTTTTGATACGCTATCCTAAGATGTCTGAAATAAAGAATTCATTATATGACAACGAAAATGATAGTTCCAATGAAGTAAAATTAGAGCTGTATGATAACAGTGATTACAGTGAATTAAATAGTGAAAATGATGAAAACGACAATCGTATGTTATGAACATAAAACAAGAAAAGAAACCACTTGGTAATGCAAACAATGCCAGGTACCTTTGCATTTACCGACATGCTTTGAAAAATACCACACGGCACAAAATTATTAGACTTTAAGTTGGTTCTTATTCTATATAAATAATGCGAGGAGATGGAAAATGCCCTGATTGGGCCTTGAATTTGTTTAAGGCGGCCCTTCCAAAGTGATGGGTTGTCCCTCTTCCCTACCTCCTTCGGGGTTAAAAAGTTATAAACTTTCCCTCTCCTGCGAAGATAAGGAGAGGGATCCTTGAGAGGCAGGAGAAGAAGGACACTGACTTTGAGGTTTTCCAGACGCAGCCCTGGCGAAAGTCCCAAAGTTCTTGGAACTCTTTTGTGTATGAATTATACCAGGGTGGTCTAGAAAACCCTGCCGAGACACAAGGCACGTCGTGCACTAGTGAGGGCTGAAGAGGCAATAAATATCTCAAAGAAGGGCACAACCCAATGCCTCTCCAGCCTGGTAAGAAAGGACAAAATGTGTTTGCAATAAATACCATTCTCAAAGCTAGTGCCTTTTGAAACGTACGTGACTTAAATCTCGGCCTCATTTGTGAAAATAAGTAGGAACATCGGCATCCATTGAGAAATGCAAATGCCCCTTCTAAGGTTCGTAACAACTTTTACATATTAATCCATATAGCATCGAATTAAATCCGTTCTTCAGGCATAAAAATCTTCAAATAATTAAGTACTCAAGGGGTTAATGCTCTCTGTTTGGGTCACAAAAGTTTACTGATTTGAATTCGAGAGAAGACGTCTAGGCATCCCCTTCGGTTATTTTATTTATTTCACAGTCATAGTAGATAGGACAGTGTAAGAAAATCCGCAGTTCTGGACCACTACGGGTCCCAATCAGGCAAATAACAACCGCAAGGCTGATTGGTCAGCGAGAACTCTATACACTTGGAAGTGCTGCAAAGCTGTTCCTGGAAGGCAGTTTTTGGATAAAATCACGCCACAACTGCATTACCTTTCGTTTGTAACGATTTCATCGTTTCGGAATTGAGTCTTTGAGAGAATTGTTGTATCCCACTTCTGACACCAATTTTATATTGTATGCCGTGGATGGTTAACAACAGTTTATTAAGAAAGAACTATTGCGCGCTCGGAGTTTTAACAGTTCAAGGGTGACGTCGTCGCGAGATGCCGACTGTCAGCGATTCGATGCAAAATTCCCGATTTAGTCTGTCTGAATTTGGTAGTGAGACTGGCCTTTTAAAGGACCTTAAACTTAAATTCTAAAAGTTCGTCAGTGATAAAAAAAAGGTTGTCACAAAAAAAACGAAAAAGAGAGACTAACAAGGGAACATTCCGAGGTGTTAATCACCGATCTTTATGAAATTTTAGTATGATATAGTCCTCGCAAACATATTTGTCCTGTATTTTTTTTATGGGCAACGGTCCACGTTAAAGGGGTGGAAACCACTCTCAAAGTTGAAAAAAAGCATTTTTTAACATATTGTTTAAACAAACGGGTTTTTTGAAAAAATGTTTGTACCATTGGATTCGTGATCGAAATACATTAATTTTCAGTTCTTACGAAATTTTCGTATCTCTAATAGTTTCGGAGATATTCGATAAAATAGTTTTCGTTACCCCAACTTTGGGGGTGGTTTTCACCCCTTTAACGTGGACGATTGCCGATCAAAACAAGGTAGGTGTTAAATATTTACACAAAATCCACCTTATACTATGGTTTCATAAGAATTGGTGATTTACAGTTGGGGATAGTCATACATGGTATTGATGTGATTCTACAGCCGACAGATCTGAAAAATTGAACAATTTTGGGGAGGTGTGCTTTATATATGTTGGAATGGGTTGAAGGGAATACCAGAAATACGGTAAAATAAAATGTATTTAAAAAAACGGATATAACAAAAATTAATGAACACTCTCTCTCATTCGACAGTCATACGCCAACTAACTCACGTTCCGCTCTCATCTTTCATCCTCGCCCATTCTCGCATTCGTTTATTTCACACACTAACAAGCACACGTACCCATACACGCTCTCATTCCTTCATATATTTAGATATTCAAACATAAAGTGCTTTAATTGATTATATAGCTGCTTTACAATGCTCGTGATGGTAGAAAATATTTGTTATACGCATTTTTAAAATTTATATAAAAGCAATTTGTGTGACTGACAATAAAATCTGACCTTTCAGAGCAGTCACACATGTATATACGAAAGAATAACTTGACAAGTACGCAAGCGTAAAAATTGAAAATGCAATAACTTTTTCTGTAATACAAATATCAAATTTTCAATTTATCCGTATTTTGTGGTTCAATATATAGTATTCACAAACAAATATTCAAGTATATATCTTTATTTCGGATCCCCTCAGGGTTTCCACTCCTTGACCACAATCCCTTCTTACAATAATCTTATTCTATCTTGGCTTAACCGCCCGCATCCTTACTCTAATCCTTAACTTAATCCTTATTTTACAATCTAGTACCACACTCACACCACTCCTTACTAAACAGAGAGAGAGAGATCGCCTTTCCTTATTCGCTAACTTACACCTATTTACAACTATTTACATCTATTTCCTATCCCTCCTGCCCTCCATCCTGGACCCCCTCTTCCGGTCGCTCATCATTCACTCCATTCAAATCATTCTTCCTTCTCCACTCATCCACCTTTCTCGTCCATTCCTCCCCTCCCCCCTGATCCTCCAGCACCTCCATCATCCATTCCTGCCACCCTCTTTCTCCCCCCCCCCCCCCCTCTCATACACACCTCCCACACATGCTCCCACGTCTCGCTCTCCCATCCACACACTCTACATTTTCTCTGATCCTCCCTCAACCAAAATTTCTCTCCCTTCATCTCGCATCCCAGTCTAAACCTTGCCATCCGCTGCCACCTACTTTCCCCCCATCCTTTCTCCAAGTACCCCGGCAGCCCCTCCCCTTTTACCCACCTGTACCACCTGTTCGTTCTTGACACTGCAATCTTTTCCCATCTTTCTTTCCTTTGCCTTTTCTTTTCCTCCCTAACAATCCTCTCACTCACTCCCTCCCTTTTTTCCTCCAACCATTCATTAATTTCCCCCTCCTCCCACCCTCTATCCTCAAAAAACTTCCACCTCTCCTCCTCCCAACCCTCCTTTTGCCCTCCTCTTCTGTCATTCCTCCTTAGCTCCTCCCAGCACATCCTCGCTATTTCTCCTCCTCTCCCCTCTCCCAGCCTCTTCTCATATCCCCATGCCCTTAGCCCTGCTCTCAACCTCAACATATCCCTCTGCAATTCCTCCCTCACCATGTATCCCGGAGTTGATCTCTCTACTCCCAGCACCCACCTTAGGTATCTGTCCTGCATTCTCTCTACCTCTTCCCTCTCCTTCCAACCCCAAATCTCAACCCCATATCCTATCACCGGCCACACCAACCTGTCGAACAACCATATCCTCCTGCCCCAGTCCTTCCCAAACCTCCTCTTTCCTATCCCCCACACCTTCCCCATTACCCCTGCTCCCTTCCTTACCCTTTCTTCTATATGCGCCCTTTGTCCCCCATTGCTTGCTATCCTGTACCCCAAATATTTATACACCCTCACCTCCTCCATCTCTCTACCCTTCCACCACCACTTTACCCTTCTCCATCTTCCCCCTCCCTTCCTACACCTCATTATCTTCGACTTCTCCACATTCAAAGCCAGCTTTTTTCCCTCCAAATACCTCTCCAACTTTCCCATCATCCCCCTCATCTCCTCCTCCCCCTCTGCCACCATCGCAATGTCGTCCGCATACGCCAACGTAAACACTTTTCTTCCTCCTACTTTTACTCCCCCCCATCCTCCCTTTTCCAATTCATCATCCACATCCGCCAACAACAACGTGAACAATAAGGGGCTCAACGGGCACCCCTGCCTTACTCCCCTTTCCGTCCAAAAACCCTTTCCTTCTTCCTCTCCCACCCTAACTTTATTCCTCGTGTCCCTAAGCAGTTCCTCACACCTCACCACCAACCCCTCCTCAACCCCCCTCTTCCTCATTGCCCTTACCAATTCCACCCTGTCTACCGAGTCAAACGCCGCTTTTAAATCCACAAACATCACCACCAACTCTCTTTCCCTCCTGCCCCTATGCCTGTTTATTAAATAATTTAAAATATAGATGTTGTCTACACACCCCCTTCCCTTTCTAAACCCCGCCTGACTCTCCGGCAATAACCCCTTCTCTTCCACCTCCTTCCTTAATCTTTCCGCCAAAACCGCCGCATACACCTTGTACGCCGTTTGCGTGAGCGTTACCCCTCTATAATTTTCCACCCTACTTGTATCTCCTCTCTTCGCAATCGGCACAACTATTCCCTCCTTCCAATCTTCCGGCCACCCCTCTCCCCTCCATACCTTATCACAAACCCTCCACAGCCATTCTTCTACTTCCCTCCCTCCATATTTCCAAACTTCATTTGGTATCCCATCTCCCCCGGGCGCCTTCCTCTCCCTTAACCCCCGTATAATCCTACCCACCTCCTCCCTTTCCAATCCCTTCCTCCCGTCACCCTCCCTTCTACCCTCCCCCACCCTTACCTCCCTCTCCTCCACTCCTCCTAATAGTTTTTTAAAATAATCCTCCCATTCATTCACCTTAATCCTTTCGTCTATCTCCCCCCCCCCCCCCCTCCTTCCCATATTCACTATTTTCCAGATCTGTTTCTCGTTCCTCACCCCCTCCAACATCCTTTCCCATTTCTCTCTCTCTAACTTCTTCTTCTCTTCGCATAACTTGCTGTATCTTCTCTTCTCCTCTTTATATTCCTTACCCCCCCCCCCCCCACCCTCCTCCACTCCCTTAACCTCTGTCTCACCTTCCTTTTCCCCTCCCTGCACTCCTCATCCCACCACCCCCTCCTCCCCCCCTTCTCCCTCTTCCCCACCGTCTCCATCGCCCCCCTCACTCTTTCTTTCAATCTTGTCCATTCCGCCTCCGCCCCCTCCTCCTCGTTTCCTCTCACCCCAAACTTCTCCCTGAACTCCTCAATTTCTTCCCATGACCAGCTTCCTCTACCTTTCACCCTCCCCCATCCTCCTTTCCTCTTTTTGTCCCCCCCTCTCTTTTCAGCTTTTACCCATACCACCAGAGGCATGTGGTCCGACTCACTCCTTTCCCCTATTTCCATCCTTTCCACCCCTTCCCTCGTATCCTCGTTCCCCAACACGTAGTCTATCACGGAGTTCCCTCTTCCCCCCACATATGTCCACTCTCCCTCTTCATCCCCCTTTATGTTGCCGTTAAATATCCCCCATCCCCTCTCTTCCAGGTAACTGATCAACCTCCTTCCGTCCGCATTCACCTTCTCATCCTTCGACTTCCTACTCTCCTTCTCCTCCCCCTCCACCTCCTCCTCTCTCACCTCCCCCCCCCCTCTCTTCCCGTCCTCGCATTAAAATCCCCCCCTATAATTACTCTTTCATTGCATCCTCTCTCCTCTGTCCATTCCCCCAATTTCTGTAGTTTCCTTTCCATATCCCCATTGACATATATCCCTACCACCCTCCACCATTTCTCGTTCATCTTTACCCTTACCTCCATCATACCCCTTTCCTCTTCCATCCTCTCTCCTTTCCTCTCTATCTCTTTCTTTACTCCTATTATCATCCCCCCCATCGCGCGCCCTTTTCTCTCTACTCTCCTGGCCCACTGCTTCTCCCACATATATCCCTTTGGCAACCTTCTCCTTATTCCATTCCATCCTCTCTCCTCTACCCATGTTTCCATCATAACTATCACGTCCCACCTTTCCAACCCTTTCCAAAACTCCTCGTCCTTATTTCTCAATCCTGCCACATTCCAAAAAACTATCCTGTACCCTGTACTCCCCCCCGATCCCCCTCCTCTCCCCCTACACTCCTCCTCTCCCCGTTTCCCTGCTCCTCATACCAACCCTCCTCTATCTCGTTCCATCTCTTTACCCTTCCATTTATCCACATTTTCATATAACCTATCTGCACTTTTCTCCCCTTTTCCCTTTCTTTCTCCGCCTCCCGCTCTATTTTCCATCTTGCCCTTCTCTCTTCTTCCGTTAGATCGTCTTCCAGCCATACTTTTCTTCCCTTCAGCCGTCTCCTCCCTTCCATTACCTTCCTTTTTTGTTCTAGGCTTGCCATTTTAACTCTCACCATTCCGCATCCATCCCTTCCTACTCTCCCTATCTTCCTTATCTCCTCTATTCCCTCCTCCTTCACCCCCACTGCCTCCCACACTTTCCTTACTTCCTCCTTCAAGTTTTTTCCTTCTACTTGCAGCTTCCTAACTATTATATTCCTCCTTTTCTCCTCTCTTTCCTTTCTATCCTGCATCACCTCAATTCTCCTGATCCTTTTCCTGTTTTCCTCCTCCTTTTCCCCATCTACCCCCCCATCACCCTTCCCCCTCTCCCTCACCCCTTTTCCCAACTCCTCCATTCTTCTTTCCACCTTACCAACCCTGTCATCTATACCCCCTATCCACTTCTCTAATCTCTCCCTCTTGTTCTCCTCCTCCCTCCTCTCCTCCTTCCATCTTTCCCTCTCCCTCCTCCACTCCTCCACCAGTTTTTTCCCTTCCTCCCTTTCTTCCCTCATTTCTGCCTTCAACTGCTGCACCACCTCCAATAACCCTCTCAGCATTTCCTCCATCCCTAATAGTCCTGACCCTTCCTCCTTCCTTCCCTTCTTTGGCATGCTTTCCATTATCTCCCTCCCCCCACTCTCTCCATCCACTCCCCTCTGCCCTCCCTCCCCTCTACCTCTCTTCCTCCCCCCACTTCCTTCACTATCCAAACTTTCCGCACTAAACCACTTCTCTAACCTCTCCTCCTTCACAATCTTTCCTATCCTTCCTTTCTTTTGTGCTTCCCACTCCGTCCTCCCCATCTCCCGGCACTCTCCTCCCTCCTTACTCATTCCTGCTCTCGCTTCTTCCTAATCACCACTTAATCCCTCTCAAATTTCCCGCCTCCTGTTTCGCTGCTCTCTCACTAGGCCGCGACACCTTTCTCCTTCCCGACGGTCCTCTAACCAGTCTTCCGACCCTAACCTCTCTCCCTACCTTTATCCCACCTGTTCTATTCTCTATGCCCTTCCCCACTCTGTTTCACCTCACTCTCACCTGCCCCTGACTCTAAACCACACTTCACCTCACTCCTTCTTCCTTCCTTCCTCTCTCACTCCTTTCACAACACCCAAATTCTCGCACAGATCTTTCTCACCTCACTCTCTCACGCAACCGGAAACGGAAGTCCACAAACAAATATTCAAAAAAATTGATTGAAATTTAACTGACAAAATGATGAAAAAAGTGGTATTTTTGAGCATATTATTTAAACAATTGGATTTTAAAAAAATGATTATACCATTGAATTCAAAATCCGAAAGCATTGATTTTCACTCTGTAAGCAATTTTCGTATCTCTAATAGTTTTCGAGATATTCGATAAATAAGTTTCAGGACCCCAACTTTGAGGGTGGTTTTCAGCCCTTTAACGTGGACGGTTCCCTTAAAAAAAATAAGGGTCAAATATTTTCGCGAGGACTATATCATACTAAAATTTCATCAAAATCGGTGATTAACACCTCGGGATGTGTGAATAAATTTGTTTATTGATGCCTTATACATTTTTGAACAATACATGAATACCCGATAAACACAGGCTGGGACAATAACAGGTAAGTGACAAGTACAATACATGGCAGCTCGTGCTGCTTCTCGCATTGTTTTTATTTTACATTTTTAACGATGTTCATCTTTCGGTCGCGTTTGGTGAAATTACAAGTGTCGGTATGAGTAGCATTAACAAAAGCTGCGTGCCAGAAAAATTCAAGGCGAAGACAAAAATGGCTTCTGTCACAGACGAAGACACCTTGGGATGTTCCCTTGTAAGTATGGTTCAATTAATACACATAACAGTATACATGTATGTATATGAATATATAATTCCATCCGAAAAAGGATTTAAGAATATAACTTGTAAGTGTACCTCTTACAAATTATTGGACAGCAGGCCTCTTAATTGATTCATAGACTGATTATAACGAACGATTAATAAAAAAGGAAGTTCCAGAAAAAAAAGTAATAATATTGTTGGATTTATGAAGTTCCTTGTATAGTTATTTATTTAGACGTTAAAAACAGATAAATTATATAATGTTAATAACAAGTAGAATGTTTTCTTGTCGAGTGCACAATACCATCTGCCAGCTAATCGCATCTGAAACGTCGCGGCGTCGTCGAAAGCGTATAATCTTTCTCATTCGCGCACACGTGCACAGGCATACACCAGGCTGTTGAATTAGTTACACGCCGCGAGCCTTTTCTCAGTCGCTCCGCCTGCTTCTCCCTCCCAACTATTTTACCCAACCAGGAATGACTTGCCAGACTCGGCGTATTACACGAGTATAGTGGCGCTTTAGGGCGCCATTCGCCTCTGTTCGCTCGCGCTGGAAAGACGCCGCGCACGCCGATTACGGGAAAAAAAATCGATGCGCGTATCCCGTCGACTGACGTTATCTGTCAGCGAACAGTTTTAGATCGCGTCACATGGCGTTTAGGTTAAAACAAAAGTATTACTAGTAAAAAAGTATGCTCAGATATGTCTTGAATTAAATACGATTAAGAGATTTTAATGTTTTTGGACTTCCGGCGGTGGTTTGGCAAATTCGGCAGAGAATAGTGACAGGAATAACATTGAAAAACTTATATTGTATCTCAAAATACCAATGGAAACATTGAGGGTATCTAATTTAAACAACGTAAACATATATTTCTATTTGTGAATATATGTTTTCATTCAATGTAGATATATATTTCTGTACAAACAATGAAGTTTTCCTTCAAGTAAAGTTGAAGAAATAAATAAATAAAAAAATTAGCATTGCATCGATATTATCTCCACAATATTACGAAACTTTTATATATACATATAACATTTTCTTCTAAAATAAATTGTTCTACTGTGCATACATTATACACACAACCATACATACAACAATCATAACGATAGTTTATTAAAATTATATCCAGTAATCTTGAATTTGTTACCTCTTGTTTCTTTAATTCATATGTATACTAAAGAAACAGTTGTGTTACGATCTAGCACGCGCACGTATAAATTAATTTCCAACGCAAATAGTTTAAAAATACGGCGACAGCAAAATGTTAGCTCTCGCGTCAAAGAATACATTGTTGCCGCCACGGTCGACTTAGCAAGAGATTTTAACCGGTTGAGTGTCAAGCAGCGAAAACGCGCTTCTTACATTTTGTATCGAAGAATGCAACAAAGTAAAATTTCAATGTTTTTCTGCTAACAATCTGTTAAACACATTTAATTCAAGACATATCTGAGCATACTTTTTTACTAGTAATACTTTTGTTTTAACCTAAACGCCATGTGACGCGATCTGAAACTGTTCGTTGACAGATAAAGTCAGTCGACGGGATACGCGCACCGATTTTTTTTCCCGTAATCGGCGTGCGCGGCGTCTTTCCAGCGCGAGCGAATAGAGGCGAATGGCGCCCTAAAGCGCCACTATACTCGTGTAATACGCCGAGTCTGGCAAGTCATTCCTGGTTGGGTAAAATAGTTGGGAGGGAGAAGCAGGCGGAGCGACTCAGAAAAGGCTCGCGGCGTGTAACTAATTCAACAGCCTGGCATACACCCTGCATTCCATCTTCACGTTACAATATTATGTAAAATATCAAAAAGTTCGACAGAAGCTGCATAACCATGAGATGTTTATGGATTCCGCAATGGAAACATGCTGCGAGGATGCCATCAAAATTAATGATCGATTGAAACACCAATATTAATTCGTGTAAATTGATTAACGTAATGAAATTCCAATAATTTACTAGATACTGATTCATTTTAAATGTTTTATAAAACTCACTCATTGACTCACCGCATCTAATACAAATTTGGGTTGAGTATACATAGATAGAAAGAAATTTCGAGAAAATTGTTTTGACCCGCCCACGTCTACAATACCGGGTATATGAGCAGATATTTGAAAAACACTTTTCCTAATTCCCTCCCTCATCCATTAAACACGTTCTGGTCAATGAAAATTTACAAAAATTTTCTGTAACCTTGAAATTCAATGTAAAGTCAAACTACTATTTCAGAAATGTAAACGTTTTTACTCTACTTTTCGTTCAAGTCATTTGATGCTCAGACTAAAGATTAATATATTATCACACAATATTATATCACATCTTCAATTTATAAGTAATTACCTTTTATAAAGTAGTCATCACAACATCTACCATCCATGGTACACGTGACGCTGCAATTAGTTTTACCTAATCGTTTCTTCCTTTTGTCCTTGTTGGACGACAAGATTCTTGTATTAACTTTGATTACTATGTTCTTTCATCTTTTAATTGTTTGTATTATTATAACCAACATGTAAAAAAAAATTCGGCACCGAAGTAGCAGAACGAAGGACAATAAGAGTAGTTACGTTTGGCAGCGATTGTCCGGGCAACATTTTAGAGTTTAGACGTACCTAGCTTTAACAAATAGAGTCATCATAAGTAATTATTAATTATTGTATAAATAACACTTAAACACTCTTATTTGCTTATTCCTGTAGTGTATTTTTTATAATGCCTCAGTCTTTTGGTGGAAATATATTCTACAGTCTTAAAATGCTATAAATTATATATGTCTTTAGCGCAATAAATAAATAAGTCAGCGTGTACCATCGCTACGTGACCTAAATGGAAAGTTTAACGTGGAACACCTCTAGTTTGTGGCAAACAAGTTAATTATTCGCGGTGCAACCATTCACCGTGTAAGAAAGTCGTGGTTTGATTTAACGTGTGATACCCATCCTGCAGCATTACCACAAGGTCCCATAGTGGAATGAATCGACCTTCTGGGTGGAAAGACGTAATAACTCGAAAAAAAATTTATTTTAAAGAAAAATTATATGTACACAATTTATAGTACCGGGGAGAGAATGTAAGTGCAATATTTATTTTTTGTTTGTTTATTCCTTCAACGTTAATGAAAGATTAACTTCATTCTCTTAATGAAAATCTATATTTATCTTTACGGATTTTTATTCTACAGAAATAACAAAGATACTTTTGTATAAGTGATTTTCTTGTAGAACTTTACATTAAAGAGGTATATATTTCATACGAAAGAACTCAGGAATATCGTAGACCGTGTGCCACTGTACGAAACTATAGCCGAACAAATCTGGCCAAATTTTAAAAAGGAATAACCAACAAGATAGCAAGGTTGGAGCAGCTAATTCTTGCTGAAATAACTGTTATATAGTTTAAACTACAAATTTGTAAAAATTTTAACGCGGCACTCTTTGAAACATTTTCGTTATTCAATTTTGAAGAAAATCGTGCACCGTGAGAAACTAGGACCCGGTAGTTGGACTATCTTGCAAAATTTTGAAACGGCATAATAAACAAGGTAGCAGGCTGGGACAACTACTTTTTACTGAAATTACTTTTACATAGTCTATACCAGAGGTTCCCAAACTTTTTTCTCTCGTAGACCCCTTGTCATGTTTTTCAATGTTAGATAGACCCCCTGCTGTGGGTCTATCTAACTATATTGAAGTATATTTCCTAACATACAATCATATAACATACAATTTCTGTGTCTTCGTTAATCCAAACAACTCGAACAATCTGAATAAGGCCTGAGAATAAGATATACGGATTACAGGGGTTACACTGTAATACACAAAATTTATGAGTCGATGCAATGCGTGGCTATTTTCGCGCGGCCTTAGTGAAAGCACCGATCGTTGTTTCTCTTTTAGAAGACTCACAGCACTGTGGAGTGAGTGAGACGCTAAGTTAGGCGCGTACCATGGAGAGAGTGAGACGCGTATAAAATGCTCCGAGATCAAGTGAAAATTGTTTTAGACCGACGATATTAATTATATTAATAATATTATATTTTTGTAATTTTTTTTATGTCAAAGTTATATCAATTATACTGTTTTTTGCAATTTTTAAAATTTCTTGCCATTGACCCCCACTTTCATTTCATAGACCCCCAATTTTTTTTCGCGCACGTAGATCACTTGCACTTCATCGACCTCTGGGGGTCGATATAGACCACTTTGGGAATCACCGGTCTATACGTAGTCTAATCGTAAGCTAAAGACCTGAAAGAGTTTCAAAGCGGCATCCCTTTGAACATTTAGTTATTCAATGTTAAAATGAACGATGTCAAACAAAAAACATTTTTAAAAGTTATTAAAAAAATACTTATTCAAGAAATTCGGATGTGAATACCTAAACATTAACCAATGGTTATGACCTTCACGAAAAATAACAATTTTCACAGAATTATTAACTGGTCATTCGCATCTTCTTTTAAGAAATATATCTGAGCTATTTCGTGTTGCTACGATTCGGAGTATTTACACATTGATATTTGGGTAATTCTCACGAAATTGCGAAATTCTTGTCCTAAAAGTTTTATCAAAAATCTAACAAACATTTAACGGTTACCAATGTTTCCTTGAAATATACATTACTGTGGCTAAAAGATTCACTTATCATTTTGGAACCATATGTGTAAATAAAATAAATACATCTATATAATATCTCTAAAATCATTCCCTCACTATGTCCCAAGCTTCAATTCAATAACTTTTGTATCATCAAACAACCAAAAAAAATCGAATAGTCTTGCAAGTATGACCGATTAATTAAAAATATAGTAGACTAATAAAAAAAAAACTTAATTTGGTTTATAAAGTAATAAATGAATTTAAAAAAAAATAAATTATACACGCGTCCCATAAAAATAAATCATTCCCTCACATTTTTCTGACAATCGATTTGTGAACTCATTTTCAATCAAACATGAACGCTACCAGTAGTTTTTGAAAGTTGCTAGTACTATTAATTTTAAAATATGGCGAATTTAACGTGAGCGTGTTGGAGTTTGTGTTGCAAATAGATATCATTATTTTTTTTGTTTCATTACAATTTTGATCGTCATTCCCTCACAACCCAACAAAACAAAAGATAATATACTTTAACTGTTATTAACTGCATAGAGAAGTAGGGTTTTGGGAGTAATAAACTGAAGCAAAAGAACGTTTAATACAACGCATTAGGTTGAAGAACATAAATAGGCACAGATAGACACATGAAATCTTTGCGGTAATTATTTCCATTTAGTCCAAAGAGTATATCTAAGGAGTTTCGGCTTGATAAATACCTTTCGGCATTTTTAGTTATTTCATTTTTAAGTGAATCGCGTGCCTCATTGAGATTCGACAACCGGACTCGCTGATTTTCGGCAGGTATAACAAAGAAGTGTACAGGCAGGTGCACAAAATTTGTGAGGTAACTACTTCTATATAGTCTAAGGAATATATCTGAGATGTTTCAATTCGGTAATTTTCGATACTTTTTAGTTATTCAATTTTTAAGTGTTAAACTGACAATTCCGCGTACCGCAAAGTGTATGATTTCCTTCCACCCAGATTACCCAATTTGTACTTCTTTGCTCGTAAACTAACGATAGGAGCAATTAAGTAATAAAACTGATGTTTAAGATGTCTTCGTTCTTATTAATGCCAATGGAATTTTCGGCCGTACTGTGTTACATTAATTTTAAGAAGGCATAAAAACAAAAGGCGCAGGTAGACGCAGATGATCTTTGCAGTAGTCACTCTACATGGTTTAAACTAAATACCTTCAAAGCTTCCAGGCGATACTTTGAGATACAATAGAAGTTTTTCAATGTTAAAGTTAACAATTTGAACAGAAGAATATGTGTTAAATAAACTTCCATAACTTGTTGAAAAAATAATTTTTCGGAAAATCGGTTACGAGTACTTCAACGTTAACTAATGGCTATAAGCTGTGCACAAAAGGAAAAGTCTCATTGTCAGAAAATTCTGAATGCCACTAAAAGTATCTTCTTTTCAGTGAAATACTTATACGTTTACGCGATGATGTAATTCTTTGTATTTAAGCGCTGATTTTTACACATGGGTGATTGCAAAATCTATTATTATTCTTATCACTGGTCTCTGCAAACATTTTAGATTATAATAAAATTGTTAAAAATCAATTCCCAGACTTAATTTTTTCCACCAAGATTACCTATTTCGTTCCACTGTGTAATGGAGCAGAATGGAAGGTCCGAATAAGATATTAACAGGTCCAGGGGGGTCATTCACCCTTTGTAGAAAGTGTATTTCTTTTTGTATTGTTCTTTGCGCAGACTAGTCTTCGGAACTAAAGTAAATTCAGTGGAATAAGGACTGCTTTATGGCCAATCCCGAATACTGATACAGTATTACCAGAAACTGAACATGACAGTATCTCACAAGCAGCAAAACTAATATAACAAATATTCTAACAAAAATTATTTGATATGCATCGTAATTGGAAGCACAAGCGAGCAGAGAGTGATTCTACGTGAAAAACTGAATCGAAAATGTAGAATAGAATTTCTTTATGTGAAACTTTATTTTTGAAAAAAATAAATTTGGAAATTTGCCGGATACGCGTGCACTGCGTCCACCTTCAGCTCGACGTATTTAATTGTGAATCCTCTCAATTCTTGTTCGTAAACATTGTCAACGTTTCTGTACCCCGGATGGTTTCGACGATCAAAACCGCGATTTTCAAGGTACTCATTTCTCCGGATTCGGCTAACTCATAAATTGTTAGAAATGGAAACTGCCCACATTATTTTAAACATAAGATGTCCTTCTTGCCAAATTTCACCGAATGTTTTTTAATGCGTCATTGTGCAAATTTTATTATTGAAATGCTAAAATAATTTTTTGTTATAATTTTTCTACACTTGTCATGTTATTACTATACACAATGAACTTGACATCACCCCACTCATACATATTCCCTTCAGTTCAAACGGTTTTCCAGAGATAAAGCTTATACGATATTATACATATAAGAGATATATGAGACTATAGATAAAACAAATGAAGGATGTTTCGAGGTTAACTTGATCTTTTAAAATGAATATCCTACTTTATATATCCTCCTATATATGTTTAAATGCTCTTTTCTCTGTCAACAGAGATAGTGTCATCAGGTATCTAAAACATAGGTAAAATCTGGTATCTATTTCTAAAATAATTTAAAATAGAATACTTGTCCCTTCACTGCTCTGCTTTAACGCCATGGGATTGTTACCTTCCAGAATATATGGGCCGTTAATTTAAAAAGTGGTATAATCTATTCTACCGTAATGAAAATGGTGATTTTTAATAACTAGATGTTTATTTACGTTTATGGTTACGCTGTTTGTTATATAAGCCTATCTCGTTGTGCGTTTATCTGTTTACATTTGAATTTGTAAAATAGAAAGGAAGCATTTTTTTTATGTTTTAATATTGCGAGTTAATGATGAAATACCGTCATATGGCTGCTAGATTAAGAAAACTGGGTTAACACACTCCTAGACCGTATTAAAAGATCTGTTTTTCTTTCTATGTCTACAAATTATAATAATATAGATGTGAGCCACGTCTAGTCTGTATAAAAAGAAAATCCTTTAAAGTTTACCGTAAATATCCTTCTAATGAAAGTCCTGCAGTCATTGCACGTACAGGGTGTTTCAAAAATATTTGTCATGGCTTTAAGGGGTTGTTCTACACCTCTGGATCGATGGAGATTTGCGAAAAAAACCTGCCGCAAAATTCGGGAAAGGGCAGCAAATTTTTTTTATTGGCTCATCGCATTCGTCTTGTTACGGAGGTAAAATGTCTGAGAGGAACCATGGGTCAGAAATGAACCGTTCTCTCACAAATTAACTTTTAATTGGGCCTTCCGATTAAAATTTCGCCGATAGTTAAAGCAGAGGCGACGTAAACGAAGCTAGAAAATAGGGCACTGTGTCACCGAACCAGAAGAGAAGTGTAAGTGTTTATACTCTTCTTCCCGGGTGGGCCCTTGAGTGAACCCGACACCGAACGCAGGTCATTGACATTTTCTAGTCTTTTTCTCTCTCTTCAATTATGTTGCCTCTGTTTCAACTATTGGTGCTAGCAAGGGTATCTCATGTGTTTCCGTTCGAAAGGTCGGCGATTCGAAGGCTATCGTATGGGCGAAATTTTAATCGTAAGGCCCAATTAAAAGTAAATTTGTGAGAGAACGGTTCGTTTCTGACCCATGGTTCCTCTCAGACATTTTTCCTACGTAACAAGACGAATACGATGAGCCAATAAAAAAAATTTGCTACCCTTTCCCGAATTTTGCGGCAAGTTTTTTTCGCAAATCTCCATCGATCCAGAGGTGTAGAACAACCCCTTAAAGCCATGACCATTAATTTTTTTACACCCTGTACATACATATAAGAAAAAGTTTTACAGCGTCAGGACCCTCAAAACATATTAGAAAATCATAAAAATCAACGAGATGCAATCTATATAGTTACCGATGATATGTTATAGTTTAGCACAAAATGTAACCTTTAATAACTACTAAATAAAGAAAATCTCAGTTTAATCGTTTAACTTTCCATTCTGAAAATTGACATCGTCTCCTGTTTTTTAAATTAAAAATGCAACCTACAGTTTTCAAACGTTTTTGAGCCTCATAGTCATATACTATATTATATATTACAAAAATAAGAACAAATTTTTAAAATTATATTAACAGGGGAACATACCGAACTGTCAATCACCGGTTTTGATGAAATTTAAGTATGATGTAGCCCTCGTTAAAATATTCGACACATATTTTTTTATCTGCAATCGTCGACGTTAAAGTAGTGAAAGCCACCCCCAAAGTTAGGGCCCTAAAGTATATTTCGTCGATTATCTCGGAAACTATGAGAGATAGAGCATTTGCATAAATTGACGAAATTTGCGTCTATTGATAATCAATAGAACGGTAAAAATTATTTTGCAAAATCTCAATTTGTTTAAACAATATATGAAAAATTCGAATTTTTTTGTTAGTTCTTCCCCTTTAATGCCAATGAATTTTCTTGAGTACTTGTTTATAGAAACTATATGTCCTTTACAAAAATACGGATAAATCGGAATTTTGATTTTTTCACTAAAAAAAGAGTTATTAAGTTTGAAATTGTATCGTTCAACGCGCGAAATAGTGTCTACATGGATCGTTCCTTGTTCATGAGTAGTTGATAGCTCTTAAAAGAACGGATACTATTGATTTATATTCGTTGCTGGTGAAATTGAAAGAAGCTTCGCTTATTTTAACCTTTTGACTACGGTAGTCTTTGACACGCACCAGCCGGCCGCGACCGCGGTCGTATCGTATGGTAGGAATTCAGTCGAGACGTACACCGAGAACAGCAAAGATTTCGTTAGGTATGTGTTATTATTTATTTATTAATATTCTGCTTTAAATTGTTCATATTTACGTCTTGCACTTTCCCAAATTGCTGTACCGGTTTCATATGGAAACGGAAAATGCATTTGCGACAAACGAAAAGGCTCATTGATAGTACTATTACCTATTAATTTACATAAAAGCAATTGTAAAATTTTAAAATGGCAATCATTCGCGAAACAGGCATTTAATCCGGACGCCTATTGACGCCAACAGTACCAGGAAGCCAACACGTTTCAGAGGTCACTAAGCGTCAACAGTAATCAAAGGGTTAAAGTGACACAATTTCTGGCTCCCTTGCGACGGGGGGTTTATGGCGGGGTATTCTCAAATCAGCACTGTATAGACAAGCTCGACCCGCTCGCAGTCTATCAATAAGAACCGTCATGAAGGGAAAAATTAATTTTTGAAAAGGACTTGATTTGTATCATTCGTTGAAGGTTATTAATTAAATCTCGACCAGTCCACTTAACAAATTCTGGTTATGTTGTAAAAGACTTCGGACGAAGAACGAGTCATATAGGCACTCCATTTTGGGCGTCGAAACGTACAATTTCAAGTTTAATAACTTTTTTTCTGGTGAAAAAATCAAAATTCCGATTTATCTTTATTTTTGTAAAGGACATATAGTTTCTATAAACAAATACTCAAGAAAATTCATTGGCATTAAAGGGAAAAAGCTAAAAAAAAATTCGAATTTTTCATATATTGTTTAAACAAATTGAGATTTTGCAAAATAATTTTTATCCTTCTATTGATTATTAATAGACGCAAATTTCGTCAATTTACGCAAATGCTCTATCTCTCATAGTTTCCGAGATAATCGACGAAATATACTTTAGGGCCCTAACTTTTGGGGTGGTTTTCATCCCTTTAACGTCGACGATCGCCGATCAAAAAACAATACGTGTCGAATATTTTAACGAATATTTTAATATGTCGAACATCATACTTAAATTTCATCAAAATCGATGATTGACAGTTCGGTATGTTCTCTTGTAAGTTTCAACGGCTCAATCCTGTTTCAAGCTGAACATGATGCATGGATGTACATTGTGTAAAATAAGTTCCCGGAATTTCTCACTTTCAAATCCCACAGTGCATGTATTGAAACAAATTTCTGTGTGTAAGTAGGCAACACTGTGGTCAGTTGTTACACCAAATTTGGTCGCAATATGACAACTAATGTGCTCACGGCAGTTATTTACACCAGTCGATCCCGAAAGAAGTGTCGAGCACAGAATTTGCCTTAAATTTTGCGTTCGTAACGAAATTTCTTGTGCCGAAGCGTTAAAAATGTTACATGGGTTTATGAGTACGATTTGCAAACAAATCAACAATCTTCGGAATATCGCTTAGAAAATGAACCAAACCCTAAAAAACCGCGTAAAAGTCGCTCGAAAATTAAGGTCATGCTCACTGTTTTCTTTGATTATCGTGGTTTTGTTCATTCGGAATTCCTTCAAAATCGACAAACAGTAAATAAAGAATATTATTTGAGCGTTATGAGAAGCTTGCGTGAAAATATTCGACTTAAACGGCAAGATGTGTGGAAAAACAATTCTTGGATCCTGCACCATGATAACGCTTCGTCGCACACATCGATCTTGGTACACGAATTTTTGGCCCAGAACTCAACAAATGTGATCGAACAAGCACTGTATTCACCAGATATGGCCCCCTGTGAATTTTTCTTATTTCCGAAACTCAAAGTACCCCTTCGGGGACGGCGTTTTGAGTCGATAGAGGCCATTAAAGATAATTCGCAGAAGGAGCTGAAGGCGTTACCTTCTTCAGCGTTTAAAAAGTGTTTTGAAGACTGGGAGAAGCGTTGGCGAATGTGCATCGCTTCTGATGGGGCCTTCTTTGAAGGCGACAAAATAAATTTGGATGATTAAATAAGCAGTTCGAGTTTTATTTACAAATTCCGGGTACTTATTTTACAGAATGTATGCGAGAATTAACGAATGTTCGTGAAGCATGCGTTGATAAGGTATGATCGTTATTTTGAAAAGGTATAAAAGGGCGTATATGAGAGGAGAGAATCTTTCTTCTAGATAGTAATTGTGAGTGATAGACTTTTACATGTTCTACATTCTTAGGACTGTGAGGGCGAGAAACGTTTTCTGTGTAAAGGGTTGGGGGAGGAGGAGGGAAGGAGGAGATAGAATGCATGAAAAGTGTGTGCGTATCGTAAAATGAAAGAGGGTTGTAAGAGGAAGCGTCTGCGATTCAATGTAGTGCGAGGTGATGAGTGCGCATGATTATGCCTGTTTTGTGTGTGGGGTACAGAGCCTTTGGAGGAATGTTACTGCGTAAGAAGGTCCATGATTTTTCCGAGCAAAAAGCAATATTTGTCAGAGTACTTTTAAGCAACGATAATATTTTCATCGGGCAGCATTAAAGCGATAGTGTAGTTTTTGATTAAAGAATGAGATTCTTTTGTCTTCGTGCGTTTTATACTTTATATTTTACTGTGCTGTGTGTGTTAATTTATTGTTACAGGTTGTGTTGTGTCCTATAAGTTTTTAATATAACAGTCAATGAAAACTAACTCGTATAGAAGTATCTCCTTCTTCATTTAGAACAGGGGTTGACAAAATTTGTTGACCATCAGCCCCACATCAAACTTTTCAAACCTGTATTCACCCCCACAATATTTATCTTTAGTGGTTTATTCATGTGTATTCATGGGCATATCCAAATTTCATGAAAAAATATTCAGTCTCTAGCAATCGCATCTGGTGACTGCATGCCGCTCACGTGAAACACTTCAATTTATGACATTCAGCAATCAAAGGGTTAAAGAACTGACGGAAATATTGTAGTGATTAGTAAAAGCAGTAACAATTGCAAATAAATATTGTTACGTGTTTGCGGATATCTATTAAGTACTCATTATTAGACTGCGGATGTTTATGCAAATTTCGAGTTTCACAAATGCAGGTGAGACAGGAAAACCTATCTAGGGATTTATTGCACTTAATAAATATTACAACAAATACCATACTTTGGATATTTTAGATATATTTTTATATTATGTTCTTTTTGTATATTTTAACCGTATTAAATTTGTCATAAATGCATAAAAATCCGCAGTCTACTCATTATAAACAAACCTGTTGATAAAAGGATATCAGTTCAATAATATTTTGAGCAGAGGATGTACGATATATTCGCATCCAAAAATGTCAGACCGTAGAATTTCTTGTTCTAATATTTATAATAGTTGACAGATCTCATAATTCAAAAACATCAATTCTACTGGATGTTTCATGCATAACAATATATTTTTGAGTCGCACTCAAATTATCATTGAAATTAAATTCTGTTACAGCGTCGATAAGTATTTCGCGTATAGATACTAGTTAAATAGACATATGCCTATCCGAATAAATGAAATTATAATTTTAGAACGAAAACTTTCTTATTCAATAAGAAAATACTAGAGATTGATATAACATATTATTTTCATCATTTATGTACCATATATTTATATTTACTTCGATAAATTCTCACAAGTGCAAAGTAAATATAACTAATTACTGTTGCAAATATTCTAAAAATATCCCAGTTCAAATATAAGCATGAGTCAAGCCTTTTATGAAAGTAAGAACGAGTGTTCTAGTTAAAAAAATCAAGTTCTGAAAGGGTCTACTTTGAAAAAACTAAATAACATGCCGTAAAACAGAAAAATATCCTAAGAAACGTAGGGTATGAACATTTTATTACCACAAGTAGGTACAAAAATGTTAATTTGAATATATTCAAATTCATGAAACCAAACCTGATTCTAAAACAATGTTAAATCTCTATGCTCGTCTCCCTTTATCAAATAACGGAAGCATTATTGTAATTACAGAGCTCCATAATCTTGAATGTAGGGTTCTCGTATTCATGTATTAAATTTGATATCTAGGCGTATATTATAGCAGGCCTGAACGGAAGCCGATTTATATTTCAATGCAACACCGTACACGCAGCATTAAAATATTTCGTATTTGCATATACTATTTGATGGTTACTCACAATCAGCCTGCAGTGAATTCCAAGCAATGTTCTGTATTTGCTCTCATTAACATGCAAAGGCTATTTTAAAATCTGTGACTCAACTTGGGTCAGTTACCTACGTAACTGTAATATTGTATAATCGCACTACAGAATATTTGTCTAACTAATACTAATAGAAAAATAACGAGCTCCTTAAACGTAATTGATAACTCATGATTTAACCACACATACAGAATAACATAATAGAAAAAATTCTTTGTAATGCAAATTAATGATATACTGGTCTACTTTCTTACATCAATACTTTCATATGCATAACGCATATGTATGTACATCATTTTTATGTGTCTACATGTATGAATAATATGTACATATAACTGCCTTGATATAGATACCTCCTGCAAAGCAGTCTGTCTTCATGTTTTTGTTACTGAGGTAGCGTGCTGACTCACGTGTTCTATATTCCTTATCATTATCTACTTCGAATATTTTGTATTATACTTACATTTGTCAAAGAATATTTCGTTACAAACATGACAGAACCGAGTTCCTTAAAGTAATAGAACTGCATGACATTAGCACTAGAACTACCAAGCAGTCAAAATGAGTGAGCCCACATTTTTTATAAAAATTTTCTAAGCGTATAGAGAAACCACAGGTTGGATAATCTACGACCACCTTGTAAAACACAAATTACTGAATTGATCATCCTTTCCACCTTTTAATTTCCAAATTTCTGAAGTGCTTGTCTAATATATTTAAATAGAAGAGGTTTAACGCGAGTAGTTCTAATGTTAGCTACCTGATATTATCAAGTGGAACACAAGACATACTTCTATTATTTTCTCATATTATAAAGGGAAATAATGAATTAATGGCGGGGGAACTAATTGATTACTTCGGTAAATGCAGAAAGCTAATTCTACATATAATGCATTGTTATAGGCTTCCGTAAAGAAAGTATTATCGTTACAAATTAGTAGGGAGAACGGTTGCTACGCGTTGAACATATTTTTGGGATTGTAAACATTATATTTAATTATTATTATGATTGTAAACGAACCAATTACAACTCTTATAAATAAACTAAATAAGCTGTTACCGCGATTGCGTAACATTTCTAATTCGTCTGACTTGTTTGTCGATAATTGTGAAACTGACAACAACTGTTCCTTGCAAAAGAGACCCGAAAAAACTGCGAAATAATATCATGACAAGAAAATAACCAACTTTCAAAAGAAAGTGGCTGTTATTTATATATAAACAAGAAAATTACAAAAGATTTAGGCAGCTTATACCATGTTCTATGCATATTTCCGTTCTCGATTAAAAGTTTTCAAATAAAATTTTTAAAATACCACACATGTAAAATCTAACTTTATAATCGCTAAAGCAAAGTTCAAAAACAAATCTCCCTTCCTTCATGAAAGCCTAATTGAAAAAAAAATACATTACATTAATTTGATTAAAGGAATTCAAATTTAAAATTGATATATTTTTTATTGGGAAAATTACTAATAAATATCAACAAATATCTATAAAATAAATGAAAAATTAAATATTTATTACGTAATGGTTGGCGTAAAATTCATTTAGGAATATGACGATTAAAATAATTGTCCTCTCTTATTTTAGTTTAAAATATAATTTTAATTAAACTGGTAAATCACGAGTTCGGTAATAAATATCATTCCCTCTCTTCTTCCTCCTCCTCCTCAAATGAAGAAACGCGGAGAATGTGCTCAAGAATTTGAAAAGTCAGCATCAGTTGTGTTTCAAAACATGTAGGGCAACGCGCAGTATAAATGCCGTTGAACATGCTACCATATTTTCATAAATTCTGAGGAAATTGTAATTATACTTTTTTAACATTTTCTTAAGAATATATGAAACCCCATAAATGTATATCGAAAAATACATTTAAATCTCCATAGAATGTTAATAAAAGCTACGTTTTTGTTGCAAAAATAGAAAAATGTAGTATCGGAAATGGCAATGATATTTTTTACATTTTCTACTTACACATCAACAATAAAGCGTTTTAAAAAGTTTGCACTTTGTTCTCCATTTGTCGTCTCTGATTACTATCAAGACTCTTTTACAATACATCGTTCATCTTTGCAATCATTTTGACAGTCACTTTTATAAAGTAACAAGAAAATTACATCCATAAATCAAAGAATATTGAGAGTTTCTTCACTGCCTGAAATTTATTGCAGCACTAGAAAATTAACTTGCCTTGCTGTATTTTTCGGAGAAATACTAGAAACTTTTTATTCCTCGATATGTATAATACATTCCGCAGTTATTGGTAGAACGCAGAGAAGAACCACGTAGGCCTTCTTTTATTATGTAGACGTAAGAAAAACATACACAAACACAGGCGTCTATGTTGTTTGTGTACATATATATTTAGCTACATATGTACACACGTATATAACTATTTTCAGACTGTTTCACGGTGAAATCGAGTGTAAGAGTGACATTCCAATGATTTGCACTTTCGAATCGCGAGAGAGGGTACTAGAAGAGGAGGTACGTTCGATCGTGTTAGAGTTAAATCTGATTGCAAGCGTAAGTTATGTGAACGTCCTTGTGGATAACCTCAAAGTTACAGTGCACCTGCTGACATAGCTTACAATACTTTCAGAATCGGGCAGAATTCCTTTTTGTTGAAATTAACAAACGCGATAATGGAAAAATTATTTTCCACTACTTTTCTAATAGAAGTACCTAGTGTAATAATTCTATTATAGAATTCTATTACAATTGCTTTTGTTAAATTAATGTTTGATGATCCTATTAGTATTTTGATCTTTGGTGTGTTGATATACAACACAATTTTTTAAACTTATAATTTGTTATAACATAATTTTGAAATTTTTACAAGTATCAATTGTTCCTATTTTTGTAATCATAGCATAGATATTTGTGAAATTGTTGAAAGAAATAAATGTTTTAAATTCATTTCGCAATTTAAATTTCTCTTGCCGTAGGCTTTCAAAAAAGGTATATGTTCTTGTTAAGAATGTTGAATACCACGACGGTTATATACACGTCATTGTAATGGAACGCTACAAATACCATACCGTATTTAAATCATTCGATACTTCAAACACAATGGGTGTAGAACGCAATCGGCTTATAGTATTTTAAAAAATATTATCATGTTTTCTACGAATTCGTTTGTTAACTTTAAGAAATATCAAATAAAACGTGTAAACAACTTTTGATTGGAAACGGCGGTATATTGAACAAGGTTAAGATTTATATTCCGCAGATAAAAAATTTAGAAATTTCAATTTCATCTTTCATCAAAGATATTTATTTTGACAACAGGCACCGTCAGATTTCAATACAAATCACTTTCTTTATCATCTTCAGCCATCTTCCCCCTCTTACTCTCTTTCTCTTTCGTACTCCCTTTCTCTTTTTACATCTTGCTGCCTCGTTTTGTAAAAATATACATAAATTATCGGTCTATTTACCAGTGATGAACGTGCAGTTCGTATATGCATACATCGATGTACCAGATGTGCAAATAGAGATATTATTCTCCTTTCTATGTGAATGTATAACAACGTGTCTCGTTTGGAATATCATATTATATCATTTTCATCAATATATTCTGGCAATTTTACATTCCATATTATTTCAATCACAACTTTTTATAAAACCTTGTATATAAGACACAGTTATACAGGAATAAAAAGAAAGTTGTGGTAAAATGTTGATATTTTTTTCATGTATTGTAAAGGTTAATTTGTTAAGAAATATGTAGAGCACATATTGTAAAGTATAAATAATTTTGGTATCTTTGTTAGATGTCAAAGATCAAATTCCACACTTTTCATAAATAGTGAATAAACGATATCGTATAGGTAATATACATATAGTAAATGGATAATGTAGTAAACAAGCTGCTTAACGTTTTTCATATTTTATATTTATTACGCATTCTTCGATACTCACAATCAGAAGGTTAAGGTAATAACCCAATTAATACCATTCATTTTGGATATAATATTTAGAGATACGCAAAGTCATTGTTGAGCAGCAATCAACATTTTTAACTCATTGACTATCAACTATGAGATAATGTTTAATAAGCAATCTGAGAAAGTTACCTATGAGTTATTTTGTAGTAGCTGCGTCTGCATTTTTTATGTACCTATGACCGCTTATATTAGCCGTCGTTTTCAAATGTAAATAAAAACAGTTGACTTCTGAGAATGGAACAAAAAATCAAGACTTACGTACGAACAGAAAATTTATTCATGATGTAGAAATCGAATTAAAAGAAACAGCCACAATGATGTTACGATATCCTTTCAAAGAATCTTCCACGCGAACTGCTAGCTTTTTCTGAAATTTTTTTCGCTTCATGTATCATTAATAGGATTGCAAATAATGATCAAATGAAATAGACTTTGAAGACAAGAATTCTAAACATTTGAAGCGGCATTTCTGTAATCACAGAGTCTCCTTTCATAAAATATGAAAGGGTCTAGCCGAATAAGGGGGTCAAAAGTGCCCTTGAGCCGATTTTATTCGACGATGGGTCATTCGATAGGTGATGATGAAAAACCATTACACACAAATTTTTAATCCGATACCTTCACCGGGAGGGTAGTTATAGGGTACAATCGAAAAATCAGTTTTTGCCTCATTTTCCCCCATTAATGTGGTGCAAAAATTCCAAAAAAATTCTAACACATTCTAAACATGAATGTACACGTTAGGGATTTTTTTCAGATTTTTCCTTTGCAAGTTCCACTCACGAAAAATGAAAAACCGAAAAAAAATTTTTTAAACATCGATTTCGTATTGAAATCTTTCGAGCACAACTTTTTCCTTTTTACAGTAGTTGCATAATGTTATCAATGTTATACCCTAATTTTTTCAGATTTTTTGAGTACGGTGCATCACGGTCGGAAAAATCAAAAACCGATTTCTGGGACACATTTTGGGCTGAAATTCGCCCATTATCTGCCATTCTTGTATGATTTTAATACACTATGTTCATATTGTGACCTTCAATGTTTAAAAGTAACAAGTTTCAACGACGAGAAAACATAAAAATATTTCACTGAAATTAAAATGGTATTAGAGCAATTAAAAATTTGTTGAGATTTTTAATCATTTATCGAAAAATAATTTTTTCAATAATTTTCTAAGTATTTCTAAACACATATTTTTCTACATTTCAATTTTTATAAAACTTATGTAGTGCCCCAAAGTAGCCTTTGAAAACTTTGAGGGCATTTAGTTGAAACTATATGGAAGTGATTCCTACGAAAATTTGCTACTCTTATCTGTGCCTTTTGTTGTTATGCCTTCTTAAAGTTTATTTAACACAGGAGGACAGCTGCCGAGTCTCACAATGATTGGGGCGCGCGCTCAGTAAATCCCTAAACTTCAAGGCACCGTGCAATAATGATAGAATCCCATTGCTACTAATAAGAACAAAGACTTCTTGAACATCAATTCTATTATCTATTTACAATTAGTTGCTCTTATTGTTAGTTTGCAAACAAAGAGGAACGAGCTGGGCAATCTGAGTGGAAGGAAATCATATTCTCCGCGATACACAGTTCACTTAAAAATTGAATAAGTAAAACGCGCCGAAAGATGCCAGGTTGAAACTTCTCAGATATATTTCTTAGACTGTATAAAACTAATTTCTACAAAGATTTCATACCACTCAAGTGTTATAAAGCATTCAAAGCCAGCCAACTGGTTACAGATCTTCAATATCATCAGCTCATTTACTCTGACTATCGTGATGTTGCCCACTCAGAATTCCTTTCGGAGAGGCAAACCGTCAATAAAAAATATTGCCAGGGTGTTATATGTAAGATGTTTGAAACAAAATGTTTGCTGGAAAAGGCGATAGTAGAAGAACAATTCTTGGATTTTGCTCAACGACAATGCACCATTCCACACAGTAATCCTTGTACGCGAAGTTTTTACCAAAAAGTGACCGAATGTTGGCGAACAAGCTCTGTAAAATTACCACTTTGTGGAAGACGTTTTGTATTCATTGAAACCATGAAACCAAATTCACAAAAGTAACTAAAAGCGATATCGAAAAGTGCTTATAAAATATTTTTCTATGACTGGATTATTAGTTGACATAGGTGAATCTCATGATTATACCAATATTTTGTACTTGCATCTTTAAACTCATATGGTAGCTTACGCTATCATTTCTCCCTTTTAACCCCTTTAGCGGTAAATGCCACGGTTGCTCGCATTAGTTTTCCAGACACGTCTTTAAGCCTTTAAGTCTAGCAGACTGAATTAATCTCATAAACTTATTCATATATCCATCGTAAACTAATAGATGTGTAATAACTTAACTGTTTTAAATCGATCCATTAGCATGCGAGATTAAATAGTATATTCAAATCGAAAACCACGAAATTCAATTGTGACGTAAGAGGTGAGCCATTTCATATCGACTACCAGCGATCAAAAATACTTTTAACAATAAATATATTGTCATCTTTTAATAAGGCTACGATCGTTGGAAACGTACGTCTATGTTAAGTGAAAATATGATGTACTTAATTGAAATAAAAATTGAAAACCACTGCGATACGCGGTTTCAAAGTATTTAACTTGTTCATAAGTATGGTAATATCCCATCCGCTACGCTTGTGGAGGCATTGTTTTTTTATTATTAGTCTGTCACTACGCAACACTTGCAAAGTACATTTTATCATAGATATACGTGAATGCAAATGAATCTAGGATACAGTAGTAGGCTCTCTCCTATTAACGTTCTCAAATATTCCTCTTGGACGTATTCCCTGCTGATAGCGAGAAGAAAAGGTTACTGTACTGTTAACTTTTTGCAAAAGGTTTAACATACGCGCGTGAACAATTTTTAACAGAAAATCTATACGAGATGTAAAACGGAAAGTCCTTCTTTCCATTCGTTACGATCTTGAAAACGTTAAACCGTTCGCAAAGCACGTTCGAACGCGCTTGTAAATTCGTTTGTCGTCGATGTAATCGATGCGAATGCGTGACTGACTGTATAATGCTGTGACACGTGTCGCGCGGCGTGCATTGTAATTAAGAGGCGCTCGCCATACCTTCACCTCCTTCGCGTACTCTCTTTCTACTCCCTTTGAAATCACTGTTTTATTGACAATGGTTCTCAAACGCAGCTTTCTTCCGTCCAATATTGGGCAAAACATGAAACATGTAACCAAAGAAAAAATACGTAACATTTGATGTTTAATTTCTTTAACTCGAAGAAAGATGTGAGTGCACAAGGTCTGTCTGTTTCGCCGAAATAAAAGTGCGTGCATCGATGACACGAAATGCTGCTACAATGGAAATGAAAATTTACTGCGTTTAAATCTTTCTCTCTGTTTCAACTTCAAATGCGATTGTCATATTTTTGACCCACCAAATGAAGTCACTTGATAAGTAGTTTTCTCTGATTCGCCGGACGGATAGAAATACCCCTCATCCTCACGCATTTTCGATTCTAACAACAAAACTAAAAAAAAACAAAACAAAAAAAACGCTTAAGAAATAAGGGTTTAATTTTCGATTGTAATTCGCCGAGCTCAGGGTTCAAGAGCGGATATGATGGAAATGGCCAGTGCGAGGACAGCACCTACAGATTAAAATCAGCTGTCTCGAATTCAAATCTTTAATAACCCCTGAGAAATTAAATTTTTTTTTACGAGATAAATATATACTACAGCCTCGATGATTCGAAGCCCACCTTACATTATGGGTCCTAGGCGACATGTTCTTCTAGTCGTTTCTACACAGTCAGAGCAACACGGCTTCGTGTGTTTCCTTATAGTAACAAATCTAAGATTATAATCCATAACTAACGGTCAAATCACGTTGTAACACCAGTTCTCGTCCGATCACTGAAGTTAAGCAACATCAAGCGCGGGTAGTATTTGGATGGGTCCCCGCTTGGGAACTGCGTGTGCTGTTAGTATTTTTTTTTGCGAATACAATCAATGATGAAAAAGAAAATGATATTACATACAAGGTAAAAATTCATGTTTGTATAAAAAAAACAAAGTTTTTCCTGAGTAGATAAATGTAAACAATCGCAATATTCCGTACTTTTTAGTGATAGCAAATAACTGTCTCTTCCTGGTCATAATCCGTGGACTTGAAATAAAATCTACGATAACCCCTGAGTGTGGTCGTTGAAAAATCACTACTGTTTATTATGGTACCGGAACTTATACCACTTTCAAAATAAACCGCTCTTATCTCAGTCTGTTGAAAATAATTTTGTATTCTAATGTTATTCGTGATTAAAACAAATCATTGATTAGGAAATACTGAAGAACTTTGAAAATATTACATAAGTATTATTATTTCGAAACTCATTTGGAGGTATATAAGAAGGTATAATTTTAAATACTTGAATACTTTAATATCAGCTATCACCTTTAGAGAGAAAAATATTCAAATGTTTTTTATGTCTTTCTTTCTTACATTTTGATAAATAAGGAATTGTGAAACGCTCAGAATCATAAGTAAAACTTGAAGAAAGAGGAAAAATAATTAGATCAAATCATGTAATTTTAAGAGCCACAGTCAATATTGAATTAATTGTACATAATTATACTGACAATGAGCGTTATATCAATGATGTATTGAGCGTCGTTCGCGAGGACCATTAACTATTTTTGATACAATATTAATAGCCCCCTTTTAATATAATTTTTATTATTCCAACAAGGATATAATGATATGTGGATTTTAATATTGTACGTTATTAAAGATTTTGTCATTTGAGAAGATTTGTAATTATATATAATATATATAATAGCAAACTATATGGTAATGCATTGAGGGTGAAAAAAGTTATAGGTATATATAAGTTTATTATGGCTCCCGGCCATAAAAAGAACTCAGTTTATATTGCTTTTTACTTTACTATGTTTCACAATTACAATTTACATACCTACATCAATCATGGGCCACACAAATACTACTGCTTTACCCTTACTCTCTATTATCTTTGGTTATACTCCCTATTCTTTACTGCATTATTACACATTTGTATATCATTAATTCGGCCCCCTCTTTCTAATCGAAGAAGAGTAATGATACCATTATGTTCGAGCAATATAGTGAATAGCAGCATAAAATAAGCATTACATTATATTTATTTCCAGTTAAATTGGTTAATTTCTTTGAATCTTGTTTTCCTCATATATGGTCTGATATTGCTATGGCAAAATATAACACCTCTGTATTTTATTGCAAGTAAACTTTGTGTTGATATTGTTTGTATGACCGCAAAAACACATATAACCTGCCAAATATTCATTCTACTGTATCAACTACAACAACTTAGTTTTGCGGTAAAAATTAGACAAGAAAAATGTATATTTTCCTTGAGTGAAAAAATTGATTTTGCAGAAGAGACGGATTATTAACCTGTCGAAAATCGTTACCTTCTTTCTATTGGGATTATTATAATGCAAACAATACACTCGTTATCTCCACTTATGGATTGTCGAAAATACGAATAATTTTGTATATGTTTACATATATCACAATATGTATATATTCCCATATATTTTACTCATCCGCTTAAAAAATTGCTGCCACTCACTATATTGCTAGAACATAATGATATCATCAATTTTTTGTGATTAGAAAGAGGGCGCTGAAAGAACGATATACAAATGTGCAATTGTGCAATAAAAAATAGGAAGGATAACTAAAGATAATAGAGAGCAAGGGTAAAGGAGTAGTATTTGTGTGGTCCATGATGAATGAATGTCAATTGGAACTGTGAAACATAGTAAAGTAAAAAGCAATGTATCCGGGTTTCTTGTTCTGGTCGGAAGACTGAAAATAAACTTATATGTATAATCTTTTTCGATTAAAACGTTTCCTCCCACCCTTCGTCACTTTCAATATACGCTGCTAACTGTCATTACCATATTTACATATATGTTTTTATAGCGAATATATAGAAATGTGATACAACATATTGGCGCGAAATCAGTTAATTTTATTAACCATTCTAATATGTTTAAAAACTCATAAAACAAAAATTATGGTATTAAACATGGCTGTTTGAGTCTCCCGAATAAGACAAATATATACTTTGAAACATTCAACAACGTGCGTAAATATATGTACATATATACAGGGTGCCTCACTTAGGTATGATCACCCAATATCCTTTATTTGCCGGAAAATAATGCTTAATAATTCATACGTAATTCGAATTAAATTGCCAATACGTTGTAAAACGTCTTTTTTACAAAGTCGATAATTTTATTGAATTTTTGAGGATATCGGCGCGTTTTTTCATATCGTTGCTTATCTTTTTGTATGGGGTACCACATGAAAAATATATTCGTGCAAGAAGTAGGATAAGACTTTCGAATGTCACGAAACTCAACAAATGAAGGTTAATCAGACAATTAATGTGTGAAAAAAACGCAACTGTTATGAGAGACGTGAACACCTGCAAGTCTGAAGAATGTTCTTTTACAATACAAAGGGTATTCGAATAACTTGATCATGAAATTTACAAAGCGTTTGTTATTTCGTTTTATTCAATGTTTCATTTGAGGTACTGAAAAAGTCGTCCTTTTACGGCCACGCACATATACACACACAGCAAATATGTACGCTGGGTTCGAATAATAATATACTGTAAGTGGAATACACTCTTTGAGTGGGAACAGTATCGGTTTGTGAATAAGACGCCGAAGCAAAGGTAAGTACCGTGCGGCTCGCCAGACTTGGCACCTAGGAGTTAAGCCTGTTTCGGCAGAGTCTGATTCGCCAGGCGTCAAGCGTCATGTCTCTTGTCACACGTACACGAAGGCACTTGACGTTCAACCTCGCGATTCGTTAAAAGAGCTACACATACAAATCGAACTAAAAGACGAAGAGAGAGAACGCTGCAGATCGAAGCAAGGGATACAACGCGATTTGGGTGGCGACAGTGAGGACATCGGCGTAGGCACCAGATTTCTACCATCTCTATAGTAAAAACAGAATAAACTCCGGCAGAATTACCCCCACCACATGGGGAGATTCTCCTTGATGAAACGGAGCGCGCGACGAGACAACAATGTAATACAATGTCTCGCTCCTCCAGACAAACTAATAAGAATATTTGAATGCTACGACTTTGTCGGGTGCTTCCTTTAACCAGTTAACTGTGGCGCCCTCGTTTGAGAGCGCGCACCGTTTTGTGTCGTCAGAATCGAGCCATGACGAGTATACTCGTCAATCACAGAGTAAGTTGCGCTGGTAAGATATTGGATCAAAAAAATGGGTTTATATTATAAAATTGACACTTTAATTACTAATGTATATTTATTTGGTTAACTTAAACATATATTACATACTTATTAGACGAAAAACGCAAGAAAAATTAAATACACATGATACCAAGAATTTAAACTCCTGCTGTGGCATGGTATTCAGCAAAACAGGGTGTTACACATAATCGACTTTTGCTTTTGCCCCTTTTACGCTAACATCTTCAAAACGTTGTCATCGCACATAAATAAATTCGTTATGCGAACTGGTAAGCTGTTTCAGCCGGTGCATGCGGGGATGCATGAGTTCATCTCAAATTATTTATATTTTTTATTTGTTTGTTTTATTCTGGCATGGCCTCAAAATATTCTAAACATCTTGAAATTTGAGAATATGTTTTGTTTTTCTCAAAAATTACAATTTAAATAGCCAATGGTCACTACTTTATATGCATGACGAGTATACTCGTCAATACACAAAATCGTGCCACTTCTCCATGACGAGTATACTCGTCAATCACAGTTAACTGGTTAAGAGGCTGAGCGAGTGGACTCCAAGAAACAAAATTGTACGAATAGGCGGTTGAAAACGAGAAGCTCCGCCGCCGAGGTGCCAGGTCTGGCGAGCCGCACGGTACATGCACACACGTTTAACACCGGGCAACAACAGGATCACGTAAGTAGAGAGAGAGAGAGTAAGTTCAGAATTTATTATTAGAACCAACTCTACATATACATACATACATATACCTCTGTGTATAATTATATTTCCTCCTACTGAACTGGAATATCTTTTAAAAAGGCAATCATCAAATTAAAACATTTTTGTTTCATAACCATTATCAGAAAAAAAAAAACAATAAAAATCTCAAGCATTAAAACCGGATAAATCGGCGTGTAACGATCAACTTTGTATGAGTCTCTAGGTATCTTATAATTAAAAATTGTTTCAATTCCGGTTAAAATACTGGTAAAAATGTTTTTTTTAACTGAATGATATTCCAAAGTGAATAAAATAATGTCGTTTTTTGTTTAGGAAACCTGAAACACTTTAAGTGCGATCTATAAATACATTTCGATGATTTCCAATTACGATGGCATAAAATACATGTTCAACTCACTCAAACAAAACAGAAGGGGGAAAATTGAAATTACTATATTTTGCGAGGATCGTTCATATCTATTAACGAATCGTGGTAAAATAAAAATAATGATAGCTCTGAAGTAGTTTACATCGACTACTTAGACCTTAACATATCTCACACGATAATATTTTTAAGCTATAATGTCACAGAATAGTTTAATGTATAGTAACTCAAAATGTAGAATAAAAAATATCAACATTAGGCAAATGTTTTTCATAATAACCACACGCTACCCATTATTAACCGGACTTGATGACACTCGAGTGATAGTTTCTCTCTAGTTTCAGTAAGTCCAACAAGTAAACCAACACCATTGTTCTCATTACAATTATATTCATATCACATGTATGTATATTACAACATTCATTGAAAATTTTTTAATACAGAAAACCAATCCGTGCCAATGAATACTAGTAATATAAGAATAAAATGTGGTTCTTATTTATAATTATTTATAATATAATTTAGCGTAAATTGTCTAGGTCTCATTTTTCACAACTGTTTATGACATAGCTGCAAATATTTTCTTAAAGAGAATAACGATACTATTGTTGTATTAATTTTATAATATATTTATATACATTTATGTAATTTAATAATACTTTCTTCACTTTTTAATTGCACTTAAATGAAAACGACTTTTAAGTATATCTTACCGTAGCACCTGTATGTAATAGATGGAAAAAGTATCTAAAAGATAATTCTTCAAAGTTTGTTTGAATACATCAACTGTTTTTATCACCGGCGTTATTTAAATATTTTGGTTACGTTATTGTAATTCATAGTAAAAATCCATCCGGACTTTCTAACTATCTCGAAAACGATAGTCAGAATAAAGCAATATTAAAAAATAAAATTGCACTTTTAATTTCAATTTTCCTCTTTTTTCGGAAAGGAACGTAAATGGAAATTTACTAGGCAATCATCAAATAAAAACATTTTTAAACAAGAAATATTATAACAACGTGTAATTTACATTACAATTTCAAATCAGTAATGTTTTCAATGTTATATAATATTATACATATAATAGTTGCAAATTCACCTGCAAAGTACGTGTAAATATTTAAAAAGCTCAATATAAAAACTTTTTACTGAAACATTTTAACTAAAAATGTAACTAGAAATTTTAAAATGCCTTTCTGGAATGTTGACCAAATAGTAGCGACTACTAATGCCAAGTCCTTCCAACAATTATAAACTGGAAAATGCAATAAGTATCAAAATTGTAAGTAGAAGATATAATTCTCTCATGAATAATAAGATATAAAATAAGATATAATTCTCTCTGGGTTTGCTCATATAATTGCATGGTCTCAGAATTCTACTGCCTATCTTGTTATTGAGCTATTCAAGTTGTGGTAGACAATTCCCTTAAACTATTCAACACAATTTCTCCTTTTCGCTACCGATTCCGGAATGCATTTTTGACTAATGGTATGGCTTTGTATATCCAGTACTTACAGTACTGAAGGCTTTGTTTTAACAGCACAATGAAAATAATTAATTTTAACTTTTCAGGAATAATTTTTGTGTATGTACGAATGCAATTTAAGTAAAATTAAGTAGCTACCTCCCTTCGCCACTTAATCAATAACAAAAAAATTAAATAAATATAGATAAAGGATGTACGCATTGTTACTATCACAATTAATTTTCACATGTTGTAATTAGGTCATGTGAACTTGAAATTAAGAATAAGTTTATATATATAAACAACATAGTTTCTTCTATATATAGATACCCATATACAAATAACAATTTGAATTATTACTGAAACTTATAAGAACGTAAATGAATATTTATATGGGTGTTTTTATATATACACAGTGTGTCCTTACTAATTCTAATTATATATTTTAAACATATGTTGCAATGAATATTAACATCTTTTTCGTAATATACGATGCATGCATTTTGAACTAAAAGTAATATTTTTTCTAGCTTTATACGATTTACGTAAACGTATTCCTTGATGTTAGACTTTTTATTACGCATTAAAATTTTATGCGTGTTATGCTATATCGTTATTTGACGTTATAAATATATCCTAACTGTTTCCACTTTTATATCGGTAGCACAGAAACACAATTCACGTCGCCTTGACTTACTTGAATACGATTCGGCGATCGAGGTGTAAAACCGTGAAGAGTGTGTAATCCCTAACCAGTTTCCAACGACCTTCAACCTTGCTTTAACCGCGAATCTCCTGGCGCCATCGTTCTTAACCGACACATTATAGGAAGATAGAGATCGATTCTGAGTTCCCACATTTAAGGTCTTCTTTTATATACACTTTAGAAACGTTAAATTACGATCTAACATAAATATTTATTTCTATTTATTAATGTCATTAATTAATAGTCGAATAGACATTTTTTGACAATATAGCACAATCAAGCTGTTGTGTTGAAAGATGCTTTATCTTCTACAAAGTTACATTTTTCAGGTTAAAACTTTCTTTATCAAATACGAAGTTGAAATAAGAAGAAAAGAATCAATCAAATGCTACAATAAATGAAACTGATAATAGAAGAAATAAATCAAGCATTAACGCATTGCACTGTGATCCTGCGTTAATGCAGATTGTCAAATGTATGATTGTAAATTTTGCCCATCAACATCTGTCACATTATTCTGTCTCCAAGAAAACGGTAAAAAGAGGACAAAAAGGCAGTGGTATTTTGTTTAATTTGTGCATCACTTACTTATTGTTAGTGAATTTAAATATGATATTAACTTGAAAAAGTTAAGAGTGCCATTCAGACTCTCAGCGGCTGATATTTAGCCTGTGTGCAATATATTAAGAATTGAAAAATGGATTATCGCAGTATATGTCATTTTAACTTCGATATTTATCACGATTACCGTATATACAAATTATTTGGAGATACCACGAAGTAAATATTAAACAAAATTTATACACTCATGTAATGTACCTGCAGTCAATGGAAACATCATAGTAGCTGTTGCATTGTGCAGATACATGTCTACAGTTTAACTACCGTTTAATGCACTTGTTATCTATAACAGTTGTATATTGAATGTGGCGACATTCTTGACGGGAAAGATAAGGGAGGGGGGATTTACTTTTTAATAAATTCTTAAAAACTAGATAAGTGAGTTTTTAGAAACTAGTTGTCAGATGAAGTATCTATAACGATTATGATCAAACGTCAATAAAGTTAGATACATCATAACTTTGAAGAGATCAACTTTAAAATAGGTACATTTATGGTATTTTATTCACTGAACTTCATATCTGACCTGAGATGTAGGGAGTATTTTATTTTGGAACATAACTAAAAAATGTATCATAAGTGTTAAATAACGATTATACAACAGAGTATTTTCTTTACAAATCTGTAACCTAAGGGTGGTTTGTGACAAAGACATAGGTGTCCCGAGTGTAAAAGGACAAATAATTTAACTCTCGTGATCTGGAACTCATTGTATCATTGACCAGTTTTCATACGCATTCTTACTACGACATTTACACATTCTTTCTATTTAAAGGATACTTCACAAGAACGAATTTCATTTTAAGCCATATACATAGATATACGTTAATCAGAAGATTGCATAATAAAGAAGAAACAACATATTATAATGCGATGTTTATATGTTTTGCCTATTTCTAGTTAATTGAAAACTATATTGTAACAATACCGAATTGCTTTATTTTACACATCTCTGAATTCCATGCATATTTAATGTACTTATTATATGTGTAATATTAATTACTTTAGTTTTATACATATGTATCTTGCAATAAACACTTTACATTATTTTCATAGATCGGTTTTAAATGTTTGCTAGTAATTTACATGTCTTTTTTATGAATGGTTTGTATGTTACACCCTATTTGCGGCATCTGTGAATTTGACGTGTTATTACATTTCATGCTTAAAAAAGAGAAAATTAAAATATAATTTTAGTTTTTATTGGTCTCATTGTAGAAATCTATATCTCAATTGAATTTATCGACTCCCTTTCTATTTTCCCATAACTACACACACGTAAAATATATATTAACATTCGTTTTTATATGAAAATTCGACTGGTCGTCGGATTAACAAAATCATTGAACATCTCCAGATTCTATTCATTGGATTATAACTGAAACCACGATACGATGCAATACTGTAGGAGACAAAGAACACAAAGGCGATAAAACCATTATTGAATTTGGTCTTCTAAGATATTATTAATAACATTGGTTGGTATATATAATCTAAAATTAGTTGTTTGTAAAACAGTAAAAACGCAACTCCTCTCTATACAAGAAATTAAGAAAAAGGACAAAAGAAAATGTATAATATGGGACACGATAATTGAAGAAAAAGTTATTTCTTTGCACTGCTAATTACTTCCACTCAATTGAAAGTGATGACAAAACCCTATGATATAATTGAACATACGTGGCTGAATTAAGAAACTGCAAAAAATTCACGACTACGTTTTCGTATCCTATCTTACAATTTTTTTTCTACTATTATAGTAAAGTAAAAGTTATTTTTATTGTTTAATTAAAAACGAATCTTTTTTCTTTAAACAGTAGTTTGCAATTTCATCACGAAGTTACAGTCTTATTCTGTTTTCAATCAGCAAAAACTTTATGTATCAAAATATATACTTAAACCTGTATTTAACAGGTCAAAAATACACTGTTATACCTAACCCAGACGATTTCAAAGAAAATATGTTTAAAATAAATGTTTAGAAACCTGCTGGCAATTTAGGTACCTTCCCTCGTCATCCCCGTCGGAGTACCTTGTATTGCTGGTAAGTAACTTCAATCATATAAATGTTGAAATATTGTTGCATGTTTTTAAACGTAGAATTAATATGTTTGATATTTGCCACACATTTGATAAACATGTAAGTAATCACCCGAGAGATAAAATTGTAAAGTTTATTATCAACTAAAGCTATTAATACAGAAAACTCGTTTAACGTTGACGCGGAAAATTTATTACTTAATAAAATTTAATAATTCACATAAAAAATGATCCTAGCACTTACGATTAGATGTCATTCCAAATTCTTTACTTCATTTTATTGACAAAGATTATTAACAAAGAAAAAAAATTGGAAATTGATGAATACATAATTTGAATACATTAATTTATCAAGACCAAAAACAGTTCGGACGGTTAAAATTGTTCTTTCTTAATTTATTTACATATTACGTACTCATTATAAGTAAAAGATATATGCATAATTATAAAATATGAAAAATTACTTAATTTTATAGTTAAGAAAAGTCAATTGTGTCACGAAATCATTATTTTATTGGAACTTTTTGAAGCTCTACGCATTGCATGGTAAAATAAATTCGATAAATAGTCTGCGCGCAAGATAACCTCCAGCTACGGTGCATAAGGGGATGAAGGCTCAGACTTGCAAATAAGAGGAGCAAGTTCCATTATTCCTCCGTCACCTGTGGGAAATTTTTCCTATGTGATAGAAATTCCATATCCTCGATAGTTCCTAACCCACTTTAATCAGAAGATTGTAAGCAAAATAATCATATCAGTTAACGCCAAAGAGTATAGAACTCCAACAAAATGACAAGGTACCCTCCCGGAATTACTAAAACAACAATAAACGCAATAAAAAAGCGAGATGAGAATGCGTTCTTAAGACGGCGATAAACGCATATTTCCACGCCATAGAAATAATGTTTTAAGCTGACCTACTGGTCGGACCTATTATGTATATTTAGATGCATACACCTTCATCGTATGCAGGTAAATAATATGTATAATATATAATGAACATCTCAATATTTTATTGTGAAGCGATGGAAAAGTTTATGATTTTACATAAATATAATGTGTATAAGAGATAAAGTTATATGCTGTAATAACAATTAAATTAATATGAAATGAATATTTTTCTATTAAAATCACGTCTTCATAGGAAAAAATCGTCAAAAGTAAAAATAAATATATATTTAACAACTCTTTACTTTCTTAATAACAATATTTAAATATTGAAAATATTACATTTTAAGAGTCATAAGAAATTATGGACATTGAATTCAATAGTACCTGTCACCGGTGATCCATGTGGTATCAAACGTGTTAAAGAAGAAATTGAGACATTTAACCAATAGTTTTCGATTATATTATTTCAACATTTGCTAGCGAATATACATGAATACTTGTTCGTTCTTGAAATGTTCCCTTGTGAATTTGACAATTTCGTAATAAACACATGATTTAACATTGTTATTCAATTGAGCATAGCCATTCCCTTCAGCAATGGAACTGCACAACTTAAAAATGATAATTGCTTTACAGTTAAAGAGTACATTTAAATGCCGACTATTATTTTGAATTGCTCAAAATCAAATGAAACTTACAAGTTATTTGATGAAAAAACACATATTTAATACATGCTGTGAAAAGATTCTTCGGCACATTAAAACCGGAGATATTTTATACATCACAAATTCATCTCTCCGTAATATATATTTTCACAATTATTAAAAAATGAACAGCTATAAGTTATAAATATTATGACTATATCTGATTATTTTACTCGTGACAAGTTATAAAATATAACGTGTGCATATAAAGTATTATGGTAAGTAAGACTTTCATAGTTTATGGGATTGCAGAGGCATGACTTTTTGACGTCTTTTACCGAATTTCTTACTCTAATCGAATTCCCCACGTTTTATAAGCATCGCTCCACTTCCAGTTTCATTCATGTCGCTCGGAATATACCAGCTTTCAATATTTAATGTAAATGACACTATCAAAATGTTAAAATCGTTGTTTTACGGATTCTCGTTTGTAATTTCTATTGCCTTTCTGTGTTCCATATATACTTTCGCACATAATTGGTTCCTGAAAAGTGCGAATGTTGAATGTTCGAAAGTCGAGGGACACACGAAAAATATAAAAAATTGTTAATGTGGTTTATTTGTAAACTTGAGATTCTCCAACCTTTAGTAGGTAATACTAGAGACAATATTACAATATTGGAAAACCTCAAATAGGCAATGTGTGAGTGACCGCGAGTGACTCTGCACCGAAGTAGTGACTGCATAGAAACAATTGTTGAAATAGCGACAAAAATTTTTTAAAAATTGAATTTTAAAAATGTGCAAAATAGCGAATCGTGGGAAAGTATAATGTGTGAAAATCAAGGGCCGCTTCCTAATTTTAAAAATCCAAGCTTTTATATCAACTTACTTTGTCATAAAACGATCTGCTTTTTATTTTCATTTATAAGTTCGATAATAAAACGGGAAATGCAAAATATCTTGTTTTGATATTAATTAAAACAAACTATTTATCCAATGCCACATAGTGTAGAGCCTCGTTTAACTTATACTGCAAAATCAACACCATACTCTTAACCGATTTCTCAAAATATTCGTTTTTCTAAACGCTTTCAGTTGGTACAATTTACCCGACCAGTCGGTTTAATTGTACCACAGGTTCGGTAAATTGTACCACTAGGAGTTAAGGGACTTCCAAACATGATAAATGATTAATTATTAAATAAAAAAGTTTTCATAATACACTATACTCTAAATGACAATATTTTAATTATTATTGAAAAAGTGTTAACAAAAATTAAATCAATACTTCTTCAATAAGTAACATTCATAATTATGAAGAAAAAATTAAACAAAAGTATCAAAAACGAAAGAAATTTAAACATTTATCAAACTTAAATACCTACTTATAAAATTAAATGATTGTTTTTATGAAAACGAAATAAACCATTTTTACTTAAAATTATTATTTGGTCAATTACTAATTATTTATTATAATTGTTTTGTACTGAGATCGAATTCTTTATTTTCTTTTACCCTGTTTTAGTTCAAACAATTGTCGCAAAAATTTGGATTCGATGTACAGGTTTCGTCTTGTTGAGTAAATTGTACCAGTACAATTAAGACAACTACTGGTGGTTCGATTTATCGAACTAAGAGTTTTAAAAAATATATATTTGTCACAAAATAAACTCGAAACCTAATACGTTCGTTACTTTATAGTTTGAGAGATGATTATAGACCTGTTCAATAAAAAAATATAGCAAAATTCTAACTTTCCATTTTACTGAGTAATGTCCTTAGCTACACGCGTCAAAATTTACATGAAACACTAACAAAAACGTTTTTTTTCTCGCAAATTGAATGCACTTGCCGGATGCCGTTACAAAACAAAAAGTAGTTGTGGGTGCTGTCAGTGCTTAGTTTCGTGTTGCCAGGAAAGAAAAATAGTGGCATTTAGTTGGAAATTTTAAGGTGGTACAATTTACCAAGCAGTACAATATACCAGACTCTCCCCTATAGGTACATATACTAATTATGTACTACAATAAGACGAAAAATTTTTCATTTTCAGTTTGTTACTGGAAGAAATTGAACCTGAGACATATTGCATATTTACGAGCACATTTCTGCTTACTTTAGTAAATAATACATGCTATGATTTCTTTACTTCCATCGAAACTTTATTATGTTATACACGTGTCGAATAATATACAATTTGAATACCCTGCTTCAACAACGATAAACTGTCGAGATTCAAATCATGGAATTCAATGGCGAAATGCATTTACTTTTCATTACTAAATCGAGAAATAATTCTGCGTTTTTTTCAAATGAATCCTGCATTTTGTAAAGATATTTTAAATTTTGCAAAATTCACTATTAAATTATTCCTGTACTTTCTTCAAAACCAATACTTGATCTTAATTATAATGTCGTTAAGATAGAGCAAATTGACATTAATATAATTAAAGTAAATTAGAAATACATCAATTGCCATTCCAACGATACTAAGGGTTTCGAGGGTTTCGGACTAAGCGACGAATTGCATTTTAACTTCGCAATTACGTTAAAGTAGATTTCAATTAATAGTAACAGAATCTTAGATTACATTATTTATATGATTATCCATTTAAAAATAGTGGCAGTTGCTACAATTGTTCCCCTTCATTACCCATGACTGAACTTTTGGAACTTGGCAAATCGAATGAAAGTAGAAGTTAGAAATTGGCATGTTAACGTAGAAAACCATCTTCTCTACAGTTCCACGTCAATGTTTCGCTTATGACCTGCACAACGATACGAAAGTTTTGGCGATATTAGACGTCTAACACATCGACATAAATCGCTTAACGACCTCAGGTGTTAAGTAAAGTTATACTTCCCATGGGCGATCAAAAGTACTGTAGCAACTTTTACCATAATCCAATTCAAATCTTATGTTGCAAAAATGATTTTCTTCCTTGAATGGAAGAACTTATGTTGACTTATGTTGAAGGAAGGAGACGAAAGGATTAAAAAATCTGGAGTTACATTTCTTATGAAATTTTAAAGTTTAACAATAAACGTCACCTTACTGTACGTACGAATACATTCTAAGCAGAAATTTTGAAAGGTCTTGTGTAGAGAGTTAAAGTTAACGGTACCATTCCGACATGTACATAGGTATGTATCTGACAGAGAGGTTGGATTCAGTAAAATGTCTATACTCCTTTGAGAACCTGTTCTTCTAACTTTAGCATAACGTGAAAAATCTTCTTTTGATGTTTATCAATAGTTTTTTACTTTTTTTAGTTACTTTCTATTTATCAATAGTTTCATATAATGACAGAATACTTTACTTTTTAATTAATTTAGTGTCTCGTTCGCTTCGATAAATTGTTGTTTTTCATGTTGGACTTGGATATCTTCTGGAATTGCGGTTTCTTTCTTTTTCCTTTAATAGACTATTGTTTTATGTGTGTATTTTTTGTATAACGATGAAAGGTTATTGCTTTTCGTAAGAAGATTAATCGAGGAAGTTTCATCTGGCATGAAGTAAACTTGTACTGTAACGATGTAATTTTATCGTAACAGTGGCTAGGATTAATCGTAATAAGATTAAAGTTAACGGCTAATCAGAGAAAAGATGATCGTCGGAAAAATATATTTAATATACTACACAAAGCAGTAAAATTAATCCTTCATCTTTATGTTTTGACTATACTGAAACATGATAATAAAGTGCTTAAAAACTACAACTCAAAATGAAGAAAGATTAAGGTGGTTGATTGAACCCATCACAGTAAGCAAATAAAAACATACAGAAAGTACAAACATAATTTGTAACACGTTGAGGTATATATGTCTTTTTGTTGAAAATCTTAAATACTGATACAATTGTTTTTTGCAGTTCCATTGCAGATTAACAATGCCAATAATATTACAAAAGACCACACTCAGTTGCTTTCGTTTCTTTCTGTGAATGTAACGAAAAAAATTTATCGGAGTGACGTAGGTAGTTGATAGTCTTTAAGACTAGAAGTACTAAGAAAGTCAAAATTACTGGTTCACAATTTTTTCTAAAAATTCTCCAACTCTTTATGACAGCCCTAGAGCAAATATTCTACGTCAATATTATAAAACACAGATTAACGAATCGATTATGTGTTACAAGTATATGACGATAATCCTTTCCACCTTTGAAACCTCCTTGTTCAAAGTAATTATTTAATATATTGAAACGAAGTAGATTTAACGTACATAGTTCTAGTGTTACCTACAAGTATTTAAAACAATGCGTCTATAAATATTGTTAAGCTCGTGAATCTTCTTAACTTTAACAAATTTTTAAAAAAATAGAATCTGGTGGTGTTAGATGTTGTCGCTTAATCATTGCAATTTGTTTACTTCTTCAGACATCCTGTTAAGCAAAGATCATGTAACCGAACATTTCCATACCCAACAAGAATTAATATCGCGTTGAGATTACCATCGTACTGAATTTTATACTGATGAAAATGTGTTTACCTATCGTGAAATTACATTGGAAACTAACGGTGAATGATTGTCCATTCCGTCAAAACGCATTTTAAAGGGACAGCTTTACTTCTTCGGTAGGATTTTGCAAACTCCCTCTATGAGATATTATAAAAAGATATATATTTGCCTTTCTAAATGTCACGGCAATTAGATTCTTCGCAGAGTAATACCTTCTACTTGTGGACGGTTCGTTTCGTTAAACATATTTAAAAAGAGCTGAAGACAAGTAACATGATCGAGTTCATAGCAACTTTTATGAGTTACTAGGAAATAAAATAATTAAATAATAATTATAAGGAAAAAGAAATTTATATTTTTATATAACACATTTTTCCTTGATAATGTTTACTTTTTTAGGTAGATATCAATTTAAAAAGGAAATGATAGTAAAATAAAAAATGTGCATCTTTACCATTAAATTACTACACATTAAATACATTTATCTACAATGATGAAGTTGTTAAAAATCAGATATGAATTATGAACGAGGCTCTACGACAATTATTTACAAACACGTATAGTTGTTAATGTGAATTTAAAACACATGATCCGAATACACCTTTTCAGATGGAATTATATCTTGACATTCGAGTACATTGGAATTATCAACGGCTATTCCTTCCAAATGTCACATAAACTTTATATATGTTTTAATATTCCATTTATTGTATGCAAAAATAAATTTTATTATATTAATACAACTGCGTAAAGCTATTGCTTCTGAAGACCTTAAAATTGGCCAATTTTCAAACTTCGTTTACGCAATTATTAATTAGAAAAGGAAATTTATTTAAAATATAAATTTTACTGGTGTTCGCTGGTGTTCTATTATATTTTACATTATTTTATCCTGTATGCTACAATATTATTAAAAACCTAACGAAATTTTACGTCAAAAACAATCATCCGAAATATTTCAGTGTTATTTTATAGTTATGTCACGCTTGTATCGGTGACTGTTACACGTCACTGATACTTTCTATCATTTATTTCCAATGTTTTCGAATGTCTAATTTCGTGAATCAATGACTTTCAACATTTATTTCTTGAATTCTACAAAACATCGGTATAAAAAATATTCCTAAGCAACTTTATTAACATTGAGTACAGAAACGATGTATCTACGTAAATTTACAAAAGTTTTCCATAATCGAGTGAGGAGTAATGTTGTAGGAACATAACAATAAAGCAAAATGCATCTATTCTGATTAATTTTTTCAAAATTACTCCGAGTCAGTGTCAGGCAATTTATTCGCTTACTGTTAAGAAATGACAAACCACAAAATTGTAATTTTAGTATAACTAGTAAGTGCGGACGAAATTTAAATGAAAGTAGTACTCACGTCTTAACTGTTTAAGTCTTCGACACAGGAATGATCCCAAACTTCTTAAATCTTCAGCTGACTCCCGCAGGAACGCGCAAGTTGCCGTTTAAGTAAAAAACTATCAACTCGAGACTGTCCTAGTTCGCCAACTCTACCTTGTATAGTCTACGAAATATGTTTCGCCGATATTCTTGCTGCTTCGTTATTTCACGCGCGGTACAATGTATAATAATACTTATGGACGGTATAATACATCAAGTACAATTTCAAGCACACCTTTAGAACAGTGGTGCATATAATGGAATACCTTTCGTTAATGTGGATACACAGCAACGGTGACAACGAAAATGATACGACGATAAAAACGATATCCGATAAGCACAATCGGTATAATATTCGCGACGTAACGAAAGAAAAAAAAAGAAAAAAGGCTAACCTGAGCTACATCCGAACAGTTCGGGGGTTCGGAGACAACTGAACTTGCCAGCGGACTTTGGAATCGGTGAACGGTTCGATTCCCCGACACAAGTTCTGCAGTTCGAGTTATGCTCGTTGTTTTCTCTGTCAGTACAGAGCACGTTAAGTATACGCGCAGTCTACCTTCGTGATGAACTTACTTTTGCTCCTAATCTCTTTTTCCCCTACTTTCTTTTCTTTTTTCTTCATTGTTAAGCATCTATCAACACATACTTTTTGTTGTCGCAATTTGTACACGTGTACATCATATGTACCGATATATCCTTCCAATTCTCTACCTGTAAATGTACAATCCATGAAGAAACCTCTTTTTACGTCACTCCCTTCCTGCGCTTTACCTTTTCTTTCTCCTTCGATGTACATTTTCTATCTTTCTCTTGCCAGTACCGAGCACTGGCTTGCCATGTACATTAAACAGTGTATTAAAGAAGATTTTCATTAAGGAAGTATTAAACGACATGGTCACTAAAAAGGCGCGATTTCGATACCAAACGACTGCATAAAACTTTTATACTTCATCCTTATCCGCAAAGTGACTTGCGGCATTTGATTATTTTAGTCTTCTTTGCGAAGAAAATTCTACGGATTTCGGATTTTATCAACTTTATTTTAAAAATATTGTTACGTAACATTTGCACATTACGGTATACAGTGATTTGAACTGTTACCTCTTTTGAGTACCTATACATCACAATTGCTCTTTCAGTAGAACTTACGGAATATATTCAACTTTTTAGATGCGATCACAAATCGCTTTGTTCTGCACTGAATTACATTCATACAGTCAACTTACAATCTGCATTTTCTATGTCCGTAAAAAATTGCCAGGTAAGTAAAGTAGTACGTTTACAAACAGAGAATTAAAGAAAATGTATGTTTTAATTCGATATGACCTGGAACAAAATATCAGTTGCTTGAACAACAGAATTAAAAATTTTGAAAACATATATCTTAATATACATTTGTACGTATTAATTTATGTGCTTTTATGACAAAATTGAGTTATAGATTTGCCATTTATAATAAGTAAATGTTATTACCTCATTCCTTCCATTTTTCAATTTCTTATTTCATTTTTAATTTTTTTAACATATTTACATTAACCAATATATACAAATATTATATATTCAATTATTTAAAGAAATGTGACTTTTCTCAATACTTCTGAAAATGACCACCAACGCACCTAAATTGTTCTTACCTTTATCTGCAATACTCCATTCAAGTGAATATATCGTTCAATTTCCAAATATTATTGACTGAAACATAAAAACAATAATTTTGAAATCAGACGATCGCGTCGGTTGCTTTTTTTAAAGGAATGTATTCCCCTCTAACACGTTCCGTGCCGCTTCGGCAAATACGCCCCGTCCTGTACTTTCTGTTCAAGTCATCTGGAATTCCCGCTGTCAGACGAAATGTTTTTTTGAAAATATATTGCGAAATCAAATGTCAATATCTGAATACCATGTTTACCACGTTTATTGTATCATGGGATATGCACCCTTTTTGATATTTATGGTATTTGTACTATTGTAAAAATTGTAAGGAATATATCAGAATGTGTCCGAAAATCGGTCTGGCATGGAATGTGTTAATAATAGAGTTAATAATACACAAAACAATTAACGTATATTAAATACCCATTCATATTTTCCAATAAGGACGCAAAATTTAATAGAAAACTTTGAGGATTAACTTATAGTATACTCACAGTTTTTTTGTTGCAATTTTAGAAAATCACGCTAACGTAGGTATATAACCTTTTAAGATAAATTCTTTATTGCAGATATATTTGTATCATCGACATGAATAAAACTACCTCGACTTGAGCAGTCAACATGGGACAGAATGGATATCTTTAAACTCTTATCTGCATTTTAATTCTGTTCATAATTTTAACGAACAATCTCTCTACTTTCCATGCTTTCCATCTACATTGCTTGAAATACACCAACAAGTATTTAGAATATTAGTTTATATTTCAAAATCTATTATTATGTTATTAATTTCAACTTCCTATGATCTTTGGATCTACCGTCCGACAACTGAAGAATGGCTAGGGAATGGCGGAACTTTTCGTTATCAAAAGCCTATTCCCGCCATTTCGTGTTTTGAATCCTCAAACCTAGTCTCCTAAATTAGACATATCGCATAGTCGTTTACTTTAGGATATTGCTTTTGAGTATTCTAAAAACGAAATAGTGTGAATTAACAGTAGAAAATGAGAGGCTTCACCGCTCCCTAGCCATATTTCAATTGTCGGACTGTACAGAACTTAACAGTTCCATGATGACTCACTTGCCGTGGATAAAAGAAAAGAAAAATATAATACGTGATAAGTAATACCTGCTCATTAACAAGTGCATGAAATATATTTTTGAACGAATTGTTTCATATTAACACTGAAGCTGTTTGTCCGTTGAAATTATTTAACACTGAAATTTAAAACTACATTTAAGTTTGCATACATATATCAAACTTGTTAATCATTATCCCTTATATTTACTGATTTGGATATACTCGAAATATATGTGACAGTGCAGTGATTGGTATTTCGATAAATAAAATTTAATCGAACTTCGTGAAATACATAAATAAAAAAGAGTAAAAATATGGTAAAAAATAAAAATAAATGTAAATAGTGAAGAAAAAATGATGTTATATTTAGGTACGTTTGAAATTACTCTCCCTCTAGCCTCTCTCTTTGGTGACTACACATCACCGAGCAAAACCGGCTGGACAACCTCTACCGCATATCTATATTTTATAATTAGATTCAATAGGTTTGAGATACCTAAATCACATACTAGAACTTTGCTCAATATAGATTATCCTTATAAACAGTATAAAACATAATAAATATAACGTAACCTTAGCAATCGATGTTGATAACACATTACAAAAAACTAAGGTATTTTTCAAAGTGCTTTGGAAAGAAGCCGGTCGATATTTACTTGTTTTATATTTTCTACTAGCTGAAAGCCCGTGCCTGACCGTGCTTCGCTACGGTCAAATCGAAACTAAAAAAAAAAACCGTTAAAATTTCGAATTTTGAAAAATCCTTTCTTAGTGGATGCTTATACACTAAAGGGAATGCTCATGCAAAATTTCAAGTTTCCAGGTCAAATAGTTTCGGTTCTGCGTTGATGAGTTTGGCCCATACTTTAACCCCCCAAAACCACCCCTAAAATTTCGAATTTTTCAAAACCCTTTCTTAGTGAGCACCTACGACCCAAGGCAAGAGTATGTTCCAAATTTCATTGTAATCCGTTCTGTGGTTTTTGAGATTTCGTGATGAGTGGATGAATGAGTCAGTCAGTCAGTCAATCAGTGGTATTTGAGCTTTATATAATAGATTACCTATTAGCAAGTAGTTATGTACTCACTTACTTGTAATATTCATAGTTATAGATATAAATTTGGGAACATCAAAGTAACATTATTTATTTTCCATGGAAATGTGTAATAATCTCACTGCAATTGGAATACAGCAATCACAAAAAGAACATGGAAAATATTGGGAGTATGCAAAAGTTTTCGCTGTACACATTTAGGTGCCTCCTTTTATGATTTTCGCAAATATTTTGTGAAATTTTGTTTGGTTTGCGAAAGTTGCTCGTATTTTAATATCGTTAAAAATGTTAAAATTGGAATCGAAAAACGACATTTGCGGGAAGTTCTTCCTTTCCACTTTAATATTTAAAAAACTGCTGCAGAAACTTATAAAATACTTGTGGACGCTTATGGTGAATCTGCTCCTTCGAAACGTACATCTAGAGAATGATTTCAACGGTTTAAAAGTGATGATTTCAACATTGAAGATCATGCGCGATTCGGAATACCAAAGAATTCGAAGATGCCGATTTGTAATATTTATTGGTTTGTTATGTATTGATTTGCGTAAAACTCAAGAGGAACTCGCAAAAGCATTGAACGTTGATCAGTCAACAAAATTAAACTTTCCCTCGTCACACAAAGATTAACACTGTTTTTTATTAGTATTTTTTGCACTGAATTCATTTATTAATCCATTTGATTCTATTACGCAGAGTTTTTTTTACCAGCCAACATAATATTTAATAGTTCATATAATCCAATATATTTATGTACTATGTATATTGTATATACGTCAAATATAATATTTGTCAATTTTTTTCGTGTAAGTATGAAAAAAAACAGACGAGTGTCCCGGAAGTTGATCTTTAACCCATTAAGGACCAAGCATTGAAATAACAGAAATATTTAAAATGCGACTATTTATTTGTTATAAGATTACATAAAAGTAGGACTTAAGACGATAAACAATTAGAGAACAAAAGTGCATAAATTAAGCCTTTGGTATGTTCTTTTACTATTACATAGGTTAAAATGTAAATTAAATTAATCCGATACCCCGAAAAAAAATTAGATGCGAAATGTTGCGTTAACGCAACTTTGGGCCTTAATAGGTTAACGACGTATTTCTCACATCGCCTTGTAAAATCAGAGAACATGCATACCATACACACAATATGTCTTATTAATTGTAACTCATTTGTGTAAGATATCTTCTACGCGGTAAGATAACAATACATCAAGCTAACAGTAACAATGAAACAGCTGTGTTATCATTAATGTCAATGCCAGCATCCTCTACCTTTCAGAAATATTTTAAACTTTCCATCAAACAAAAAATGTCTATCATAACTACGTTTTAAGATTTTCGCAAAAATAGATAGCCTTTTCAACTAAAGTTAGATCTTTTCTATATTCTTGGACTTTTTAGTACCTTGAAAAATATTTACCTACAACAATTTGAGTGTTTTGTGTGCCGCTTTCAGAATGATATCTGAAGAAATATTCACAAGAAATCATTTCTCATTGAGAAAAAAGTGCAATGTAGGTACCTTATAGAATAAACTCTCTAAACGAAAAGTCCTTTTTTTTCTTTTGCATAGTTGTATGATGTGTATAACATATAAATATATATCGTGACAAGTTGTGTATTTTTCTCTTCGTAATGAAGGACGGCTATTTGTCGACCGGAGTTGAAATACGAAGAGAAAAATACACAACTTGTCACATTTGACGTCACCGACCGAACAAAAACAACCTTCATCTTACAAAATATATATCGTATTAGGTGTAGAAAAGAGTTCTTTCCGGCGGACTTCAGCCGGTTACTACAGTCATGTATTACAAAATATGTTTCGAACGTTTCAACACTAACATAAAACAAACTTACAAAGCACCTTGGTGTTAGTCAGAGAAGCGTTTCATATCGATTAAATCAAATGGGCAAAATTCAAAAGTTAGGGAAATGGGTACCACATGAGCTGTCCGCGGAGAACAAGGTCCGGCGGTATGAGACAGCTTTGTCATTACTAAGTCGTTTTAATAAAAAAGATTTTCTATATCAAATAGTGACAGGCGACGAGAAATGGATTCCCTATGATAATCCGAAGAGAAAAAAATCCTGGGTAAATCCAGGTCAGCCTGCGACATTCACTGCGAAACCAAACATACACGCCAAAAAAGTGTTGTTATGCATTTGGTGGGATATGAAAGGAACTTTGTATTACGATTAATTAATACGATGTTAAATCCGGGAGAAACGGTGACCGCAGGTCCGCAATCGTTAATAAAATTAAGTAATGAAATCGATCGAAAAAGACCATTATCTTGTCAAGGCAGTCGTAAGATTATTCTCCTTCAGGACAATGCTCGTCCACATACCGCAAAGATGACAAAAGATCTCATCTTCACGTTGGGCTGGGAAACCCTCCCTCACGCAGCTTATTCTCCAGATATGGCCCCATCTGATTTTTATTTATTCAGATCTCTTCAATGTCATTTACAAAAGATACACTTTAAAACACAGGATGAGATACGAAAAAACCTAGACGACTTTATTGCTTCGAAGTCATAAATTGATAATAATGGAGAATACTTCGATGATTGAAGTGTAATGCGATTTGTCAAATAAAGCTTTAATTCTATAAAAAATTCGTAAAGAATTCGTTTCTACACCTAATACAATATGAACTCAAGCGCATATGCAGAGTACCTCGTATATGGAAACGATACAATATTTCACTAATGTTATAATAGTCAAAATAGTATTTTAATATAAGTTGTTTATTGTGAAAAGGGAAATTCAACAGTAAGTTTAGTAGCAGAGGCAGCTTGAAAAGAAACGCTGTTTTTTTAGATGAAACAATATATAAGTCTACAATGCAATGAGGTCGATTGAATAGAAAACGAAGTCTTTCAAAAACTATTAACTTGAAAATATCAGCGCACAGTGGAACGAAATGGGTAATCTAGGTGGAAAAAAATCAAGTCTGGGATTTGAATTTTAATAATCTTATCTTAATCTAGAATGTTTGCTGAGACCAGTAATAGCAATAATAATCGATTTTGCAATTAACTAAATGCAAAAATCAGCGCTTAAAAACAACAAATTTCAACAGCGCGAGAACGTACAAATACTTCTCTGAAATTAAGATACTGTTAGAGGCATTAATAATTATGCGAGACTTTTTATTTTTTGCACAGTTTATCATCATTGGTTAATCTTGAAGTACCCAAAACGATTTTTCGAAAAATTATTTTTTAAAGAAGTTATGTAAGTTTTTTTAGACACATGTTTTACGGAGGAATTTGTAAACTTTAGCAGAGAAAAACTTATATTGTTCCTCCTAGTTCCACCTTGAAATTTTGAGGGTAATTAGTTTGAACCTTGTAGTAACAGCTTCTGCAAAAATCGGCTGCGCCTACCTGCTCCTTTTGTTGTTATAACTTTCTAAAGTTTATGTGACACAGCACGGCTGGCGACTTCCCGTGGAGCACGCGGTCACAAAATGCCCAGATGTCGTCGACGTAAATATCGTTCAGCAATTATAACATCTTATTGGCAACATTAAGAATGGAGACTTCTGAAATATCACTTTTATTGCTTAATTGCTCTTATTGTTAGTTTGCCATTAGAGACTAACAAGCTAGGTAGTTAGGGTGAAAATCACGGTACACGGATCACTTAAACATTGAATAACTAAAAAGTACCGAAAAGAACCGGGCTAAAACTTTACATATATATTCCTTAGACTATGTAGAAGTATTTAACGCAAAAATTTCATGCGCGTACCTGCGCCCTTTTATGTTATACCTGTTGAAATTGAGGGATACGGTTCGGCTGTTGAATTTCACCGTGGCGCGCGATCCACTTAAACAATGAATAACTAAAAAGTACCGAAAAGAACCGGGCTGAAACTTTACATATATATTCCTTAGACTATGTAGAAGTATTTAACGCAAAAATTTCATGCGCGTACCTGCGCCCTTTTATGTTATACCTGTTGAAATTGAGGGATACGGTTCGGCTGTTGAATTACACCGTGGCGCGCGATCCACTTAAACAATGAATAACTAAAAAGTACCGAAAAGAACCGGGCTGAAACTTTACATATATATTCCTTAGACTATGTAGAAGTATTTAACGCAAAAATTTCATGCGCGTACCTGCGCCCTTTTATGTTATACCTGGCGAAAGTGAGGGATACGGTAAAGAAAGACTTTAGTAGGATATTTTTCATTAATTATCTTTTTAACATAAAGTCCAACAAAAAAATGACTTATGCAAAAGTTTCTATATTTTTTCCGTAGAATGAAAATCCGCAAAGAAAGTTATAGGTTTTCGCATAAAAAATGGAGTTGACCTTTAAATAACATTTAAAAAATATAATAAATAAAAAATTAATGTTACACCGATATTCTTTCCACGATATTATGAAACTTTTGTATAAAACATTTTTCTCTAAAATGAACGGTTCTCGAGTTATTATTTTTTTCCACCTAGATGGTCGATTCGTTCCACTGTGCAGCGGTCGCGAAACGATCTCATTATTTCCATACTACTAATATTATTTTCAGTTGTACCAAATATCAGATATCGGTGAGAACTTTTGATTTGAGGAATTAATTTTGAATCATTAGACGCCTAGTCAAAAAAGAAATCGTAGGCCAAAGGGTTAAGCTAAGAGATGAGGGGAGACTGTCGTCGCACCGCCTATTCCCGTCATGTCGACCTTTGAAGCCTGAGCTCGGCGAATGACAAACATAATTTAGAATCGACAATACGTGAGGATAAGGGATGTCTCTACCCGTCGCACGGTGGTCCAGAAAGTGCGATTAGCCGCCCAAAAGTCAATTTTACCATATCGATTTTTGTTTTGGTGATATTGATTCTTAAATGTCCGTCGATTTCAGAAATGGCAAAATTCATGAAATTGGTCAAAAATTGTAGTTACAACAAACGCTTAAAGTTGAAACTTTTATTGAAGGCCACTTTCCATCGAAAAAACACGTTGCCTTCGTCGTGACATTCTGACGAAACTATGCAAGATTTTTTAATAATTATTATATCTAATTGAAGAGCATTCTACCACGATAAAAAATCACGTGCCGAAAATAAAATTATTGTTTGTAGTTTGTTCAAAAATTAATGTTCAATGAATTAAAGAAAATCGTTAAAGTTTTTTATCTTTTGCAGTCAATATCTTTATAGTCTCGCATAATCCTGCTCTCTAATTAACAGTACTCTTTTCTGTAATCCTTCGCCTAAACGATCCTACAAAAAGCTAAGCCACCCGGATCCGCCTTCGACGAAGTTTTATTGTTGAAAGAGTCAAGCGCACCTCGACAAGGCGCTGCCGCTGGACTGTCTCGTAAACTTTCACATATAAACGTATAACAATGAAGGGCGCAGGTAGACGCACGAAATATTTGCAGAAATAACTTCTACATAGTCCATGGAATATATGTGGAAAGTTTTAGCCGAGTACCTTTCGAAACGTATAAGTTATTTAATCTTTAAGGAGGTCGGTTGACTAATACTCAATTTTTAGACAATAAAAACTAAATAACTTTTTTAAATCGTATATTATGATGCTTTCTGATAGCAATAAATTTTTATTTTCAATTTAATAATAAATTATGCAATTTTAATATTTTATGTCATGCTTTAGAATTATAAAGTCATTTAATTTACTTTAGTTGCAAAGAACTGAAAAAACGTTTGGCAACGTCGCGTATTGTCGATAAACAAGATCTCATTCGAGTGATGTCCCATAACCTATAATTCTCTGTGATTAAAGGTTTTTTTCGCAAATTGATAACTGAAATCGTATTACATTTACTTAAAAATATTCAACAATGAGAGTTGAATGTGCATTATAAAGATAGTTTTGTAAATATCAGTTGTAATTTCAAATTTGTATCCAGTCAATGTATCGTAATGTTATAATATTAATAATAAAAAGATATATAATAATAAATTTATCAATGAAAGAGTGTTTATACTTAAACATGACAACTATCCATTAAATCATATAAGGCAAACTCTATGATGCATACGGTACATCAGACTGCGATGTTGTCAATTCTCCACTTAGTCAACATGGCGGCAAAATGGCGGTGTAGATGGGACACGAGTTCCCTGTTTTTCGACTTTTCTTTTCAAATTATTTAAAAAATACATCGTTAAGGAATGTTTTTTCTTCGATAAAATAAAAATATAATTATTAGTTTATGAATAAAATTCTTTTCCAACTCGATATCTAAATTGGAAATACTTTAAATATTGCAATTCAATTTGCATTATGACTTTATACCATATACCGTCGTGTATTCCTGTCGATGTTTAAAGCCTGATATCTTTTTTAATTATTCGATAAAATGGCCTGAATTTTTGTCAGAATTATTCTACATGATTTCAGGAATAATATATTTCAAATTCAAGGTTTTATCTAATACTTCAGTTTTCAATCGACCTCCTTAAGTGAACCCTGCACCACGAAGAATAGGATTTCCTTTCAGTCAGATAACCTACCTCATTCCCTTTTGCTCGCAACCTAACAATAAGAGCAATTAAGTAATAAAAGTGATGCTGTAGAAGTCTTCGTCCTCGTTAATGCCAATAAAATTTTCTTCTTATTGCACGGTATCTTAAAGAAATCCGGGAATTTACTGACCGCGTGTCCCACTGGGTCTCGGCAGCTAGTCTGGGTTGCATAAACTTAAGAAGGAGTAGCTATTTATATTTTATTTATATTTAAGTTTTTATATATACTTAGGTACTAGTATAAATTAATTAGTATTTGAAATAGCGGCAACTCTGTCCACGTAATTCAATGGCGGAACCATTAATTTTTAGACACACCTGCCCGCCATATCTAATCCGAAATTTTGTTTTTAGAAATTTTGAGTTCAGATTCGTAATCAGCGACCCAAAAAATATTATAATACCAATTTTTAGCTAAATCGGATGTGTTTTGCGCTCTTGGTGACGATTTGAAAATAATAGAAAGCTGTGCGATGTGCCTGAACAACTAAATTCACGTTCTGTACGACTAGTGCAACTGTGCGTCGGGCGAATCGGAGCAAACCGTTTATCAAGTGACTTCTTTGGGTGGACCAATAATACTTTCAGTGACATTGTACAATAATCTGGATATTCTATATAAGAAATATACTTCTTCAGTGACTATAATTCTACGACTTTGGGATATAAATAGATTAATGCTGTTGTAGGAACCTAATTTTTGGAGATAAAAAATTGTTTAGAATCAGTGAGCGTGGATGGTTTGTGTAAAAGCGAGAATGGATGTTTAGAATGTGTGATTTGGAAGGCGACGAATACTAAGACTAGCGTAAAGAGAATTTACATAGTGAAGAATACAACGTGAGAAGAGAGAGTTAGAATTATTTGAATTGGTACAAAACTACAAATTTAATATAAAATAGTGTAGGGATAAATATATAGGACCCTATACTATTTTAATGTCCACTTTTATTTAATACAATGAAGTTACTTTCATTCCAAGCGACTTTCATGAAAACACTTTTCGACCATTTTGAACCGACGCGTCACAGTGGTCGATTTCGCTGAAATTCTGGCCAAAACCCTAAAAATTTGTTTCGCGGTTTTCAAAATCTAGCAATTTTATAGCATTAATAAAAAATATTATTTCATAACATTCTTAGAGACATGCAATCTCGAAGTTGGCACTTGAATAATATAACGTTTTCATGTCGGAATTGAGAATACGTTTTCAATGTGATATCAAAGTACGAATCTCTTTTTCCGCTATTATATTTATCACACCTTTAATTCATAAATATCTTGGTTTCATTTTGTTATTTAATATTTTACAACTGTGATGGCACATAATGTAAGATCTATACATTTTTTCCTTTTCCTAAGGATATAGTTGTGAGGAACTCAAAATTCCACCGTTACTTTTTTTTAAATTAAACTTTGAAGATTCCGGAAGGTGGCCTTGTTGAATTTTGCTACTTTTTGCTACTCTATAAGCTATTGTTATTTGTTTACTCTACAGCCATTCTGGTAATTTACAAAATAATACATTTATTTCGTTGGGTTCAAAATTCAAATGGGGTTGAGAAGACTTGTAGTCTGATAGCTTTATTTCGAGAGAGTAATAGGTAGCCGCTATAGTTCGCTGGCCGTCATAAATAGAAGGATCTTTGAGAATTCGAATGTATTTTAGCCAATTGCAGATATAAAGATGTTATTTCCTTTTCGATATTGTATTTCACTTCTTCCAACGAAATTTTTAGTAATTAAAAGGAAAATGAAAATCGAATCTACGTAGTACATGATGCCATGATAGAGTCGCTGAGGCAACAAATATCGTTAATATTTCGCAATAAAGGAGAGCCACACAAATCTTTCTATTATACTAAAAACGTTATTGTTATTTCTTTGACATGCGCGCCATTCGTGAGGCATACATTCGTGCATGTATGGCCTCAGACCAAGATATCGTTTTTTATTATTATTACTATTATTTATTATTATTTTGTAACCATTTATGTACTATGATTTTGTATCCATCAGTATATTTTTGGAAATTTTGATTCCAGATTGGTAATCAGTGGCTCAAAAAACATTAGAATACTAATTTTGGCGCGCAACAAAATGTTTTTTAATACAGATGTTCGCTATATTGAATCCGCTATTATGTTGTTGAATATTTTGAGATCGGATTCTTAATCAGCGACCCAAATAACACTAATATAGTAGTATAATATAAGTTTTAGCTAAATTGAAATACATACTCCTTGGAGTTTTGGCCAGGATTTTGGCAAAATCGACCACGTCGCGACGTGTGGTATGTTATTATGTACAATTGAACAAAATTCCTTCTATATCCGGCATTTCGATACGTCGCACAGTGGTTCATTTGGCCGAAAACCTGGCCAAAACTCAAGGAGTTTTTCAATTTAGCTGAAAATTGGTGTATTAGTATTATTTGGGTCGCTGATTAAGAATCTGAACTCAAAATTTCCAAAAACAAAATGGCGGCTTCAATATGGCGGATGCGATTATTGAAAAATTGTCGGATCGGCATGAAAATCAGTAGTCTTATGTTTTTCCGGTCGCTGATTAAGATTCCGAACTCAGAATTTCCAAAAACAAAATGGCGGCTCTAATATGGCGGGTGCGAGTGTCGAAAAATTGTCGGATCGGCATGAAAATCAGTAGTCTTATGATTTTCCGGTCGCTGATTAAGAATCCGAACTCAGAATTTCCAAAAACAAAATGGCGGCTCTGATATGGCAGGTGCGAGTATCGAAAAATTGTCGGATCGGCACGAAAATCAGTAATCTTATGATAGCCCGGCCCTATGTCATAAATGCACTTCCCCAAGCATGGTGCGCGCGACAAACAAATAACAATAACTCGAAGAATCGCAAAAAGTCGCAAGAAAACTCAATGAGGTCTTCTTCGGGAAGCTTCAAAGTTTAATTTTAAAAAAAATATTCTGATATTCCTTTTCCTTCAAAAGTTATAATGATATTTATTGCAACAGTCACTGTATCTTAATACCAGCATATCACAGCTATTCCATCTTCAAATTTTCCATTGTTTAATAAAAATCTCGACTGAAAGAGATTGATAGAACATTGTGAGAAACAATAAGTATAGCCCTCATACCTGCAACTAGACAGATTTTCAGCCGAAACGTCAAACATCTTTCGGTTTATGACGGTAAGCGGTCGAGATGATCGCGGGTATCTATTGTTGCTTTGGAACAAAAGGCCACCAGCTTGCTTAAAATTATTTTGATTTTTAACCCGAACGAAATAAATATAGCGTTTCGTTAATTGCAAGGGTAACCTTAGTGAAGGATTAGCATTACTCGTTTGTCCAAGGCACGATAGCCTGGCAGTATGTCATAAACGTATTTCCCCGAGCATGGCATGTGCGACAAACAAATAAGAATATCTCGTAGAATCGCAAAAAGTCGCAAAATTTTACAACGGGGACTTCTTCGGGAAGCTTCAAAGTTTAATTTTAAAAAAAAATTCGCGTTGTACTTTTGCGTACTTCACAACTATTTCCTCTGCGAAAGAAAAAAATGTATGGGTTTTGCAACCTGTGCCATCGCAGTTGTAAAATATTAAATAAAAAAATGAAACCAAGGTACTTATAATTTAAAAGTATGACGAATAGCTACAAATACTTACAAAGTTGATTGTACTATTATTTCCCACTGAAAACGTATTCTGAATTTCGACGTGAATACGTTACATTATTCAAGTGCCAACTTTGACATTGCATATCTCTAAGAGCGTTGTTCAATAAAAACTTTTATTAATGGAAACCGAAGCTCTGATATGTTACAAATCAAACGCAATTGCTAAATTTTGAAAATCGCGAAAAAAATGTTTGGCTTTTTGGCCAGGTTTTCGGCCAAATGAACCACTGTGCGTCGTGTTTGATGTGAATAAATTAATTATAGACGTTTAATCGTAGAAACTTCTCTACATCTCTATTTCCCTAAGGTGCTTTTAGCGGACCGAGACGAGTGTTGGGTAAAGAACTTGCTCCAGATGCAGGAGCGGCATTGAATACTGACATCAATATCGACGCCGATGCTGTGCAATTTCTGGTATATTTTTAAAGTTCCAGAAGGTTCACTTGCACGAACAGCAATTGTAACGTCTATAATTGATTGTAAACTGATGAATTGCTTTACAGTCCGACAACAGAAAGAGGGCTAGGGAGCGGCGGAGCCTCTCGTCTTCAACCGCCTATTCCTGCCATTTCGTTTTTGGAATTCCCCGAATCCAGTCTTGTAAAGCAAACGACTACGTGGACTAAGTTTGGGGATTCTAGGAAGAAAATGGCCGGTATAGATGAACGTTTAGAAACTAGAGACTCCGCTGCTCCCTAGCTCGGACTGTAGTTACTGACAATGAGTCAGATATTAAACACGTTGAACGCCATCGATATTTTGCTAGTTTCATCATTTTTAGAGAAGTTTTTTTTGCCAATGTTTAAATATTGAATAGATTAGAAAATTTGCAAAGATTACAATTTAAAGATTGTATGAAATTTCATAGAATTTAATAGCGTCGGTTATTCGTGACCCCCATGGCATTCAACGTGTTAATGAAAACGCTAAATGTACACAACCGCGGTGGTATTAAACCAATTAATACATATCTTTATGAGACCTTTTACTTTTTGTAGAACCTATCACCATTAGTTAATGCTGAAGTATCCATAATGAATTTTTCGAATAATTAGTCTTTCGAAAAGTTTTTTTAAACACGTTTGTTGGGTTGCATCGCCAATTTCAAAATTGAAATGTAAAAAATACTCCAAGTATGATAAGTAAATTGCAAACGCAATGGAGTCACTTGACTTGAAGTACCTACAGGGTAGTGAGAGACTATCCTAGCAACGTACATTCTCATCATATCTGTCCTTGAAACCTAAGCTCGGCAAATGACAACTGAAAACTCAACATTTATTTTGTCCATAAGTGTTTTTTTTTTTTACCAGTCACGCGTTAGAATCGAAAATACGTGAATCGGAGCAAACCATTTATCAAGTGACTTCTTTCAGTGCACCAATAATACTCCCTGGAAACTTTGAAGATGTTTACAAACCGCGGTTAGAAATAAGTCACTTGATAAGTGGTTTGCTCTGATTCGCCCGAGGGATAGAAACACTCGTTCTGTTATCATTTTCGATTCTAACGTGTGACTAGCCGAAAAAGCATTTAATGACGAAATAAGTGTTTAGGTTTCGGTTGTCATTTTCTAAGCTGAGGCTTCAAGGACTGATATGATGGGAATAGGCGGAGTTTCCCCTTACCCCATACCACGAGCCAAGTGACTTCGATGCCTTGGCGGAGAATATTCTCTTTCTCGTCAGACGCAGACCTATCAGCGCAATAAAAAACTGCGGCAGAAGAACGCCAGAATTTTTCACGGTAAAGAATACATTTTCGCCGTGGCCCTGTGACATCTCAAGCATATGATTGGGAAAGTAGGCGGTGCGTCTACATTAGAATACTTATTTCGTGTATAATCAGAAATTTTTTGATACATAAATCGGTTATATTGGTTCTACCGTTTTATTATTAAGAGTTTTAATTTCAGATTCATAATCAACGACCGAAATAATCCTAATGTGTCAATTATTGTCTAAATCGAAGTACGTATTAAGATTTTGGCCAGAATTTTGACAAAATCGATTAAAATCCCCTGTACGGCGCTAATCAAAAAACGGCTCTGCCGTGCAGATCTCGTGCAGACTTGGTTTAGAAGAAGAGTTACAAGGCTATAGTAAACTCTTTTTTGTTAAATACCTTTTTGATATAAAGTTCAACAAGACAAAAGCTTATACAAAAATTTTGTTATTTTTTCTGTAGAACAAATATCTATGCGCGAACATCACATAGTCTAATAAAATGAATTTCCATATCCTATGCAGAATAATAAACAAAAAATCACTGATTTATCCAAATGGTTGATCGAGGAATACTTCTTTCACCTTTTACCATTCTTAGCCAGAGGGGGACGATTTCAATTAATTGCCGTTGTTTCCAAACATACCACTTCCTTATCGAGTTGTGCGTTGCAATCGTATTCTATTTTGGATAGGTCAGCACAAACGAGACCTATAGTTATAAAAAAGGACAATAAATAAATAGCATTGATCATTATTACCCAAATCTGTAAATATCATTACAAATAATAAAGATTTTTACGATACAAGGAGCAATCGACCTCCGATTACCAACGTGATTGTGTGTGGTGCAACAGTCCCCACCGCGTTATTATCCAATGACGTGTGTTTCCTCATGCACTTTAGTCAACTTATCAGCCACTGACAGCCAAATAACAAGGAATAAAATTGGCAGACAGAATATAACAGTCACAAAATGGAACCCGGGTTGAATGCTGCTTGCTAAGGAACTGTCTAAAATGACGTGTGGCCGCAGTATATCTGCTCTAACTTTAAAAGTAACTAGAACAGAAGAAATTGACTAAACCAAGTTTGTGCTGGTATCAATTGCGTTCTCCTCGAGGAAACCGATAAGAGTCTTGCGGTCGTACGCATGGACCCAGGAAAGGCACTGTGAAGGACAATTGAGCGCGGAAAGAAGAACTCTGACACTGAAGTTAGAAGGTCAGATAAAGTGGACAGTCCTTAGCGTCCCCGAAGGGAGCCTTCATCGTACGCGGACATGCGGTACCGTTTAAGAAGCGGATAACCATGAGACGACCTCCAACGGAACTGGACCGGCGCTGCAGGGGACAACTCGGGAAGAGGTCAGCCAGGATTCCTGAATTGCGGCGCCGCGCCGATCGGATAGGTGGGAAAACCGCGAAGAAAGTTGTTACCATCCACTAGGCTGCCCGGTCATCGTATGGAGCGTCTTCTATCAGTAAGCTCGACGATCGGCAGTGAAGTGTAGGGGTAAATCCCAAACTGGATATTCTTTTGTCTCTGTCCTGAATTTTCCCAATGATAAAGAAAATTTTGCAACGGTCGTTGTTACAAATGTGCACCAACTCTGGAATCTAGAATGATGAATAAAATTCATGACGCAATAACAATTGTTTTATACCTGGCACTTACATGGCTTGAGGGAGTTCCAGCTGTGCAATCATACAGGGTGTTTTAAAATGATTCGGTTGATGTTTGCGAACAAAAATTGCGCAAAAGGATTGAAAATGAAGGTCAAATTTTTTTGTTAGTTTATCGTCTTCGTCCTATCGCGTAAGTAAAATGTCTGAGAGGAATCATGGATCAGGAATTAACCATTTCCCTACAAATCAATGTTAAAGTTGCAATTGTGTAATTGATTTTTCGATCGGTAGGATAACTTTTGCGCACAGATGCATAGAGAAAAGAAGTCAAATGAAACCAATCAGCCAGCCAGCAAGAAATATATTATAAATAAATTATATTCTTCTCAAGGGAGAAGAGAGGCGGGGGACTTAAGAGGACCCGAGGTCGCATGCTAGTCATATCATATTCCTAACTTACAAAAATGTTCTTACCATTTACACGTAATGAAGTAAATTTCATTTTCTTTTATCCTGTTAACGTTACATAAAACAGGAGATTTCCACATCTTGGCATAGTCTACAGATGTTATTAATATTGCTGTTTCCTGTACATGACACGTAGAATAAATTCGTGATATAATCGGAGCCGCTGCATTTTTATCTTTTTAGTTTTCCTCGTTTGCAACTGGTGAAATTGTTTGACAATTTAGATTTCTAAAACTCTAACACAATATTCCTTCAGATAAGTTAAGTTAGCGCCGGACTAGAAGCAATCTTAATGAATTATATCTCAAAAAATTGCTCGTAATTTGCTCATCAAGAATATAAAATTGCTCACTCTGCGCCAATTATTAAAAAAAAAGTTATTAAACAATTTCGTAACAAACACTGATTTGACGATTTCTAAGTTATTCGAGTACGAACGGGATCCTTTCTGGGCTCAAAAGATTGCGATTAATTTGCTCATCACTGCCCTACCTTTTTATTTACGTTTTATTAACGTTTTTTGAGTTAAAAATAATAATTAAATTTTCGATGATTTAAGGCCTGGGAAAACGACAGTAGCGCCGCTAGTTTTTAAACATGGAACTAACACCCAGTAAAAGCGGTCCTCAATCCAAATCGGAAATAACAGATGCGAATTTCGAAATTTTAATTCAGAAAACGTTAATAAAACGCGAATAAAAAGGTGGGGCAGTGATGAGCAAATTAATCGCAATCTTTTGAGCCCATAAAGGATCCCGTTCGTACTCGGATAACTTAGAAATCGTCAAATTAGTGTTTGTTACGAAATTGTTTAATAACTTTGTGTTAATAATTGGCGCAGAGTGAGCAATTTTACATTCTTGATGAGCAAATGGCGAGCAATTTTTTGAGATATAATTCATTAAGATTGCTTCTAGTCAGGCGCTAACTTAACCCATCTATTGATTTCTCTTTCCAGATATTACAGTCTTCAGTTTTTACGGTGCTTCAATGTTTGATTGTTAATCAACTAGATTCCTAACATTGTAACCTCCGTCGAGAAAATTTATTTTTTAATCTCCGACACAGGATTTTTTATATATCAAATATATTCATTCAAACATAAAAATAATAGACGGCGCGATCTTTATTGTGGCTTGTTATTTTTATAAATAAAAATCTAAAGATATGTAACATAACATTGTAGTCAGAGCATCCGGTGAAGTTCACTTCCACCTGTTACATGCTATTAATGTACCACATTTGTCCCACTCTGACCTGAACGTGTTAATTTCTTACTCATGCCGTGGTTTTCATGCTCTTTCTAACTATCAACAATTCCTATGCTTGTTTCATATATCATTAGAAAATGTGTCGGTCTACCTAGGGTCACTAAAATGTGGGTACTCTGAAGGAGTCGGTGAGTACCTCGAAAAGACTGTTTACGATTTTGCTCTTTTAAGTTCCTTTGAAGATACAATCTTTGCAGGTGTCTTGCTATAGCGTTTCACACTCTAAATCACACTATGCGTACGTATGTAAAGGGCGCGCATAGGAAGAAATGATTTGATATGTGCTTTGTTCTGAATCGTCCGACGCGTCGCGAGGCACAGTAGTCCCAAATCGTCCAAACATGCGCAAAACTTCAAAGCGAAAAAATTTTCGAAAATAAGACAGTAGTTTCAATATGGTTGACACGTGTATTTAAAAATTGGTGGTTTTGCACAAAAGTTATTATGTAACTTATTTTTACTTCAACAAGTACTTAATTAAAACATGTGACAACAAATATTTCTCGTTAATAAACAAGAAAATCTATCATAAATTAACAATTTACTTAGTAATTCCAATAAATTTACCCATAGTAATAAGTACGAAGGGGGGGGGGGGGGGAGGTCAATAAGTCCTTAGAAAAAGATAGAAAAACAATTTTTTGGGGGTAAATTTTTGTTTATTTTTCAACATAATCTCCTTCTAGTTCGATACGCTTTACCAGACGTCCCTCTAATTTTTTTAAGCCTTCAGAAAAGTAAGATTGGGGAAGTTGCTCAAAATACGCGTTTGTTTGTGCGATAATTTCCTCGTTTGGCGTGAACCGTTGTCCGCTAATTGTAGCCATTTTTTGAAATTTAGAAATAAGAAGAAGTCTCTCGGAGCCAAATCTGGTGAATACGGTGGATGATCTATTAATTCAAACTTCAATTCCGCAATTTTAGCCATTGAAACTGCGCATGTGTGCACACGTGCACTGTCTTGGAAAAATAGGATTTTTTTTTTCTTCAAATGAGGACGGTTTTCTTTTATTTTCTCATTCAGACGACCTAACAACGATGCATAATACTCTCCAGTGATCGTTTGTCCTTTTTCCAAATAGTCAATGAGGATAATTCCACGTGCATCCCAAAAAACCGCAGCCATAACTTTTCCAGCTGATTTCACCGTCTTTGCCTTCTTTGGAGCCGGTTCGCCTTTAACAATCCACTGCTTTGATTATCCTTTCGTCTCGGGAGAATAGTGGTGTATCCATGTTTCGTCTACCGTTACTAATCTCAGCAGAAACTCAGCCGGATTACGACTTATGTATATAAAGTCCATTTCGGTCGGCCAGTCCCGCACGGAGCGAGAAAAGTTAAACGCGAAATAATGACCCATATCGCCAAAAATTGAAAAAATCCAAAAACACGTATCCGCTAATTTGGACCATAGTTTGTGTACATAAATTTATTTAATGTATTGTGAATGTTTTCTGGGAGATATTAACAAAAAAAATTAATTATTTAATATATTTTTTAAACAAATAACTTTTAGGCGACTTTCCTTTCACAGTCTATTTCCTGGCCGAAAAACAAACAATTTGAAAAAAAATTAAAATTTGTTTGACCGCTGGTTACCGAGATATTCCCAAAAATGTGTTTTCTGCCCTCAACTTTGAGGGGTGTTTTCACCCCTTCAGAGTGGATGGTTACCGATAAAAAAAATACGTGTCTAATATTCTTACGAGGACTACCTCTGACATAAATTTGATCAAAATCGGTGTGTTCGAGTTCGATATGTTCCCTTGTGAGAGCAAGCGCGGCACCCATCTTGCAGATATCTTTTTCATGGCCAATTTATCATGCAAGGTTGAAACAACGGTACCTTTTGACAACCCTGTGGCCCCAACTATTTCGCGCAATTTTGTTCTTCGGTCACTCAACACCATGTCGTGGATTTTATCGATCATTTCGGGGGTGCTCACTCTACGGGACGTCCTGAACGATGTTCGTCTTTTGTTGATGCACGGCCACGTTTAAATTCATTTATCCAATTGTAAATAGTTTCAAACGCAGGGGCAGAGGTGCCATGAACTGCATCCAATTCGGCTTTAATTTCCTTCGGTGTTAAGCCTTTTAAGTAAAAATGTTTAATCACCGCTCGAAATTCACTTTTTTCCATTTTTTTCAATGACCAAAACTTGTTTTCTTCAACTGACAATAAAAACGAGATCACTCTATGAATATGGCTCAAAATTTGATAGATACCTAGTGACGAATGACGCTTACTAAAAACCAATGAGTAGCGATGCTACGAGCGCCATTTCTTAGAATTTCTAAGGACTTATTGACCCCCCCCCCCCCCCCCCCCTCGTATATCTCTTTGTCTTCTTTTTTTCAAGTTTTTCTCTTCCGAAGTTTTTTGACTTTCGAAATGTGGCAACGTTGCAGGTATAAATAATAAAACCACACCTTCCATGTCTATATAGACGGACTATCTGAGATATACTATCATAGACTATCATTGAATATGTCATATAATCTCCACAAAAAATTGTATAAGGTTAAAACATTTTACACATTATTTAACAAATAATTACAATCAAAGTCGTAGTAGGTGCGGCTGAACCATTTTATCCTACTGAACTGTTTCATTTCTCAAAAGAGATCATTTAAAGAATTTTCAATTAAAAAAAAATCTACTTTAGGCATACAAGCTTACATTCGCCGTTGGAACACCCTAAAACCCCTCTTCAGATTTACTCAGCTCCTCGAATTGACTCAACAAAATTTAAAAATGATCTTTACGGGAGCGTACTAATGTTTGCAGACAGCTTCTTATCACCCAGAAATAATGAATGAAAATAATAAAATCAATCTTCGTCATGCGTGAAAAAATAATAATATTATTCAATTTGAAGTACTGTCACGACATATTAATGATAAAATATATGAGTGCTATACAAACTATAATCTGAATTCAGTAGGATTCACTGGAATTAACCGTTATTTGCGTGCTTATGTGCAAATAAGAATTAAGAACTATTGGATATTTTCGCTCATAACAGTGATAATTTAATACCTATTACATGCCCGATATATTGTACAAGTTGCAAGATCTACAAAGATTCTTAATTAATTCGTAAATCTATTAATTAATATACAATTTTAATGTTTTTAAATTTTGAATTTCTTAAAAATCGATTTTACAACTAAAAATTTGGGACGACTTAAGGAGCTGTTAAAAAATCCAAAATCAAACAAAATATTTGTATTTGCAGACAATCCCACAACGAAGTTTTCAGTATCTTCGAAATTCACAATCAAAATAACACAATTAGAAATGAGTGATTGATATTCCCTCTCATGGACAGCCTCTGTGAATATATACATAAAAAATTATTTTTCGATTTTTAAGCACCGATGATATGACTATTCGATCTACAAGGCAAGTGGCTCTCTGTTCTTTCTATTATCATCTTCTCGTAGGTTGTACAGGGTGTATCAAAACTAATTGTCATGGCTTTCAGGGGTTGTTCGATATCCTTGGATTGATGGAAATTTTGCGTAAAAAAACCGCCGCAAAATTTGCGAATGGGTAGCACATTTATTATTATTATTATTATTATTATTGTTATTATTATTATTATTACTTTATTAACGGGACAGGCCCTTTAGAACTTTCTTATGATACATTCTATATACAATGGTACAGAACGAACAAGTTATTCATACATGGACATGTGATTCTATAAAATTTAAGGATATAAAACATAATAGACATAAAAATTAAAAATTACAAATACAAATTACAAGGGTAATTATTGAAGAGCACGAACTAAGGAATATTTAAATTCGGGTATGGAGTTATTAAAGATGTCAACTTCAACTTTTAACATGTTAAAATTAATAATCATCCGATTTATGCAGCTAAACATCCCATAGTTCGTGGAATGCTTTTCTTGGTATAATAAATTCGCGTGACGGCGAGCTGATCTCGGAGGTACATTAATTTTTATGAGCTTTAGAATATCCGAACATGAAATAAAGTTACGTAGGACCTTATATACAAATAGCACATCCGACATTATTCGCCTTTTCTGGAGAGACATTAGATTCAGGTGTAATGCTGTAAGATTATAATCATAAGTTGTCCTATATACGACCCTGCCCATGCGATATGAAATAATGGCAAGAAATCTATGTTGCACGCGCTCGATTTCATCACAGTGATTTTTATTGTAGGGGGAGCAGACAACAGAAGCATATTCCAAATGAGGGCACATCAATTGACAATATAATAATTTAAGCGTGTTTACGTTCACGAATAACTTTGATACTCGATGTATGAGTCCCAGAGATTTAAATGCTTTACTAGTTATATAGCGAAAGTGTTCGTTAAACGATAGATTTGAAGCCACACGTACCCCAAGGTCCCTTATGTTTTCTTTGGTACATAGTTAGGATTTCACCATTTAATGTGTAATCATGTAAAATATGCTTCTTTCTGTGTCCGAACCTCACCACCTGACATTTAGATAGATTAAAAGATAGTCTGTTTGACACCGACCGCCTCTCTAGTTTCTTTAGATCTTGCTGAACTAGTATCACATCAGCCAGGACGTCAACCTTGCGATAAATTTTCAGATCATCTTCATATAACAGGAATTTACTATTAAGAAAAACATCTGAGATGTCATTGATGAACAAATTGAATAGTAGGGGTCCAAGGTGTGATCCCTGGGGTACACCTGATCGTACCTTAATCGGTTTGGAAAACGCTGAGTTGAACTTTACTATTTGCCGACGATCTGAAATAAAACTAGTTATCCAATCCATAAGATTACCAGTAATACCCATAGCACGCAGTTTACCAAGAAGGATATTATGGTTGACAGTGTCAAATGCTTTTCGAAAGTCAGTAAAGATCGCATCCACTTGGTAGCCATTTTCAATAGATTTTGTTAAATAATTGTGGAACAATACCAGATTAGTTGACACAGAGCGGCCAGGCACAAATCCGTGTTGTTGGTTGATTGTAATGCCGTTACATAGCGCAGATAGCTTTCTTGCTATTAAGTTTTCAAAGGTTTTTGGCATAACATTCTGCATACTGATAGGCCTATAATTCGTGACCGATAACACTGTGGAATGCGAAGTGTATAGAGAATATTTTCTAAGTCCTTGTGTTAAAGAGGTGGAGGCTACTGTGCTTCAACACCGTACTTTTATTTTTTCTTTCTGGATTGAACGCTCACGACCAAGTGTCTTGTCGGTGAGAATTCTCCACCGACGTAGACTCCTTGTAGGCGGAGCGAAGTTTCGGGAGTTTTTCTCTATTACTATATGATTGGTTAATTAACCTGATTGGTAGAGAAAAACTCCCTCCACTTTGAAGGTGTGTCTGGAAAGGTGAGGATGTTTTTCGGGAAAAACCTGGCCGGCGGTGAGTCACGCCGTGGACGAGGATTTTGGCTTCCTCGAGACCCGCGGTTTTATGGCGGTGCATTTCAGGTCGGCAGCAGATGTTGGGCGCGACCGTACGCGAGCAAGAGTTTATTTCTTTACTAACCATTGTTGTAGAAAACTGCGACTTGTAATTGCTTTCGAGTTTGACCCTCGGCAGTTCCAAGTCGGCTTAACTAATTCCGAGAAATCGTAAACCGCGTGTCGCTACAACACTGTTTAACACGATTTTTTTTCTCAAATATCCAATGGGTGATCCTCGTAGAGTTAGTCATCCTAAACACGAATCCGTCGGCAGAATTGCTCCATCACCCTCAGTTTTTTAGTAAAATGAGTTTTTGTAAAAACACCAAATTTTGGCAGAAAATGAGGTATTCCGCGAAAAGTATAAACGATGCGAAGTTGAAATTGGTCTTAAACGATAGAGGAAATCATGCCGAATATTTTAGTGTATATATTTATTAAAATTGGTTGTTGCAAATAGTAACAAATGACCGTCAAAGTTTAAAAAAGTGCGGATGCGCGAACTTACTATGCTATACTTTTACATTTTTATGAAAAGTTATTTATCTAGCACGAATTTGCTATACTGGATCGCATTCCTTAGACATTTCTGAAGAGAAAACTGCCCCCAAAAGTTTCGGGAACTGTTTTCAATCCCGACGGGTCGAAAAAATATCCGTCGGGAACGTGTAATCGGCGGTCGACGCCATGCTGCTATTCTACGCGGGCCGCCAGTGAGACAGTGCCGTAACTACGCGTTATCGACACCGATCTGACAGTACCATCTCTCAGGGCTCTCAACTCTGATAAATATAAATCATCAATTATTTTTTATTAATTTTTGTTTAAAAATATTATTTATAATTTGGTCACCGCAAATGCTATTAACGGTGATATACTTCGCCGTTGCGATTTTGGTACCACCTCTCCACAAACATAACAGAAAGAGTCTGACTGATTTTTGCACTTGCGAAACATTGCAGTAATCGACACGCACTTAAGACGTGATACAAAACAATTACCACTTGACACTTACAATTAGTATGAACCACTTGCCACTTTTTGTTTAACAAGTATATTCGATTTCATTTACGTAGAAAATCAAAACTGTTGTACCAACCCGACTTTACACGGGTAAGTGCTTTAATTCTAAGAGGTTAAACAGGCATTAAGTCTTGAGCAGATATCTTACGTTAGATTGACTTTGTTGTTGTATCTAAAAGTAAGTATATTTGACCCTCATGACTAACAAGGGAAAATTCTGAAGCAAAAATCACTGATTTTAATGCAATTCTAGTATAATACAGTTTTCATGAAAATATTAGACACCTATTTTTTGGTTAGCAATAGTCCACATCAAAAGGGTGAAAACCGCCTTCAAACTTTACATTGCAAAATCTATTTTATCGAATATCTCGGAAATTATTACAGATATGGAAGTTTTTTAGAAAATGAAAATTAACGTCTTTTAACAAAGAATCTGGCAATGTAAATATTTTTTACTAAAATACGTTTGTTTAAATAATATGTTACAAAATACCATATTTTTAATCATTCTTTAGTCAAACAAACCCCTTTCTTGAATATTTGTGTATAAAGACTATAGGTACTCAAACAAAAAATACAAATGAATTATAAATCTGATATTTGCGTTATAAAAAAAGTTACATAATTCCCTCATTTGATGTGCGATCTAGGATATTTGTCAGGTTGTTCCTTTATATACACATATAATTGCTCTGAAAAGGGAAGACTTTACTATCAGTCATTTACTATTATTTTTATATAAATTTAAAAGATGTGATTTATTAAATGTTTGAAATAACTTTCTAACAGCGGTATTCCTGAAAGAAATGCCGGAAATACAAGTTCCTCGTACACCATAAACATGTCACACAGTAATTGCATGATCGCAGGTGAAACTATTTTCATATCTTTGAATTGTAAATCTGTGCATCAGAACTTCACAGCATTGTTAAATTTCTTAGGTCTGTTGTCTCTACAGCGACATCGAAATGCGTATTTCAACATTTATGCATATCTCGGACGGGATAATTGATTATGTGTTAACACTATTCCTACCGCGACCGGTCAAATGACCGTTTTTAAAATTTCGATTAGAATTTCATATATACAACGTAATTCAATCGCCTTTAAACTTTACGACTTTTCCTGAAACATACGTGTAATACATTTTTCAATATTCACTTCTTTTTTCATTGTTTATTTTCTGAGAAAAATTTGTAGTCTGCCTTGCCTACCACGACCGGTCATTTGACCGGTTGAACGATATATACCTTTTTATAATAGTATTCTCTCAAAGATTCAATTCCGAAACAATAAAGTCGTTTCAAATGAAAGGTAATGCAATTGTGACATGATTTTATCCAAAAAGTGCCTTACAGGAACTCTTTTACAGCACTTCCAAGTGTTTAGAGTTCTCGCTCACCAATCGGCCTTGCGGTGCTTATTTGCCTCATTGGTATCCGAAGTGGTCCAGAAACGTAGATTTTCTTATACCGTCTTTACTATTATGATCGTGAAATAAATAAAATAGCGGAAGAGGATGCCTAGGAGTGTGTGTGTGTGTGTGTGTGTGTGACTTCTCTCCAATTCAAATCAGTAAACTTTGTAACTTGTTAATTTTTATTTTTATTCTGTTAGTACTATTCTACTCTCATTTTATACTGTATTACGTGTTACAAGTGTCATTTTCAAAAAAGTGAACAAAACCAACAATACTTCGTAGTAAGTTTCGTATTTGATCTTTTATTCATTTTTTTATCCATTTTGATTTACATTTTTATATTTTAGTTTCTATTTTATCAGTTGAATAAAATGCATGGGTTTTATATAAAGAAACCAGGGGAGAAGATATTTCGAGACAAGAAGTTTTACTTCAATCAGCAGAACTTTCCATCGAATATCAAAAAAGTGCTACAGCTAGGCAAAAAAGAATGAACCAACACCCGTCACAAATACAATTACAGGTTTCCGTAAACTAGAAACATATCAGATAAGACATCGTAAAGATAATAAGCCTAACAAAGTCTATCTAAAAAGTAAAAACTACGTACGTGGAAAATGTATAATAGAGATGCCGATTTGCAAAAAATCCGGTGAAAACGAACAATATGTACATTATGTACTACTGAATAAAAGAAACTATATATCTATACTGTCAAATTGGCTGTTATCTTCATTCTATATTAAAAAATATAAGTTTTGCTAAAGGCCGGTCATTTGACCGGTCGCGGTAGGAATAGGTATATGCGAAGTGTCGGTAGGAATAGTGTTAAATATTGCAATTTAATTACGCCATTGCTAGTATATCAGTTAGTATTAACATTTGAATTAATTGTTAACTCTGAATTTTTCTTGCACGACCGATCAAAGTGGATTTTAAATAGGAATACACTGTGAAAGAAGTTATTTTTTGACATGTTATTTAAACAAATGGATTTAGAAAAAGGTTAAAACACCGAATTTGCTGTTAAGAAATGTTAATTTTCACCGCCTAAAATATGTCCGTATCTCTAATAATTTTTTAGATATTCCATAAGATAGATTTCGCAACGTCAAAGAGAACGGCCCGAGTCGAAAATTTCAGCCCAAAATCCTCCTAAATTACCAAATAACTTAGGATATTTAGGCTGAATATGGAAAAATATGTTACATATAAAAGAATGCAAATTTTAATTCTACAATCGCCCTAAACTTGTTCATTTTTGCCAGTTTTGCCTAGTTTAGGATCAATTTAGGCTTCATACAGCCCAAAATAATCCTCAGCATTCTTATTTAGAAAATTAATCTAAGCCGAATATTAAGCCATACATTCTATAATGAGGAGTTTTAGAATTGGATTGGAATTGGAGTGATTTTAGGAGATTTAGAATTTATATGGAATAAAATGAAAATTTAATTCCTACTTGCTCCTGAAAGCCCTATTTTTAGAATATGAGTCGACAGACTTGGAACTTCTGAAATATTTTTAGGGGATGTCAGATTAAATTGGAATAAAAATTTTACTCGATCAGTCCATATAACTCCTAAAAATCATATTTACAGGACTTTGAGGCGCGTAGGCACACTAGTTGAGGATTTTGAGGTTCAAAATGGTATACATAATTAAGCGGCAAATGAGAAATCAAAAAAATCTAGGATTTGAAGTTTCTTTTTAGGTTGGACTTTTCGACTCGGGGGTTTCATGTTTTTAGTGTAGAACACTGCCAATAATAAAATATGTGTCAAATATTTTCATGAAAATTATATCATACGAAAATAGCATAAAAATCGGTGCATTACACTTCAGATTGTTCTCTTGCAAGATTCCAAAAGGCGGATTTTAATGTTGTGACATATCTTGATATATCTAGGATATTAAGGAAAAACGATGACTGGTTGAAAAATAAGTGGTGTGTCCTGTTTAGAATCTGACTCACGTTGAGCGCGTTTTACAGAACATTTAAAATGTGTCGGTATATATCCAACATATATTGTATGCAAACGACCTGATGGTCTGTGGCAAGTTTTTTGGTCTGATTCATCAGACAGATAGACAAATTCCTCGTTCGCACATCATTTTCGATTCTCATGTGCTATTGGTGGAAAAAGCTGCACATTCATTATGTCGTCATGTGCAACATGAAAGAAGTGTTTTGTTTTTGCTTGTTATTGACCGCGCTTCAGGTTTTTAGGAACGATACGATAAAGATATATAAACGGTGCTAGCCACAGTCTCCCCTTAGCCTTCTGTAATACCGTAGGCCAGTGATTTGAATTATTTGATCGCCGTGAGCCTTTTCCGAGTCGCTCCGCCTGCTTCTCCCAACCATCTGTTTTACCCAACCAGGAATGACTTGCCAAGCTCGGGCCTATGGCACGAGTATGGTTGCGCTTTAGGGCGCCATTCGCCTCTGATCGCTCGCGCTGGAAAGACGCCGCGCACGCCGATTACGGGAAAAAAAATCGATGCGCGTGTCCCGTCGACTGACGTTATCTGTCAACGAACAGTTTCAGATCGCGTCACATCGCGAATAGGTTAAAACAAAAGTATTACTAGTAACAAAGTAAGCTCAGATATGCCTTGAATTAAATGCGATTAACAGATTCTAATATCTTTGGACTTCCGGCGGTGGTTTTGGCGAATCCGGCTGAGAATAGTGATGGGAATAACATTGAAAAACTTATATTTGAGAAGTTTCAACCCGGTACCTTACGATACTTCTTAGTTATTTAATTTTTAATCCCCTTGGTCAATTAGCTTGTTATTCTATACTGGTACGCTAATAACAAGAGCAATTATGCAATAAAAGTGATGGTTAAGATGTTTTCGTTCTTATTAATGGCAATGGGATTTTGTAATTATTGCACGGAACCTTGGAGGAATTTGGATACTTTCGGACCGCGTGCTCCTCGAAGACTCAGCAGCCGTACAATGTTATACAATGTTATATAAACCTAACGGCGCATGTAGGCGTAGTCGGTGTTTGCAAGAGTCACTTTACATTGTTTAAATTAGATACCCTCAATGTTTCCATGAGCATTTTGAAATACAATATAAGTTTTTCAATGTTATTCCTATCACTATTCTCAGCCGAATTTGCCAAAACCACCGCCGGAAGTCCAAAAACATTAAAATCTGTTAATCGCATTTAATTCAAGACATATCTGAGCATACTTTTTTACCAGTAATACTTTTGTTTTAACCTATACGCGATGTGACGCGATCTGAAACTGTTCGTTGACAGATAACGTCAGTCGACGGGACACGCGCATCGATTTTTTTTCCCGCAATCGGCGTGCGCTGCGTCTTTCCAGCGCGAGCGATCAGAGGCGAATGACGCCCTAAAGCGCCACCATACTCGTGCGATAGGCCCGAGCCTGGCAAGTCATTCCTGGTTGGGTAAAACAGATGGTTGGGAGAAGCAGGCGGAGCGACTTGGAAAAGGCTCGCGGCGATCAAGTACCGTGCGGCTCGCCAGACCTGGCACCTAGGAGGTAAGCCTGTTTCGGCAGAGTCTGATTTGTCAGGCGTCAAGCGTCATGCCTCTTGTCACACGTACATGAAGGCACTTGACGTTCCCGACAGACTGTCCAAACTAGATACTCGTGATCCCATTAAGCTACACCCTTTTATAAACAGAATTATAAATCCAAAAAACATTGACTCAATTCCGCCACTAAGAGGCGCGATAAACGACGATTTTCTTTGGTCTGAATCCGGAATAGATACATCGACACTCCAGAAAATAGATAATAACTTTGTAGTGTCAAGCACTGACGATCGTTTGACCTTACTTGGGGTGCACTTTGCAAGAGTACATACAAAAAATCTGACTCCTACAACCGAGGAAGAAAGGAATCACGAGCACGAGGTAAAGCAGACTTACGATCGAATACGGGATTCGCGTGAAAACATCAATTGGCAATTCCCTTCGCTACACGAACAGATCTGGCCTTCAATTCACACAAACTATCTAATAACTCCCACAATGATCTTACGAGCCATCAAATATCTTAAAAACAAAAAATCCACCTCGTTCGACGGCATACCAAACGTCGCCATAAAACGCCTTCCAGGCTCCGTTATTGAATATCTCACGCTAATTTTTAACGCATGTTTACGTTTATCTTACTTTCCCATTCGTTGGAAAACGGCCAAGCTCATCCCATTGCACAAAAAAGGGAAAAACCTTTCCGACTTAAATAATTACCGGCCGATCAGTCTGCTGCCAAACCTGGGCAAATTGTTCGAGATCATGATTAACATACGTAAGAATCATTTTGTGCGGTCCAATAAATTAATTTCTGATTATCAATTTGGTTTCAAACACTCGCACTACGGTTCATGCTATTGCCAAATTGACTCGCGACATTGCCGACTCGCTCAACAGCTCAGCTGTGACTGGGGCTTGTTTAATTGACCTCGAGAAAGCATTTGATACTGTTTGGACTACGGGATTGATAGTTAAATTACACAAAATGAATTTCCCCCCCGAGTTGTTGCTTCTAACTGAAAACATGATCACTGGCCGCGCTTTTAAAACTTTTCACAATAATACTTTTTCCGTTCGTACTTTCAATATTTTAAATGGTCTGCAGCAGGGCGCCGTAAATTCTCCTCTACTATTCAACTTATACTTCTCTGATATTTTAAACAATTTTAACAAAAGTAACGATACTTGCAAAGCTTTGGCTTTTGCTGATGATTTAAGGAAGTTCGAGCGAATCTAATGTATGTAAGGATTGCCGAGGAAGAGGGGTTTATTAAATAATTTAACAGACACTTAGATAACAAAATAAAAAAAAGGTATATTATAAAATGCTTTCGTTCACTGCTTACTATTGTCTTTCCATTCGAACACTGCCTCACTCATCCGCTTGTCTTTTCTTTTGTCTCGCCACCCCACCCATACACCTCGTCCAAAACCAGAGACGTCATCTTATGGCTCAGGGCCCTATCCTTACATGTAAAAAAACTTTTTCCAACTTTAAGCTTTGAAACTCTGTATACATGTAATTAAATACTCGATTGATATATCCTAAAAATTTTGAAACGATCCTCCGTCTAGTTTCTTTGAAAAAAAATGTTAAAAATTACATTTTTTAAGTCCTTATACACAGGCTCTTATGGCTGACCAGCTGTACTCGCGTCTTTTTCGATTTTTTTCGATATTAACCTCCCAACTTTAAGGAAAACAAAACTATGTGTAATAAACTTGAATAATTGTAGAATAAGATTAGATTTCAATAATATAACCTTACCGATGTAGTTTCGTTGATAATTTAACATAAACTTTATTTGTTACTCATGCTTATTGGTAGCCGTACACGTTACTGAACGTTTGGCAACGTTGCGAGAACAGCTAAGAAAAGTATAAGGATAGAAAAAGAGATAGAGAGAAAGAGAGAAGATAGAAAATTTATTTTGTCACCTTAGTTCAAAAATTGTAGTTTGAAGCAAATTAGAATAATTTTAGTTCTTGAACAAATGAATGAATAAAATATATAAAGTTATAAATTAATGAAAATAATATCACAATAATTATATTATAAAGAAAATCAACTGTGTTTATGTTTTTAAAAACTAAAATATTCGATGTCAGTATGAAAACGGGAGTATAACCTCAAATTAAATAAAAATGTAAATAATTACCTATAAATTTTTTTTCTTTTCTTTTACAATAATTGCAATTTTTGATTTTGAAATTATTGTTCCTGCAATCAATCCGAGCTTTGTTACTCTTGATAACATTTTGTCTCCATTTCACAATATTTTTTTTTTTAAATCGACCGTTAAATCTGTGCATTTTTGCAAATTATTTCCATTCACTCATGGACTAAAACACTTAAATTTGATAATGCTCTCTCCGTGCTCTCTAACTATAGTACATAGGAATAACAATACGCTGTTGCCAGATCTTCTTATTCAAACGGATGAGTCAAAAGTCACGTAGTCATTTCGTTACTTTTGTTAATTAAATAAATAATATTTAACAATTTTTGGATTAGATATGTTATTATAAATTGAAATAATGAATTTTTATTACTATTACAAGAATTGAAAATACAGAAAAATTCAATTACTATTTTGAGTCATTAGTTACGCACGAACTTCCTTAATCATATACAGTCGGTGTGGAAAGTATTCGTACAGCGACCAATTTCAAATAAAACTTTGTGCGTAAATGTCAGTTATAAATTTTCAGCGAAAAAGATGATTAATAAATATTCTTGGGTATTTGTAGAAAATATTTCGTGAAAACTAAATTTTATTTTCTTCAAGATTAACAAAAATATACATCTAGCATAGATAAACGTAAGAAATAGGCGCACAGAAAGTATTCGTACATCTCTCATTTCTTCCGCTTACTTGAGATGTAAACATAATATGACCTTCTGAATCTGACGAATAACAACAAAGATGATTAGTTTGTACTGAGTACCAATAGAAGCAAGTTCGAAATTTGCAATATACTACAACATGGGTCGTAAAAGTTGCGAAACGACGGAAGAAGAGAGAAAAATTATTATTCGATTACATAATCAGTGTAAATCACTTAGTGAAATTTCTTCTATAGTGAATAGAGCAAGGTCTACTATTCAAAGTATTATTAACAGATTCGGAGAACGAAAAACTGTTTCAAATAAAAGAAGAAGTGGGCGTCCGCGTAAGATAAACGAGTATGATCGACGACTAATCATTCGTAAAGTGAAACAGAATCCACGTATATCTGCCCAACAAATTGCAGCAGAACTTAAAAACAACAATGGCATAAATGTGTCAGCTAGTACTGTGCGTGACTATTTAAGAAGTAGCGAATATCATGGTCGAGTAGCACGAAAAAAGTATTTTGTAAACGAAACTAATCGTAAGAAAAGATTAGAATTCGCGAAGCAACATATTAATACACCCATCGAATATTGGAATAAAGTAATTTTTACTGACGAAAGCAAATTCGACATATTCGGCACTAAAAAAAAATTTACAGTGTGGAGAAAAAAATGTACACAATTCAGAAAAGAAAATTTGCAACCGACGGTAAAACACGGCGGTGGATCTGTATTAGTTTGGGGTTGTATGAGTGCAAATGGAGTGGGATCTCTACATTTTATTGACGGTATTATGAACCATACGGTTTATATTGATGTTTTGAAAAAACATCTCCATGCTAGTGCAAATAAAATGGGTCTTAAGGACAATTTTATATTCACCCACGACAATGATCCAAAGCACTCTGCATACAATACAAGGCAATGGGTATTATACAATACGCCAAAATATTTGCAAACGCCGCCTCAATCACCAGATATCAATCCCATTGAACATCTATGGGATTATCTTGAAAAAAAAATACGTAATCATAATATTACATCAAAAGAAAGTCTAAAAATCGCTTTATTAGAGGAGTGGAACAAAATAACACCGGCTATAACATCTAATTTAGTAAATTCCATGCCAAGAAGACTCGAAGCTATTATAAAATCTAAAGGAAATCCTACAAATTATTAAAATATAACAAATATATTGTATTTTTATAGTTTATTTTTCATTATCTATAACTGTACGAATACTTTCTGTGCGTCCATTTCTTACGTTTAGCCATGTTGGATGTATATTTTTGTCAATTTTGAAGAAAATAAAATTTAGTTTTCACGAAATCTTTTCTACAAATACCCAAGAATATTTATTAATCATTTTTTTCGCTTAAAATTTATAACTGATGTTTATGCACAACATTTTATTTGGAATAGGTCGCTGTACGAATACTTTCCACACCGACTGTATAAATCCGGCGTTGATCCTCTCGACATTCAGTCACACTTGCAGAGGGCTTTCGATTTTGTTGGCTCGGCGTATAACATGAAGAAGGTGAGAGTAAATATGCTCAAATGCGAGACTATTCTATTCATTAGGCCCATGTCCCAAATTAGCAAAAAACAATACAGGCTCTCAAAAAATTTTTCGATTCACGCGACGGAAAGATTTGACCTTTTAATCCCTCGGCTGAAAAAGGTCAAATATTTGGGTGTAATTCTCAATGAACACTTAAACTATAATGAACACGCCAACTACTGTCTCGGGAAAACAAAAGGTATAGCATCTAAATTGGCTCGCCTCTTCTACTCAAAACACCTCGGTGAGAATGTCAAGCTACTCCTTTACAAGCTTTATGTCAGGTCAGTACTATCTTATGCGATCCCAATCTGGTTCTCAATTTCGCCTTATGTGATGGAGCGCATTCGCACCTTCGAGAGGAAAATATTCCGGGCGATCACGGGTCTTCTCATGCCCAGACGTATGTCGGATGGTACCAAGCGACACTACCACAATCAAACAATTTATAGCAGGGTTGACTGTTCGCGGTTTGATATTTTTGCACTTAAAATCACCAGAATGTTTATCCTTAAATCTTTACACTCAAACTCTGATAATCCTCTCATCACCTCGTTACATACAATGTTGGACGAGGAGGCTAGGAAGGCTCGCGAAAATGGGTTTCTCTCTACTGCTGCCTTTCCCTATCTCAACAGAGAAGGATACATTCAGGATTTTCGCTCCAAAATTCCCATCATATACCATACGCATAGAAAAAGGGCCTCGCTTGCTCTTCGATACGATGCTTTGGAAGTTTCTGCCGATCTATCACAACTGCAACATTCTATATCTCTTCCTCCACGGGATACTGTCCAAAAGCATTACAATTATCTCGATAAATTACCATGGCTTAAATCTTGACCGATCGTCGTACTCTGAACCGAGCACTTCCATTATCTTAGTTTAAACTCTGTATATACTCTTTAGTCCATAACATAGTTAGATTAGTATATCTACTTTAAGTTACTTTAAGAATATCGTTGATGTCAACAACATCCTTTACTATCCTCTTGATTCGTATGGAACGTTATTCAGTATAATTTCATGCCACTTGTATTCGCAAGCACGGTAATTTTTCTTTATCATGGATTTCTTTACTTATTTAATTCTTCCATCGTCTAATTCTTGACCACTAATCCGTGCAATTTTTCTTATTTATTTTGGTCAAGATCTCATTATTGTTCATGTTATTTTACTTAGTATATTGGCCGTGCCAATATCTTCTCCCCCCCCCCCTTTTTTATAATTGTTAATTGTTTTGTCAGTCCTGGTACCTCTCTGTAACGAAGATGCCTTTTTTGATGATCATATCAAATCTTTTGGGGCGTAATACTAATCGTTTAACTTTATCATACAGCGCAAATTGATTCTTTCTTGTATTGTATAATTTCCGTTCTCCTGCGAGAAGTCGCTAATGTGCGACCATACAGGAGTTATATAATTGTATGTTTATGCTATCCTAGCATCATGTATATATGTATGATTGAATAAAGGAACTGTTCCATGCACTTGACGTTCTACCTCGCGATTCGTTAAAAGAGCTACACATACAAATCGAACCAAAAGACAAAGAGAGAGAACACTGCAGATCGAAGCAAGGGAGACAACGCGATTTGGGTGGCGACAGTGAGGACATCGGCGTAGGCACCAGATTTCTAACATCTCTATAGTAAAAACAGAATAAACTCCGGCAGAATTACCCCCACCACATGGGGAGATTCTCCTTGATGAAACGGAGCGCGCGACGTGACAACAATGTAATACAATGTCTCCCTCCTCCAGACAAACTAATAAGAATATTTGAATGCTACGAGTTTGTCGGGTGCTTCCTTTAAGAGGCTGAGTGAGTGGACTCCAAGAAACAAAATGGTACGAATAGGCGGTTGAAAACGAGAAGCTCCGCCGCTGAGGTGCCAGGTCTGGCGAGCCGCGCGGTAATTCAAATCCCTGCCGTAGGCCATCAAATTGGTTGCGATCGGTAGATTCGCAGCGTAAAGTCAAAGTAAAATAAATGGAAAAGCAAAGACTGCAAATTAAAAGGTGGATGACAAGGCGATGGAGGATACAGTCGAATCTCTCATAATGTAACCTCTCAAAGTGAAACCTCTCTCAAAATGTAACATGGTCATCTCTCATAATGAAACTTCTCCTATCCCCACCAGTTAAATGCTACTAACCAATCAAATTTGAGATGTATGACGCGACATATTATTTGAAAAGATTTAAACGTTTGTATGGAAAGGTTATGTTCACTTTTTACTTCTGCGCATTTCTTTGCGCCGACGAAGATAGGTACTATATGAGAAAGATAGACTATATAATCAAGAAGTGGGGATGAATATGACTGTAGGGGAATGTTGCATTTTGAGAGAGCGTCCGGTCCCGAAGTGTTCCATTATGAGAGATTCGACTGTATCATCTTTACCATGGAACCTGATTAACTAAAAGATTAAAGTAAATGAAATAATTTGGCAGAAGTAAATAAATTAAGCAATTTGTACAAATCAGATAATATAGTGCTAAAAGCGATATTAATTGAAGATTTGATTGAACATAAACAGGGCGAAGAACAGAATATTAAAGATCAGGTATAAAAATATATTGTTGTGGAAAATACATTGAAATTTGTGTTTACTTATATGCCACAAAAAATCATAATCATTCTCTCATTATAGGGAAATCGTGGTATTGAACTGGCATGGTATTTCACTGTCACATTTGACGTCGCATGACCTTCCACGATAACTTGTTGAAATGATCTCAACATCTGCTATCAAATAGAGATAAAAATATATTGCATTCCATTTTAAAAAATAGAGCTGACCTTGAAATAGCCTGCATTCCTTCACCCACGCAAAAAATGTTTCTGTCGGAATATGTCTATCTCTATATCGTTCATGTTTTGTGGATACAATTTTTTCATATTATTGTAAATAACGGAAATATTGAAAATGGACAGAGATAATATCCCACCCTGTATGCAATTCATATTTCTGCATTACTAATCAGCATTCACATTCTATCATATAATAATTTTTTTATGCTAATTGTTACTACCCTCAAAAGGGCAGTAATTTCTAAATGATTTTTATTTATCTATTTCAACATAATTGTCATAATGTCCTTTATACATCACATACATTACACGTACATCTAGCATCATCTGTTCTTCGATCGGTAAGTCTGTTGAAAACATTTGACAATCCACAATGCACGTACACTAGTATACATCCTTGCATATGTTCACATAATCGTTCATAGAACATTTTTTACTTTTCGATACACATACCAATTGAAAAAATATTAACCGCATTTTCTACTTCTCCATAGAAATTTCCAAAAAGTTCTATGCGCACATCTTCAAAACCTTTTATACCTATACATCGCACGTAATCCACAACAGAACAGATAAATACAAGATCTTTGGCGACAATTGCCACGATTTTATATTTTCTTTACTCAGTATGTTATTTTTATCTCTATTTTGTATAATAATGTGATATTATTAAAACTACGAATTAGCCGCAGTGAGTTAATTTTGACTGCGGTAAGATCGAGATTTCCAAATTCAATCTTAACAATTTTGACGTATGAGAGATCATCACCTCCGATAACACTGTTCAATAAATTTGAACTTTTTTTATTTTCTCAAATATCAAATGGGCAATCCTCGTAGAGTTGCTCATCCTAAACACGAATCCGTCGGCAGTATTGCTCCATCACACAGTGGTCCAGAGCGTGAATTTAGCTGTTCACGCACCTCGCGCAGTTTTCAATCTATTTCAAATCGTCACCACGGGCTCAAAACACACCGGATTTAGTTAAAAATTGGTATTCTATTATTTTTTGGGTTGCTGATTACGAATCTAAACTCAAAAATTTTTAAAACAAAATGGCGGATTAAATATGGCGGACAGGTTTGTTTAAAAATTAATTGTTTTGCACAAAAATTAGTATTCTAACGTTTTTTGGGTCGCTGATTACGAATTTGAACTCAAAAATTTTTAAAACAAAAGGGCGGTTGATAAATAGAGGGTAGCTATGTACATTAGCTTATTCAGCTTACATTGTTAACTTCAAAATGGAAAAACTAAAAAGTTCCACAAAGTAGCCTCTGAGAACTTTGAAGATGTTTAGTTTAAACTATGTAGAAATAGTTCCTGCTAAAATTGGCTTTATCTATCTGCACCTTTTCTTGATATTCCTTCCTAAAGTATATGTAACCCAGACCAGCTGCATAGACCCAGTGGGAAACGCGGTCAGTAAATTCCCGTGTTTCTTAAAGATACCGTGCAATAAAAACAAAATCTTATTGTCACTAACTAGGACGAAGACTTCTAAAGCATCACTTTTATTACTTAATTGCTTTATCGTTAGGATGCGAGCAAAGAGGAATGAGCTGTTTATCCGATCGAAAGGAAATCCTAGTCTTCGCCGTGCAGGGTTCTCTTAGAAATTTAATAACTTAGAAGTATCGAAAGGTACTCGGCTAAAACTTTCTATATATATTCCTTAGACTATATAGAAGTTATTTCTGCAAATATTTCGTGTGTTTACCTGCTCCCTTTATTGTTATATCTGCCGAAAGTTTACGACACAGTCCCGCGGCAGCGCGTTGCCGAGGTGCGCGCGACTCTTTAAACAATAAAAACTCATTGAACCCGGATCCGGCCGGATATGATTTTTGCAGGCTCGTTTAGGGGAAGGATTATAGAAAACAACTGTGGCAATTAGAGCCTGGGACTCGTTAGGACTTGGAAGATCTTGACTACAAAAAATAAAAAACTTTGACGATTTTCTTTCATTCATTTAACATTAATTTTTGAATAAACTACAAACAATAATTTTATATTCCGCACGTGAATTTTTATCGTCGAAGAATGCTTTTCAAGTAGAAACTATCATTTTTAAGAAATATTGCATACTTTCGCCAGAATGTCACGAAGAAGGCATCGTCTTTTTTCGATAGAAAGTGGTCTTCAGAAAAAGTTTCGACTTTTAGCGTTTGTTGTAACTACAATTTTTATCCAATTTCAATAATTTTTATATTTGAGGTCCATGGACATTTAAGAATCGATATCACAAGAAAAAAAGTCGAAATTCCAAAATCGACTTTTCGCATTTTGGGCGGCTAAATGCACATTCTGGACCACTGTGCATCACCCTCAGTTTTTTAGTAAAATGAGTTTTTGTAAAAACACAACATTTTGGCAAAAAATGTGGTATTACGCGAAAAGTATAAACGCTACGAAGTTGAAATTGGTCTTAAAAGATAGAGGAAAACATGTCGAATATTTTAGTGTATATATTTATTAAAATTGGTTGTTGTGTTGCGTGACGGGCGGCGGAGGTGGATGAAGGGTTTTGAAATAGGAAAGGACGAGTTATAGAATCGGCTCTAATGATTGTAATAATAATAAATTTCGGTAGCGGTTAGGTAGTCGAGCTTAAGGTAACTCTTCTGTCGCGTCAACAGGAAAACTCGCTCGATGTTTTATTTGATTAACCCTCGGAGTTCGGACTTTCTAGCACCGCTGACGACGGCGGGGTCTCTAGAGACTCACATCTATTAGGTATAAGGGAAAGTTCTGTCGTTTTTTAACACGTGCACTTTTATGCGTTGTCGATCCTCAACAATAATTCTGATCTGACTGAAACCAGTTTAAACACTTAGATTAGTATATGATTGATGATTTAGACACATTTTTTTGTATTTTAGTCAGTTTTTAAACTTGCAAAACTCTTAACATGAGTGAAGAAAAAGTGCACTTAAGACATTGCATGTTGTATGAGTTGCAAAAAGGGAATAACGCGATGGAGGCAAAAAAAAACAACTGGTGTGACGTGTTTCGAGAAGATGCAGTAACAGTTCGAAAATGTCAAAGATGGTTTGCGAAATTTCGCTCGGGTGATTTTTCTTTGAAAGATGAACCCAGATTAGGAAGCCGTAGGAGTATGATCGTGACAACCTAATATTAGGTGTAAGGGAAAGTTTTGTCGTTTTTAATTCGTATGGCATCCAAACAGAGATTTTGAACAGGAAGCTAAGTCTTTTAATGTGATCCAAAGGAGTAGTCTGTGAATTTCATGTTTGAAGCCCATTTTTGAGGAAGTTTACGTGGGATTTGTCCTGACCATACTGCGATGGCGTTCCTGATCTGGGTTCTTCTTTCAAATAAAAATCACTCGAACGAAATTTCACAAACCATCTTTGACATTTTCGAACTGTTACTGCATCCTCTCGAAACACGTCACACAAGTTTTTTGTTGCCTCCATCGCGTTATTCCCTTTTTGCAACTCGTACAACATGCAATGTCTTAAGTGCACTTTTCTTCACTCATGTTAAGAGTTGTACAAGTTTAAAAAACTGACTAAAATACAAAAAAATGTGTCTAAATCATCAATCATATACTAATCTAAGTGTTTAAACTGGTTTCAGTCGGATCAGAATTCTTGCCGAGGATCGGCAACGCATAAATGTGCACGTGTTCAAAAACGACAGAACTTTCCCTTATACCTAATATTTTCACTAAACTATTACGCGCTCGCTCGCGTCGAAACATGAGACATAAACATCTCACTAATACAACCGCATCTTCTCCTCGCAGGCGAGAAGATAATTTTTTTGCTTGTGTTCTCTACACTGTTGAACTACTAAATTCTTAACAATAATTTTGATGAAATCGGCTATATATAAATTATGTAATGTTTTATAATGTAAGACACCGTTTTCTCCTTATATATATAATACAATACGGGCGTTTATAAATATTTAAGCCGATGAATACAATATACAATAAAGTCGTTTCCCGCCAATAGTACAAATATAAATAATGCTTGATCGCGACGTCACTCTTGTAAGAGTATTCCCTCGATGTATGCAAGGTGTCGACTCCGTAACGACTGCCTTGCTATCCCTCGTTGTTATTGCTGGGTCCTTCGAGGACCTCCTTTTCCCCTGTCGAATCTATCGTCCCAAAATATCCACCCATCTTATGCAAACAGGACCTTTGCAATCCAGGCGTAGATCTCCACAACGTAACCAATTTACATCGTCCCTACTCATTATCTCCCTGCATCACGGACTTTCCCACATTCTTTCCTTATCTCAAAAACAGCCAAATCCTTTTTCCCTCATCCAACGGAAATCGTCTGTCAGATCGTTAGAATGACCTACCGTTTCCGTCCCTCGACTTCAACATTCTCCCAACACTATCTTCGATAATTATCTTTTGTTTTCAAGATGGTCTTTTCTATCGTCTCTCCAACTTTCCCAGGCTTTCCTAACGAACTTCCATCCCTACCTTTCCTTTTTAGGGACCATCCCTACCCCCACTCTACAAAATCTTACCATAAAAAGGGAACTTTCGAGAGACCCTTACGCATTTTTCACCACATTACTCTGCGCGTCGCTAGCAAGATATTATACCTTTGTAAAAATCTACCATAAAAATAAATAAATGAGTTAAACTAACATCGTCTTGTGCGGTTCGACGACATAATTTGGTGGCAGCGGTGTGGGATATTGTCTGTGGATTTCAACCAACGGAAAATCTTCTAGTTGACTAGATATCCTTCAAGAAGGAATCGTTGGGATATTCTCAAAAAGAACTCAGAGAATCGCACCAAGAAGACGAACTGGATCAAACGTGGACTCAGTGGCGCCAAGGCAGGACCAACGTAAGTCTTTCTACCAATACACTGTCTGACTTCTTGAACGACTACGTGATTGCTCCTCCTGGTGAAATGTCAAGAGCGCAAAGTCCCACTCGAGCTCAAATCGATATGAATTTGATTGCTGAAAAACTGCTACAAGTATGCCATAGATTAAGGGCATTAGAGCAATCGAAACCGGTCGAACAAAACACGGCTTGTCCGCCTTCCCAAAATGTAGAACTACAACCCGCGATCACGATAGAAAAATATGAACAATGTTTGCCGCTAATTCATGACTTTAATGGAACCAACACGGAGAATTTTATTAGTACCGTTATAAAAGTCTCAACCATGCTGAATCAGAACCAGCATTCACTCCTCCTACTGGGAATTATCTCACAAAAATTAAAAGGGCGAGCTGCTACAACGATCCGACCGGATACGATAACGACGATTCCGAAATTAATAGAGAAGATTCGATTTATCTACGGGAGAACGGTCGACGCTTCGTCGATAAAAACGAAACGAGATGCGTGCAAACAGAGTCCGAACGAATCCATAAACGATTTTATACACAGTTTCTCCGAGATACAAGATGAACTCTTGTCTGCTGTGAACTCCGAAAGAAGATTGCAAACGTATATTGACATAAAGGAAATTATCTGCAACGAAGAAGGAATTAAGTGCTTTCGGCGTAACGTCAGGCCCGAAATCTCCCAATACCTATTCAGCCAACAGCTGGAGACACTAAACCAAGCGTTCGAGGCAGCACGCATGTACGACACGGAGTTACAATACGTGCAACAGCAACGCAAAATGTGGACTCAAACGAGGGATCAACGAAATCCAAGGGAGCAACGCCAACCAGTCCTCATAACTTCGGACTCAAGATGGCATACGAAGGAGTGCAAGTACTGCAAACGTCGCGGACATCTTGAAGCCGAATGCAGAACAAAACAATGGAGAGAACAACGAGGAAACCAGGTTGGACAACAGCGAAATTTTCAATGGGCCCCGCTGAACACCATACCACCAGACGCACAGTCACCATCGGAAGTGCCAGATCCACAGCAACAGAGGAACATCGTGTGGACCATTCCCCGTTTGTTCGATTAGAATTACCGGGACTTCGACCGACCATATTCCTGATAGATACAGGTAGCGAAATTTCAATAATTAAAGAAAAGCAACTACTAGATAAGAATCTTCCAAAAGGAATGCCAATGACACTTAGGGGTATTACTAACAATACTACAAACACTTTATATTCTGTTTTTATACTATTTAATGAAGCCTGCAATCAATTTCAAGTGGTAGACGATAGATCCCCTATAATTCAAGACGGTATATTAGGCGCAGATTTTTTGTTCAAACACGACTTCTCCCTTTCAAGCTAAGTTTTTAAGATTGGGAACATTATCAAAAGATGCAATAGTTCGAATAACAACTGTAAAAATAAAACAGTGCTTGTAAATTTCATAACGGGAACTGGAGCAATCACGAAAATCGATACAAACGGTCAGCCTATACTTTCTGAATTTCTTAAAAGTCAAGTTGAATCCGTAGAAGATTTTGATGAAAAATTGGTTTTCCGCATAAGCAGTAAAGATAAAACAAACGAAAGGATTAATTTGCTAAAAGAAAACACGCGACTAGATCACTTAACCGAGGGTAGAAAAGAAATATGGGAAATCATCTCGAACTATCACGATATCTTCATACTATCTGGCGACCCTCTCCCAAGGTCATCAACTCTCGAACACGAAATTAAAACTACCGACGAAATTCCAATATATACGAAACAGTATAGGTATCCTCCGATCCATCAGGACGAAATTAAACGACAAATAGCGGACATGTTACAGAAGGGTATTATTAGAGATAGCGACAGTCCATATAACAGTCCACTCTGGATCGTCCCCAAAAAATTAGATGCCTCGGGAAAACAAAAATGGCGTTTAGTGTTAGATTATAGAAAACTGAACGAGAAAACAATAAAAGATTCGTATCCGATCCCCAATATCGACGAAATTCTCGATAAATTAGGTAACGCGAAATACTTTTTAGCCTTTGACCTAGCCTCGGGATTTCACCAGATCGGTATTAAAGATAACGATGTTCAAAAACTGCCTTCTCAACTAGCAACGGACACTTTGAATTCGCTAGAATGCCTTTCGGCCTAAAAAATGCACCTCCAACATTTCAGAGATTAATGAATCGCGGACTGCAGGGTTTAATTGGCAACAATTGTTTCGTCTACATCGACGATATTGTAGTCTTCGGCAGAACCTTAGAAGAACATAACAAAAATTTGAAACTTTTGTTCGAACGCCTGAATCAATGCGGTCTAAAACTTCAACCGGATAAATGCGAGTACCTAAAGCCAGAATTAGAATATTTAGGCCATGTTATCTCAGCAAACGGTGTACAACCCAATCCAAAGCGTATCGAAAAAGTAAAAAACTATCCTATACCTAAAAACGCGAAGGAAATTAAACAATTTTTAGGACTATGCGGCTACTATAGGAAATTTGTTCAGGATTTCGCTAAGATCGCAAAACCTCTCAATCGGCTGTTAAAGAAAGACGAAATATTTCAGTGGACTGATGAGCAACAGATAGCCTTCGAAACCTTATGTAACGCGTTAACGACCCAACCGATCCTTCAATATCCTAACTGGGCAGAACCTTTTGTTCTCACCACAGACGCAAGTAATTACGCGCTAGGTGCTGTCTTATCGCAGGGTACGATAGGGAAGGATAAACCAATAGCATACGCTTCACGAACATTGAATAACGCGGAGACTCGCTACTCGACGATGGAAAAAGAGTTACTAGCGATAGTATGGGCAACGAAGCATTTCCACCAATATCTATACGGGCGTAAATTCACAATCGTTACCGATCATAAACCACTTGTCTGGTTAATGAACGTTAAAGATCCAAACTCGCGTTTAGTATGATGGAGATTAAAATTATTAGAGTACGAATATGAAATAGTGTACAAACAAGGAAAGAGCAATACAAACGCTGATGCACTGTCACGAAGTAGGATTAGGGTAATAGAACACGATCCGGTAGGAAATGAGCTAGAACGATATTTGTCATTCTATTCAAACAATCCTCAGCTAAGTTCTACAGGTGACAATTTCATTAAAGAACTTGTAGAAGGTCCTAACGAGACCGCAAACACAGGTACCCGCAACCGCGGCCCTTCGATCTTATCCTAGGTAACAATTTCTCAAGGGTTCCTGAGGGAATCGCCAACAATCGTTTACACTGAGATACCTCCGGAGATTACTGAAAAAGGGAAAACGTACGTGTCCCCGCACGATACCGATAGGGCAAAACTTGAAACATTTAACAACATACTTAACGGCGGGACAAAATTAAACATAATACAGGATAGAAATCGGAATTCCGAGATCGCGTCTTTATTTTCAAGGTTCGACCGCGATATAGAAATTTTTATTTCAAGACCAATCCCTACAGATAAAAGGGAAATTATTAGGTTAGCTCATGATTCAATTTTTGGAGGGCATTACGCGTACGATAAGACATTGCAGAAAATACGGAAACAATACGAATGGCCTAATATTACGCGAGACGTGAAAACCTACGTTGAAAATTGTATCACTTGTCAGAAACAAAAAGAGACGAAACGACAAACGTAGGTATATCCCACAAATGACCGACATTCCAAGTAAGCCTACTGACAAGATATCCCTCGATATAGTGGGTCCGTTAGACGAAACTGCGCGCAAAAACAAATATATACTAGTAATACAAGATTATTTAACCAGGTATATAATATGCGAACTGTTAATCGATAAATCGTCTGCAGCCATCATACAAGCAGTTTGGGGTTCTTGGTTAAGAATTTTTGGCAAACCTAAGGAAATTTTAACAGACAACGGAAAAGAATTTACATCTTCAGAATTTACCGACTTCTGTAACCTCATGAAGGCAAAACACGTGCTGACTGCAGTCTATCACCCTCAATCAAACGGAAAAAACGAAAGGTCGCATACCATTCTAAAAGAATATATACGTTGTTACCAAACCGCGGAAAATCCATGGGACCAACTACTCCCAAAAGCTATGTTAAATTACAATTGCACCATTAATCGCGCTACGGGATATACACCATTCGAGCTACAATTAGGTTACGAACCCAACAGCATTTTCGATGAGCAGGACGAGTACCTGACTCTGAAACAGCAGGTAGACAACCTTAAACTTAAACACGAAAATAAGATAATAGATACATTAGAGAACCTTCAATCGCAACAACCCTCCACTTCCTACAAGCATCTGGAACCAATTCGGAAAGGTGACCTAGTTCTTATTCGCAATTATAATTATAAACCATTAGAAGACCGTTGGCGAGGACCTTTCAAGGTAGCGGAAATAATTAACGACCATTCGATAAAAATTGACGATAATGGAAAACCAGTTTCTCATCACAGAACAAACGTCAAATTATTTAAGACCGCCTCACAACTGATTTTAGATGAGGAGAGTTAACAAAAAATTGGTGACTGCTCTACTTCACTTGACGACATTGGCATTCCTAAGGATTACGCATTCCGCACTAGCTGAAGACACCGACGAAAAGTACAAATTCGTAGCGCTTAGCGACCAAGAAACTATTTTCCTTGAGCACTTAAGTCAAGTCAGAATATACCATGAACAATGGAAGATAGTTATCGGTTACGATTTTGCGCATATCGATGCTGATCTAAAAGCTATCGAAGATACGGAGCAACGCGTTCTGTCCGGAATATGCCTTCGAGAATTATCGGGTACAAAATTCACGTGTTCCTCACGCAATAGATTAATCAAACGAGTGTCAGATTTCAAACACATTCGTGGAGAGCTTCGCAATGCCCTATACACTGCGGGTATCGATAGCAGCTCCTCGCGTGTTCGACGTGGAATCTTCGATTTTGTAGGAACCGTAAGTAAAACCCTTTTCGGTACTCTCGACGCATCGGACGCACAATATTATAACGACGAACTCGATAAGCTCTACACAGATCAGAATAAAATAATACATTACGTACGTAATCAAACTAGCATTATATTAACTGCCATGAAAACAAACGCAGAATTATTTAATAAAACTCACGATCAGATAGAGTCTGTCAACAGGCAGTTCAATTTGTTAAGAGATTTATCTAAGGCAAACGAAATGAATATACAGATTGACGAAATAATATTAGATTTAGAGACATGCATTAGCGATTTGTGCGAACAAGTTCGTAGGATAGAGGACCTAGCGTTCGACGCTAAACATGGAATCGTTAAGCCCTACATATTACCACCTGAGCAATTATTTCAAATATTCCGAAAGCATGAACATATCGACAATTTCCCAGTACCTCTGAAAGAAACATATTATATGGCGCTAATCGATATCTGCGAAATAAATATTGTACTTAACGGAAAGCGTGCGCTATTAGAAATAAAAGTCCCATTGCTGGAGGAAAAAGTATATAACTTGGCTAAAGTCATATCACTTCCGCTTCACGGATGGATGTTTCACTCCATATTGAACACCCAGCAGCGACTTATACTGCTAGATACATTGCGACTCGCGTTTATACCAATTACTACGCCGGACGTTGCGAACGCAAAGAAATTAAACAATCAACTTATTATTAAGCGATACTCTCCAGACTACACTATACATTTTCAAGACAATTGCCTAACCAACATATTAACAAGGCATGAATCCACTAATTGTGAAACCAAGTATATGCGAATTCAGAACACTATTTGGATACAACTACAGACAGGGAACCAATGGATCGGGATAGCTCCAAAACCCGAAACGTTGCATATACTTTGTTCCGACCGGACGCCTAGACATGTAGAAATTAAGAACAACTTTATATTGACCCTAGCACCTGATTGTAGTGGAATCTCGCTTTCAGCTACACTAAAACCGAATAACATAATAAACAGTAACCGAACCAATGGTTACCAAATTGTCACTACCCGAGTAAAGCTACCAAATTTAAATATATCAGAAAGCGATATTCCCCTAAATCTTATCCAAAATCCGCATATAGAACCGGAAGAACTGCAAGCGATCGGACGAACATTAGAAGAACTGCAAGACATATCCGAGAAAACAATTCACCATCAACGGTTAAAAACCTGGAAAGAAAAATTTTTCGAATATGTATCATATGCAGGATATGCAGCCCTTTTGGGACTATTATTCGTCTTGCTCACTAAGATAGGTTTCTTCAAAGCTTTGGTCAATGTAATACGAACCTTCGTGGGAAACTGTTACACTAATTGTAGTTTTAACAACCAAGCTGCGACACAACATGTAACGTATAGTAACATTCCCCGACCTAACGAATCCGCCTCTTTAAATCAAGGCTTCCGAGACCTTTTGTCCAAATCATAGACAAAGGTCTTCAATAAGGGGGGAGGTGTCGAAACTATCGTCCCAAAATATCCACCCTTCTTATGCAAACAGGACCTTTCCAATCCAGGCGTAGATCTCCACAACGTAACCAATTTACATCGTCCCTACTCATTATCTCCCTGCATCACGGACTTTCCCACATTCTTTCCTTATCTCAAAAACAGCCAAATCCTTTTTCCCTCATCCAACGGAAATCGTCTGTCAGATCGTTAGAATGACCTACCGTTTCCGTCCCTCGACTTCAACATTCTCCCAACACTATCTTCGATAAATATCTTTTGTTTTCAAGATGATCTTTTCTATCGTCTCTCCAACTTTCCCAGGCTTTCCTAACGAACTTCCATCCCTACCTTTCCTTTTTAGGGACCATCCCTACCCCCACTCTACAAAATCTTACCATAAAAAGGGAACTTTCGAGAGACCCTTACGCATTTTTCACCACGTTACTCTGCGCGTCGCTAGCAAGATATTATACCTTTGTAAAAATCTACCATAAAAATAAATAAATGAGTTAAACTAACATCGTCTTGTGCGGTTCGACGACACCCCGAAAAGGCCCGGTAGGGGTGAGGGTCATTTTCCTTCCTCGCTGGAGGAATTGTCCTCTTGACGATAGCCAGGCGTGTAAACGCCTGGCTTGACGCTTCACTGGCGCTGAGTCTTACAATAACAATTCCTATATGAATATACGAAAAGGTTTTTGTGGAAGATGTATAGGAAAAAAAAATTTTTTTTAGTATGTATAAAAAAGGTTATAGGTCATCGTGTACAAACCAGACCTCGTCAAGTTAACCGACTCTTTTATGTATTATAAGTCAACATATACTTGCAACATGGGTAATGAAAAAAGAACAAGCACGGAATATTTATTTCTTACGACCGTCTTGTATGAATCTCCGCAGAGAACTGATGTGACTCGAAAGCAAATGCTGGCTGCTGAGTCACTTACACACTATTAGGTTGTATCGAACACAACATCGTAAATGTGTTTATTATCGCTCCGGAGTCGCCAAGTGGTTTCTCAAATTATATATTTGCTAGTGTGCCTCTCACTGTGCGCTAAACGCTGAGTCTCCAGAGACCCCGCGTTTTTCGCGAGGGTTCAAAGATCTTAGTGTACAGAACTTTGTTTGAGGAATTCCATCAAAACATCCTTAGCAGGTGTATCTTCCCCGAAGTTCTTAATAACAACACATGAACATCCAACAACTTTGCGAGCTTTAGCAGCACTGTCAATCTTACAAAGACCAGCCCATTCGCCGAGTTTCTTATTATTATCTACTTTAATCAATGGAATTTGATGTTCGTTACATAGTGCTTGTACTAGTTTCTTATACATTGGTTCGTCACAGTTGTCTGCTAATATACAAAGTATAGCTTGCCTCTTGTGCAGAGCTTTAGCGGCTTCATGAAGACCATGCACTACACCATCATGGATAAGTGCATTTTTTAGAACTTCTTGCAATGCTGTGTTTACATCCATGAAACCCCCAGCTGACATCGCAGAAGGGCCATCAACGGTTCCCACGTCGGACATGTTTCTAATGGACTGGGGAGCTTTTCTTAAGAGGAAAGAGAAATGGGCGCTCGATGTTTTATTATCGAACGATTAATTATTTATGTGGGAAGTGCTATGCTGAAAATCCTCTACAGGATCCACCAAACTCGTTTACTATGGGAATGTATTGGAAATGGGTATAAAAATAATAAGTATACTTTTAAAAAGAAAAATAATTTTATTATAAAGGCTGGATGAATAGATCTTTATATGCTTCCTTTCTAGAACAGACTAACTGGACACGACCGAAAAGTAAGAGCTCGGGCCCACTCAGTAACATAAACTGTTTATGTGACTCTCCCCTGCACTGCAGAGAGTCTTCTGTTTATAAAAGAAATTCCTAGAACGGAGAATCATTTTTGTATCTTCCAATAAGTAATGTTATATTATTGTTAAAAATCCAACAGAATGGATATGCTAACAAAGGTGATTCAAAGAATCCAATAATTAGAATTGAACAAGATTAATTTTATATCAAACTCAAATATTTAGATTTTACAATTAGTATTGTTGCACAGAAAAAACAACTTCGAAGACTAAATAAATTTTATGAAACTGTTACAATGCCTTTTGAGCCACAGTTCGCTCTTTTCTGCGCTCACGGAACGTTCTGCTTCTTGGAGCCGATTCTCGTTCGTTTCGTGCATTCCTCTCTCACACTTACCTTTCGCACCTCATTCGTCGAAACCAATCATCCGATAATTTAGGCATTCTAATTCGCTCATAATTCACACGTGATCACATTCGCACTTCTCTTGTACTGCTCTCTCTCTCTCTCTCTCTCTCTCTCTCTCTCTCTCTCTCTCTCTCTCTCTTCTCCTTTCTTCCCATTTCACTCACTTTTTCTCTTTCTCGCTTGCCACAGTATGAATCAATGTTTACAAACTGAATTTTTATATGAAGCCATGACTTTACTTTACATATTTTCCTGTTTGTTCGATATATAATAGATATATAATTGGTCAAGAATATTGTTGTATACCATGGATAAGCGAGACGACTTACAGTGGTTGTTACAACTGGTATATGTTCGAAGACCGGATGTATAACCGCGGAGTCCGACAGAGTTTCGGCACTGACTTGAGTAATGGATCAAGAATATTGTCTTTCGTTCCTCGCGCGCGGTTTCTTATATACCTTAAGATATAGATTTTCTGATAACAAAGAAGGGAGAGGGCGAGGATGACCAAATCCTAGGAGTGAACCCTGATCAACGTGATTCAGGGTTCGGAGGTGACTCTCTAAGAGGCGCTTAGGACATTGAGTCACTAAGGCAACGCAGCGCGTTGTAGATAACATAGGTTGGTCATCCAACACCTCCCCCCTTTTGATCAAAGACTAATGTCTTTGAGATTAGAGAGCAATTCGGTTAATCTAAGTTAATATTAAGGTAAGTAATATTATAGTATGTAAATTAAGATAACTAATATAATAGTGAACGCATCGATTAACTAAAATACATCGAGATTATGTGTAAAATTTTAGCGTAGGAAATTATAAATATTTTTATTTTTGTTAGATTAGAAAGGGGTCGTACTTTTTCTAGTTTTCGCTTTGCTTAGGGACCTTAGGTTATATGCTGGTGTAGGCTCCGAATGGTGACTCGTAGACGATGGTTCGTCCGTGATTGGTTCGATGGTGCAGGTGTCCTCTATGCGTCTTTCGAAATGGACCATTTCGCTGGAACGCTCTCGATGTTTCATATGGCTGTTATCGAATGTGCAGTTCACGAAGTTTTTAATCATGGGTGGTACGATTTCTCCGTTAGTGGGGTTCCTTGTGAAGCAGCAGAGGCGCTTGAGTAATTTCCAGCCTCCGAATCAATGGCAGCAGTTTCCGCAAATGAAAAAGAATAGGATGGCAGCTACTATGCACAAAGCTATTGTGTACCAGCTGGTGTGTGCGACGATGAAGAGTTCCCTTAGCTTGTGCGTCAGCAGCTCATCGAATTCGTTGAGTTTTTTGCTATTGAATCTTAACTCATTCAAATCAAAATTTGTTAATTTAATGGGTTTAAGGGATACGGACAGAGCATGTTTCATGTCGTCTGTTGCTATGATGCAACAGTCGCTTCCCATTAAACTTATCGGAGGGACGCGATGCGAGATATTTTGACTGACTTCGCTGGTAGGCTCTAGTAGATATGACATGGTGTATCCTTTGCAGTGGTTGCCGAGTTGCAGTATACCCGTTTGTTGAAGGACGATGTCTTCTAGGAGATCCCTTTCCCCATTGCATATAACTGAGAGAGTGGTAGGTTTCTGCAGCACGAATATCCACTGGTTATTGTCAATATACTTCCAGACTTCCATTTCGGCCAGTATCGTCTTTGTTGAGCAATCCTCAGGAATTTGGCGAATGTGGGACGATAACAGAAGCACTTTGCACGTGGCTTCCTCGTTGTTCCTTGCAGTGTGTACTTTGGTGCATACGTATTTCCCTTCTAGATACTTATTACAGTTTCTTGAATCTGGCAAGGTGGCGAAGGTAGTTTTGGATTGAGAGAGGAGTAAGTATGGGTTTCGTGGCATAATAAAGGAGAATATGGAAGTATTCTGGTGTTGGATAGGTAGCGGAAATAAGTGGTAGAAATCAAAAGTGTTTCTTTTTACAAGTGGCAGTTTGAAGATGAATATGACAAGATCATCTATTTGGTTACTATGGATTTTCATTAATTTATAGATTTTAGGAAGATTCTTGTTACTTGGTGGAATTACTAACTCGTACTCGCCTTTATAATTATTTAGCAAAGATCTTTTGGCGTAATCAAGAATGGAGAAATTATGTTGTGGTTTCCTAAATTAATTGACACGATGTATCTATTATAATAATCGGAGATCTGAAGGCATAATGAGAGAAGAGTAGTTATCTGTTCAGTAATAGTTGTTTGTAACGTTAAATTCCCAATGTAATTGTTAGTTTGTAACATGTATTTATTAATTGCTTTCAAATTGATATTCATCGTATCCTCAATGGTTTTTAAGTATTGTACCGAGTTGTTGAAATTTTTAATGGTACTAGTAATGATTTGAACTTGTGATTTTAAAAGCGTTTGGGTTTGTTGGTTGTCATTTAACAGTGCTTTAATACTATCCGCATAATATTGAGCATCACCCGCGTCTAGTGTTCCGATCAACCAATTTAGAATATACGATGCTCCGTTAATTAATCCGCGTCGTTTACGATTTTCGGAATGAGAACCAATTAGTCCGTCAAAAATGTCCCTTTTTTCGTATATATTCTGCAGTTCATCTTGGATAGATTGTAAAGTTTGTTGGCAGTGGACGTCATTATGGTTCGTTTCTTTAGTATCTTTTAAAAACAATTTACAAATATTTTGCGACTGCCGGTAGTAATATTGTAACAGAGCTGTTGCATGATGCAAATGAGTAATATTAATATGGGTTATTAGATGTAGTTCAGTATTCGAAATTTTTGCTTCACCTAATTTTTGATAAAACAACCCGCTTGTATGGGCTAGAGGAGTGACGGAGTAAGGGGTTGCGGAAATAAGATTAAGAATTGAGAGGAGTAGTATTACTAGCGGTTTCATCTGTAACATAGGGTTTAAGAAGATTAGAATGGTATTTAACTCTTCGTTTTCCTATTTGTATTTCTACAACGTGATTGGGGCAAATTTTTGTGATTTTATATGGGCCCTTAAAATTTGGAGACAGCTTTGTACTTAATCCTGCTTTTACGTTTTTCTGATAAATACACACACGATCATTGAGTTAAAATTTGTTTGGATTAGTCTTTTTATCATAATATTCTTTACTTTTTGTTTTTGACTGTTGTGTATTTTCTTTTACTAATTTAAAGCATATATTTAGTTTGTTCTTCAATGACGACAGATAGTCATCGTACGTATATTTAAATTCAGGTTCTTGAGTGATAGAAGAAGGCAAATATGGAGCTCGACCAAATAATAGTTTGTAAGGGAAATGATTGGTCGACTTGGTAACTGTAGTATTGTAGCTATATGTGGCAAACGGAATATAGTCATCCCAATCGGTTTGGCTCGGTTTTATGTAATGTTTCAGATAATCCTTGAGAGTTAGATGGTATCGTTCGAGTGAACCATTGGTCTGCGGATGGTAGGGAGTTGTAGTTATATGTTTAGTTTTAAATAAACTGGACAAGTTTTTGATTAGATCGGACATGAAATCTGGGCCTTGATCTGTGAGAAATGTTTTAGGAATTCCGAACTGCGTGAATAATTTTACCAATGTTTTTGCTATCGTTAATGACTCGTGATTTGGTAGTGCGTAGGCAAAACAATATTTAGTTAGGTCGTCTTGTGCAGTAAGGATAAGTCTGTTTCCCGATTCTGTTAATGGCAGGGGCCCTACAATGTCTATCGCTAATTTATCAAAAGGGAGATTAGACGTAGTTGTAATCTCCATGGGTTGTTTTGTCGGCTTGAAATTTGTCTTGTTGATTTGGCAAGAGTGACAAGACTTTATATATTTCTGAATGTCTGATTTCATTATTGGCCAATAATAATGTTCCTTTATTTTCTGATACGTTTTGTTGAAACCAAAGTGTCCGGCTAATTTAGGATCGTGATTTTCGTGCAAAATTCTATTTATTTCAGCTTCTGACTTTGGTACTATTTTATCGTTATCGAACATTTTTATGCTATTTTTAGTAAATATAAATTTTAGAATCTCGCGCAATAATTCAGATTTTATATTATATTTCTCTTGTGGTTTAGCTAGAACAAAACTGTTGTCTTTTATGACAGATTGGAAAGATTTGAAAGTTTCAAATAAATGTTTGTACTCGATTTTGTCGAAGTGAAGGTTCGAAGGAAAGAGTAAGTATACTGTCTGTTTGACATTATTCAAGCAAGCTACGCCATGCAGTGTTGATATGACCCACGGAAATAGGAAATGAGATTTTGTTTAAAGTGAGAGTAGAATTTTCATAATTAATTTTCGCATTATGCGATTTCAGAAAATCGTCTCCTAGAAGACCATCAAACGGAATGTTCGAAGGATGGTCTAGGATCTGGAACTTGGAGATAATAGTGTTATCACGAATTTTTAGTTCTAAATTTGTTTCGCCAGCTGTTTTTATTGCTATATTTGGAGCTATTCCGTTCAATAGTGTTCGATTATTTTGATTTAGAGAGTAGTGCTGTACCGATGTGGATTTCACGAGTGAAATACTGGCGCCCGTATCAATTAAAAATTTTAACATAAAATCATTGAATGTGGAATATCGAGACTCGAATAATACGTATGGCTGATCGTAGCAGTTAGCGGGGGAGCAGGAGATATCTAATATTCTAAGTCGTTGAATTGTTGGGTGACTTTGTCTACATTTATCGGAGGGTTCGGTAGATCTTGAACATCGCGAAAATTTGGCAATTGAAGATTGCGGGGAGAAGTTTCATTAAGGGTTTCATGAGTAATATTAGGGTCCTGGCCCGGGTAAGAATTCGAATTTAACGTGTATCGAAGATTTTGTGGGTTTCGAGTTGGTGGATAGGCGAAACTCCTTCCTATACACTCGAGAGCTCGCTGATTGGCTTTGCCTCCCCTTAATAGTAGCGGACCTATTGGCATGAGCATGGACGCATTCGGGGCGACATTCGTAGTTAATCAGTCGCGCTGAAAACATCTGCCTTGCGCGTCAGTCGCGGAGATCAGAACGTCGTGCGTGGCACGTCGATTAAGGTTATTTGTCGAAATACAATTTCACACCGCACTATATCGCATGAAGGGTAACACAAAAGTATTGTTACTGAAAAAGTATGCTTGAATATGTGTTAAATAAAGTACAATTAATATATTTTAATATTTTTGGGCTTCTGGCGACGGTTTTACCGAAATTAACCACTACGTTATGCATTACGACTAAATATAGTATTGTGTTCCAGCACCAATAGGTATAAATCAATTATTAGCGCAAATTGTTAAAAGTAACTATACGATAATAGAACGCTAGGTTTCCCAGCGTAAAAGAACACATTGTTGCCGCCGCAACCATATAGAGATGCATCTCAACGGTTTCTTTCATTTGCATGATTCTTAAAAAACATTTTCTTCATCTATATTTTAATGCGATTTCTCGACAACGATTCAGCGGAAAAGGACGTTGATACAGTGGAATAGATTTTCAGAAGATAACTTTGTAACAAAGAGTGCATTTGCATATTTTCATGGGTAATGTGGAAACCTATTACCTCTTTACTGGCAAGAGACTACACAACATTGTACAATGTATCGCCCCAATAACTTCTTATATTATTCTACATTCTTTGAGGCGAACAAGTTTGGCATTTTGCTGTCGCAAAATTTTTAAAATATAAATGTCGCCCCAATATGCCGCCACATGCTACCACGCTTGTACCAGTAGGTACGACCGTAACGCCGCCGGAGAAAAAAAAATTCTCATATAAATTTTATACGATTTGTGAGTAACTTATTATTCAATTATAATACATTTGTTTAAACTAATATACATAGTTCATAAAAAGGTAAAATTATTTTTTTTTTGCAAGTATAAGTGTTACGATAGCCATTCGTTTTATTTCATTAATATATATCAAAAATGTTTAAATTCTTTCTAATATTTATTATTTTTCTATATTATTAAATTATTGAATGATTTGCACCAAGCAAACATTACTTTGAGGGATATTTGAATGTGAATCTTGGGAGCTTTGAATGCGAATATTTCTATTTATTAGACTACATATTAAACTATGTTTTTTTAAATCTATTATAATCACTAATGCATCATTTTGCGACTTTACTGCATTTCAGCATCTGCTGATGGCGAACAATTTTTCAAAGCGAACAATTTTTTCCGAGCTTCGAGACTATTTATTTGAAATTTACTGCGTCAACGAATTTATTAGAATTACTAAAGAAATTGTTCACTTGTGATAGATTTTCTTGCTTATTAACGAAAAATATTTATTGTTACATATTTAACTACTTGTTAGAGTAAATATGAGTTGCATACTAGCTTTCGCGCGAAACCGGAAATTTTTAGACACACGCGTCGGCCATTTTCAAACCGCTATTTTGTTTTTGCAAATTGTAAGGTCAGATGCATATTCAGCGATCCAAAAAACATTAACATACTAACATTCGCACTGAACCAGCAGTTTTTACATACACGTATCCGCCATACTGAATCCGCCATTTTGTTTTTGGAAATTCTAAGTTCAGATTCGTAATCAGCGACCCAAATTACCCCGGTATGTCAATTTTCAGCTGATTTGAAGCACGTGTTACATACGGCCCTGAGTCTAAGAAATTTAGACTCTCCAGCTCGGGGCCGGAAATCTACTACATGTGCAGCCGGACCCCTCGATCAGACCCGAAGTCGCTCTGTTTGCTTAGAATAATTACGCTAGGAAATAGGAACTCGAAAAGGCGAATGACCTCTTAACAGTAAGACACCTTTTCTATTACATCCCTCGGGAAATTCTTGGAAATAGAAGCACCCCACCACTTTTTCGACCTATAAAAGATCGACTGCAGTTCATGTCACGGGCTTAGTTCACTGTAAGATCGTCACGTTGTTAGACCGATTAAACTACGCGTATAGATCTTATCGTTAGACGAAACTTAGAGTTCTCGCTACGAAGTAACCGTATAGAATACGCGCAAAGTCCGCGATATATATTAGGCATTTCTGTTCTAATACCCCGCAGAGAGTAGTGCAACTAGGTGCGTGCGAATACATTAGACGACTCCACGTAACACCTTTGTACCACACACATACAGTACACTTTAACTGTAACCAGCCATTTATACGAAAATATAACTTGTTCGAGTTTCGATCACTTCGGGTTTAAATCCTTTACGACTACCTATTAGAAATCTCCAGCCTGCGATCCCACAGCAATACATCTTTACCGCTCGAGGTGTATTGCAACAATTATAAAGTTACGTCAGCCTTACTAATATTCCTGTGGCATCTTGTGTTAATCACACGAGAAAGTCCATAAGTGTTCCAACCTCTTGTGGCATCTAGTGTCAATCATAGATGGGATTCTCCACGAGTGTTCCATCCTCCCGTAGCATTTCCTGTTAATCGCACGAGATAGTCTACAAGTGTTCCAACCTCCCGTGGCATCTAGTGGTAACCATACACCGGATAGTCCACAAGTGATTCAACTTCCTACGGCTATCTCGTGTCTCCTATACACGAGATTGTTCGGTACTAACAACTTCTAAAAACCAACATCCAAACGAACCCTCTACCTTATTCTTTTACCTCGGCCACTCGCAACGCTCCTGGCCCTGGCACGTAACACACGCTTTGAGGTTTTTCGCATGTTTTGGCCATTTGGGACCACTGTGCGTCCCTTAGATTTTTTAGATTTAGGAGACGAGGCAGGAGTAACAGGAGATGAGTCACTGGAACTAAAAGGCATGATATTACAGGGAGGGTCATCTAATGCTGAAGGACTCAGGTCAGCAACGAACAACGGATTTGCTAGTGAGGCTGACGAAGTAGCCGGATTTACTATCGGAGTGTTAAAAGTAACTGATCTGTTAACATTCGGGTTCGAATGTGGGTTGCCAGGCAAAACATTGCCGGCGACGGATTTAACATGCTTAAGCGGCAATGTATAGTGCGGCTCGTCAGACCTGGCACCAAGGAGGTAAGCCTGTTTCGGCAGAGTCTGATTCGCCAGGCGTCAAGCGTCATGCCTCTTGTCACACGTACACGAAGGCACTTGACGTTCGTTCCAGTACGCGACGAGAGCTCGTAGCGACAACATCTTCTCAGTGCTCGTACGCGACGTAAACAAAATTCTTAAGTGCCCATACAGAGAGTCATTCGTACTGTGAAAGTGTATCTTGTTATACTCCAAGTGATAGGCTAATTTCGTTACTATTATTGGGGCTTGCTTTCGCAAGTCCCAATACAGTTCTTCATTTTTTTTCATTTCTGACCGTCCATTTTTATGGAACAACATATTGCACGCATAGAAGCTAGTAACTCTTCCGCATCGGTGGCGGCCGATGCCTATAATTCTGACGAAAATTTTGCATCCCTTGAGACTGCTAGCCAGGGATCGCTATCTCTGTCTCTAAAAAGACATAAATCATCTAATCCGTCTTCATCCGAGGACATTCAAATGAAAAAATCGCGCAAAATTTCCGCTTCACGCGCAGCCGCACGGCAATCTGCCGACGCTAAAAAGACTCCAGCTAACACCATGGACAGTGACATGGGATTGAAATCGCTCGATCAACAATCCAGCGATGCGATGTCAACAACATCATCCAAACAAGGCGCTGAAGCATCTTGTAACAAAGATACTCTAATACGCGAAAATAAAAGACTCTTAAGTGAAATAAAATTGCTCAAGGAGCAAATCCAATCGCTCGCTGGGCCCTCTACATCTGCTCGGACCATTGAATCGCCAACATCGGAATGGATCACCATTGGATCCCGTAGACCCGCAGGACGACAAGCGCCTTCTCCGACGCCGACGCTGGACAAACCTCCCACCGCCAACCGTTTTCAGGCCTTCGCCGAGCCCAACGCTCTACCGGAGGTGTCCAGGGACCAGCCTCCCACCTTCAGGCAGCCGACCCTACCACAGCAAACTGTCAGACAAGATAAGTCGAACAAACCACCACCGTTGATCGTGCATGTGGCTTCACCACAACTAATAATAAACATAACGAAGAATGCCCTTCAAAAGGCATCCTTCACTATAAAAAGAAGTGGCTCGAAAAGCCACGTCATATACCCGAATTCGCTCGAAGCTTACTCGAAGATCAAAGATATTATGATGAAAAACCAGCTCAAGTTCTTCACTTATACGCCGAAGAACGAAAAACCAGTGACGATGCTTCTCAAGGGTATCGATCCAAACACCGACAAGAATGAGCTGTTGTCGGAAATTAATTCCATCGCCGCACCTAAAGCCAAAGCCACACGTATATCCAATTTTATAACCGCGAAATCGAAACAATCCGGCTTGCCCCTGCCTATGTTCGTAGTGCAATTTGGCGCGAATACTGATATCAAATTTGTTCAATCGATCAATGTTTTAAATTATCAACGCGTCAGATGGGAGAAATTGCATAGGCAGGATCTTTTACAATGTTTTAACTGTCAACGTATAGGCCATGCATCCGCTAACTGTCATCTAGATTTTAGATGTGTTAAATGTAATTTATCTCACGAGCGTGGGAAGTGCTCGGTCACAGAAGCAACCAAACACGACGCAATTTACTGCGTCAACTGTGAGAAATTCGGCCACCCCGCGTCATACCGAGGTTGCCCGAAATTCAAGGAGAGAAGAGCCGTTGCCGCCCCTACGAGCAACAGAGCTCCCCAGCCAGCCGCAACCAGAAGACTTCCATCTCCCCTCGTCAACCCGATGACGCTATACAGTAGTGTTGCGAGTGGAGTGGGGGGCCTAGTAGGTAAGGCCGCGCATGCATATTCATCGAATACGTTGAACAGAGGATCAGTCCCTCTCGATGCTACGTCCAACGAGCAACAGGTCGATTTAAAAAACATATTTTCGGCCATCAAAAGTATAGCCGATCAATTACCAATTATTTTTCAACGCATCGGCGAAAATACCGAAAAAATTAATTTCCTCCTTCAATCTTTTATAGATGATAATCATGCTCAATCTGTTGATTACCATGGACGTACCACGAGAGGCATTCGAAATGATTTCCCGCAATAATGGCCACTACCGATCAAAACAGTATCCCGTTGGTCAATCTCCGAATCATTACTGTCAACGTCAACTCTGTTATAAATCTTCACAAACGTGCATATTTGCAGCAATTTTTAAATTCTCATCGACCCGACGTATGTGGTCTCATTGAAACGAAGCTAAATTCGAGACATAATTTGGAGGTTCCACCACAATTTGTAATAATACGCAAAGACAGAGCAAACAACCGTTTCGGCGGCGGTGTCGCTATGGTTATTAATAGAAAATACAAATTCACTCGTATAGAACTCTCCACTTCTCACGAAAAATCTTTAGAAGCCATTGCGATCCGCTTGGATCTTTCGGCTGGTAGAAGCCTCGTGATCGCAGCGGTGTATAGCCCTTTCAATGATAAAATCGTATTCCTTCGTGACCTCGATGATCTATGTACTCAGTTGCGAGTTGCAAATGACTCGAATCACTTTGTGATCGCGGGCGATCTTAACGCCAAACACACATCATGGCGTAATACAGTCAACAACAGCAAGGGGTTAGCTCTTTTTGACTGGCTACAGTTACAGGGTGCTATCTTCCGCGCTTCCCTTCTATATTCGGAAATACCGACTTATCATCCGGCTAACTCGAACTTGGACATTGCTTTGGTGGACAGCAGGCTGATCGATCGTATTAACGATGGAACGCAAAGGCTGGGTCTGCTGCCCTATGATAGCGATCATTGGGCCATAACGATTAATCTCTCTCTCCTCGGTTGGAATACATACGTAGAACGAGCCCCCAGAGTACTGAGACTAAATTATCGTTTGACCAAATGGAAAGAATACAAACTCAAACTCCATAATTATATCAACAGCCTAAATCTCCCATCGTTACTTAATGCGTCGATCGAAATGATTAATGCTTCAATAGAGGCCCTCGAGGAAAATATTTCCGTAATTCTGACGAGCTGTACACCTACCGTGGAGGCTCTGAACTGCCCGAGAGAATATGACGACCGACGCATTAATAAGCTCAAAAAATTTAAATCCAAACTTATCACCAGATTATTTCGTTTATTGCGCCTTCGCGACAATTTAACTCCAATACAGTCTAACATGATCAAATTTTATAAATCAATAATTCAGCGTACCAATTACAGACTCAAAAAACTCTACTCTGCAGTTGCAAATAAATTCTGGAACGACAGACTGTCCAAACTAGATACTCGTGATTCCATTAAGCTACACCCTTTTATAAACAGAATTATAAATCCAAAAAACATTGACTCAATTCCGCCACTAAGAGGCGCGATAAACGACGATTTTCTTTGGTCTGAATCCGGAATAGATACATCGACACTCCAGAAAATAGACAATAACTATGTAGTGTCAAGCACTGACGATCGTTTGACCTTACTTGGGGTGCACTTTGCAAGAGTACATACAAAAAATCTGACTCCTACAACCGAGGAAGAGAGGAATCACGAGCACGAGGTAAAGCAGACTTACGATCGAATACGGGATTCGCGTGAAAATATCAATTGGCAATTCGCTTCGCTACACGAACAGATCTGGCCTTCAATTCACACAAACTATCTAATAACTCCCACAATGATCTTACGAGCCATCAAATATCTTAAAAACAAAAGATCCACCTCGTTCGACGGCATACCAAACGTCGCCATCAAACGCCTGCCAGGCTCCGTTATTGAATATCTCACGCTAATTTTTAACGCATGTTTACGTCTGTCTTACTTTCCCATTCGTTGGAAAACGGCCAAGCTCATCCCATTGCACAAAAAAGGGAAAAACCTTTGCGACTTAAATAATTACCGGCCGATCAGTCTGCTGCCAAACCTGGGCAAATTGTTCGAGATCATGATTAACATACGTTTGAATCATTTTGTGCGGTCCAATAAATTAATTTCTGACTATCAATTTGGTTTCAAACACTCGCACTCTACGGTTCATGCTATTGCCAAATTGACTCGCGACATTGCCGACTCGCTCAACAGCTCAGCTGTGACTGGGGCTTGTTTAATTGACCTCGAGAAAGCATTTGATACTGTTTGGACTACGGGATTGATAGTTAAATTACACAAAATGAATTTCCCCCCCGAGTTGTTGCTTCTAACTGAGAACATGATCACTGGCCGCGCTTTTAAAACTTTTCACAATAATACTTTTTCCGTTCGTACTTTCAATATTTTAAATGGTCTGCAGCAGGGCGCCGTAAATTCTCCTCTACTATTCAACTTATACTTCTCTGATATTTTAAATAATTTTAACAAAAGTAACGATACTTGCAAAGCTTTGGCCTTTGCTGATGATTTAATCATCTATAAATCCGGCGTTGATCCTCTCGACATTCAGTTACACTTGCAGAGGGCTTTCGATTTTGTTGTCTCGGCGTGTAACATGAAGAAGGTAAGAGTAAATATGCTCAAATGCGAGACTATTCTATTCATTAGGCCCACGTCCCAAATTAGCAAAAAACAATACAGGCTCTCAAAAAATTTTTCGATTCACGCGACGGAAAGATATGACCTTTTAATCCCTCGGCTGAAAAAGGTCAAATATTTGGGTGTAATTCTCAACGAACACCTAAACTATAATGAACACGCCAACTACTGTCTCGGGAAAGCAAAAGGTATAGCATCTAAATTGGCTCGCCTCTTCTACTCAAAACACCTCGGTGAGAATGTCAAACTACTCCTTTACAAGCTTTATGTCAGGTCAGTACTATCTTATGCGATCCCAATCTGGTTCTCAATTTCGCCTTATGTGATGGAGCGCATTCGCACCTTCGAGAGGAAAATATTCCGGGCGATCACGGGTCTTCTCATGCCCAGACGTATGTCGGATGGTACCAAGCGACACTTCCACAATCAAACAATTTATAGCAGGGTTGACTGTTCGCGGTTTGATATTTTTGCACTTAAAATCACCAGAATGTTTATCCTTAAATCTTTGCACTCAAACTCTGACAATCCTCTCATCACCTCGTTACATACAATGTCGGACGAGGAGGCTAGGAAGGCTCGCGAAAATGGGTTTCTCTCTACTGCTGCCTTTCCCTATCTCGACAGAGAAGGATACATTCAGGATTTTCACTCCAAAATTCCCATCATATACCATACGCATAGAAAAAGGGCCTCGCTTGCTCTTCGATACGATCCTTTGGTAGTTTCTGCCGATCTATCACAACTGCAACATTCTGTATCTCTTCCTCCACGGGATACTGTCCAAAAGCATTATAATTATCTCGATAAATTACCATGGCTTAAATCTTGACCGATCGTCGTACTCTGAACCGAGCACTTCCATTATCTTAGTTTAAACTCTGTATATACTCTTTAGTCCATAACATAGTTAGATTAGTATATCTACTTTAAGTTACTTTAAGAATATCGTTGATGTCAACAACATCCTTTACTATCCTCTTGATTCGTATGGAACGTTATTCAGTATAATTTCATGCCACTTGTATTCGCAAGCACGGTAATTTTTCTTTATCATGGATTTCTTTACTTATTTAATTCTTCCATCGTCTAATTCTTGACCACTAATCCGTGCAATTTTTCTTATTTATTTTGGTCAAGATCTCATCACTGTTCATTTTATTTTACTTAGTATATTGGCCGTGCCAATATCTTCTCCCCCCACCCCCCTTTTTATAATTGTTAATTGTTTTGTCAGTCCTGGTACCTCTCTGTAACGAAGATGCCTTTTTTGATGATCGTATCAAATCTTTTGGGGCGTAATACTAATCATTTAACTTTATCATACAGCGCAAATTGATTCTTTCTTGTATTGTATAATTTCCGTTCTCCTGCGAGAAGTCGCTAATGTGCGACCATACAGGAGTTATATAATTGTATGTTTATGCTATCCTAGCATCATGTATATATGTATGATTGAATAAAGGAACTGTTCCATGCATGCACTTGACGTTCTCAGTACGCGACGAGAGCTCGTAGCGACAACATCTTCTCAGTGCTCGTACGCGACGTAAACAAAATTCTTAAGTGCCCATACAGAGAGTCATTCGTACTGTGAAAGTGTATCTTGTTATACTCCAAGTGATAGGCTAATTTCGTTACTATTATTGGGGCTTGCTTTCGCAAGTCCCAATACAGTTCTTCATTTTTTTTCATTTCTGACCGTCCATTTTTATGGAACAACATATTGCACGCATAGAAGCTAGTAACTCTTCCGCATCGGTGGCAGCCGATGCCTATAATTCTGAAGAAAATTTTGCATCCCTTGAGACTGCTAGCCAGGGATCGCTATCTCTGTCTCTAAAAAGACATAAATCATCTAATCCGTCTTCATCCGAGGACATTCAAATGAAAAAATCGCGCAAAATTTCCGCTTCACGCGCAGCCGCACGGCAATCTGCCGACGCTAAAAAGGCTACAGCTAACACCATGGACAGTGACATGGGATTGAAATCGCTCGATCAACAATCCAGCGATGCGATGTCAACAACATCATCCAAACAAGGCGCTGAAGCATCTTGTAACAAAGATACTCTAATACGCGAAAATAAAAGACTCTTAAGTGAAATAAAATTGCTCAAAGAGCAAATCCAATCGCTCGCTGGACCCTCTACATCTGCTCGGACCATTGAATCGCCAACATCGGAATGGATCACCATTGGATCCCGTAGACCCGCAGGGCGACACGCGCCTTCTCCGACGCCGACGCTGGACAAACCTCCCACCGCCAACCGTTTTCAGGCCTTCGCCGAGCCCAACGCTCTACCGGAGGTGTCCAGGGACCAGCCTCCCACCTTCAGACATCCGACCCTACCACAGCAAACTGTCAGACAAGATAAGTCGAACAAACCACCACCGTTGATCGTGCATGTGGCTTCACCACAATTAATAATAAACATAACGAAGAATGCCCTTCAAAAGGCATCCTTCACTATAAAAAGAAGTGGCTCGAAAAGCCACGTCATATACCCGAATTCGCTCGAAGCTTACTCGAAGATCAAAGATATTATGATGAAAAACCAGCTCAAGTTCTTCACTTATACGCCGAAGAACGAAAAACCAGTGACGATGCTTCTCAAGGGTATCGATCCAAACACCGACAAGAATGAGCTGTTGTCGGAAATTAATTCCATCGCCGCACCTAAAGCCAAAGCCACACGTATATCCAATTTTATAACCGCGAAATCGAAACAATCCGGCTTGCCCCTGCCTATGTTCGTAGTGCAATTTGGCGCGAATACTGATATCAAATTTGTTCAATCGATCAATGTTTTAAATTATCAACGCGTCAGATGGGAGAAATTGCATAGGCAGGATCTTTTACAATGTTTTAACTGTCAACGTATAGGCCATGCATCCGCTAACTGTCATCTAGATTTTAGATGTGTTAAATGTAATTTATCTCACGAGCGTGGAAAGTGCTCGGTCACAGAAGCAACCAAACACGACGCAATTTACTGCGTCAACTGTGAGAAGTTCGGCCACCCCGCGTCATACCGAGGTTGCCCGAAATTCAAGGAGAGAAGAGCCGTTGCCACCCCTACGAGCAACAGAGCTCCCCAGCCAGCCGCAACCAGAAGACTTCCATCTCCCCTCGTCAATCCGATGACGCTATACAGTAGTGTTGCGAGTGGAGTGGGGGGCCTAGTAGGTAAGGCCGCGCATGCATATTCATCGACTACATTGAACAGAGGACCAGTCCCTCTCGATGCTACGTCCAACGAGCAACAGGTCGACTTAAAAAACATATTTTCGGCCATCAAAAGTATAGCCGATCAATTACCAATTATTTTTCAACGCATCGGCGAAAATACCGAAAAAATTAATTTCCTCCTTCAATCTTTTATAGATGATAATCATGCTCAATCTGTTGATTACCATGGACGTACCACGAGAGGCGTTCGAAATGATTTCCCGCAATAATGGCCACTACCGATCAAAACAGTATCCCGTTGGTCAATCTCCGAATCATTACTGTCAACGTCAACTCTGTTATAAATCTTCACAAACGTGCATATTTGCAGCAATTTTTAAATTCTCATCGACCCGACGTATGTGGTCTCATTGAAACGAAGCTAAATCCGAGACATAATTTGGAGGTTCCACCACAATTTGTAATAATACGCAAAGACAGAGCAAACAACCGTTTCGGCGGCGGTGTCGCTATGGTTATTAATAGAAGATACAAATTCACTCGTATAGAACTCTCCACTTCTCACGAAAAATCTTTAGAAGCCATTGCGATCCGCTTGGATCTTTCGGCTGGCAGAAGCCTCGTGATCGCGGCGGTGTATAGCCCTTTCAATGATAAAATCGTGTTCCTTCGTGACCTCGATGATCTATGTACTCAGTTGCGAGTTGCAAATGACTCGAATCACTTTGTGATCGCGGGCGATCTCAACGCCAAACACACATCATGGCGTAATACAGTCAACAACAGCAAGGGGTTAGCTCTTTTTGACTGGCTACAATTACAGGGTGCTATCTTCCGCGCTTCCCTTCTATATTCGGAAATACCGACTTATCATCCGGCTAACTCGAACTTGGACATTGCTTTGGTGGACAGCAGGCTGATCGATCGTGTTAACGATGGAACGCAGAAGCTGGGTCTGCTGCCCTATGATAGCGATCATTGGGCCATAACGATTAATCTCTCTCTCCTCGGTTGGAATACATACGTAGAACGAGCTCCAAGAGTACTGAGACTAAATTATCGTTTGACCAAATGGAAAGAATACAAACTCAAACTCCATAATTATATCAACAGCCTAAATCTCCCATCGTTACTTAATGCGTCGATCGAAACGATTAATTCTTCAATAGAGGCCCTCGAGGAAAATATTTCCATAATTCTGACGAACTGTACACCTACCGTGGAGGCTCTGAACTGCCCGAAAGAATATGACGACCGACGCATTAATAAGCTCAAAAAATTTAAATCCAAACTTATCACCAGATTATTTCGTTTATTGCGCCTTCGCGACAATTTAACTCCAATACAGTCTAACATGATCAAATTTTATAAATCAATAATTCAGCGTACCAATTACAGACTCAAAAAACTCTACTCTGCAGTTGCAAATAAATTCTGGAACGACAGACTGTCCAAACTAGATACTCGTGATCCCATTAAGCTACACCCTTTTATAAACAGAATTATAAATCCAAAAAACATTGACTCAATTCCGCCACTAAGAGGCGCGATAAACGACGATTTTCTTTGGTCTGAATCCGGAATAGATACATCGACACTCCAGAAAATAGATAATAACTTTGTAGTATCAAGCACTGACGATCGTTTGACCTTACTTGGGGTGCACTTTGCAAGAGTACATACAAAAAATCTGACTCCTACAACCGAGGAAGAGAGGAATCACGAGCACGAGGTAAAGCAGACTTACGATCGAATACGGGATTCGCGTGAAAATATCAATTGGCAATTCGCTTCGCTACACGAACAGATCTGGCCTTCAATTCACACAAACTATCTAATAACTCCCACAATGATTTTACGAGCCATCAAATATCTTAAAAACAAAAAATCCACCTCGTTCGACGGCATACCAAACGTCGCCATCAAACGCCTTCCAGGCTCCGTTATTGAATATCTCACGCTAATTTTTAACGCATGTTTACGTTTATCTTACTTTCCCATTCGTTGGAAAACGGCCAAGCTCATCCCATTGCACAAAAAAGGGAAAAACCTTTACGACTTAAATAATTACCGGCCGATCAGTCTGCTGCCAAACCTGGGCAAATTGTTCGAGATCATGATTAACATACGTTTGAATCATTTTGTGCGGTCCAATAAATTAATTTCTGATTATCAATTTGGTTTCAAACACTCGCACTCTACGGTTCATGCTATTGCCAAATTGACTCGCGACATTGCTGACTCGCTCAACAGCTCAGCTGTGACTGGGGCTTGTTTAATTGACCTCGAGAAAGCATTTGATACTGTTTGGACTACGGGATTGATAGTTAAATTACACAAAATGAATTTCCCCCCGGAGTTGTTGCTTCTAACTGAGAACATGATCACTGGCCGCGCTTTTAAAACTTTTCACAATAATACTTTTTCCGTTCGTACTTTCAATATTTTAAATGGTCTGCAGCAGGGCGCCGTAAATTCTCCTCTACTATTCAACTTATACTTCTCTGATATTTTAAACAATTTTAACAAAAGTAACGATACTTGCAAAGCTTTGGCCTTTGCTGATGATTTAATCATATATAAATCCGGCGTTGATCCTCTCGACATTCAGTCACACTTGCAGAGGGCTTTCGATTTTGTTGTCTCGGCGTGTAACATGAAGAAGGTGAGAGTAAATATGCTCAAATGCGAGACTATTCTATTCATTAGGCCCACGTCCCAAATTAGCAAAAAACAATACAGACTCTCAAAAAATTTTTCGATTCACGCGACGGAAAGATTTGACCTTTTAATCCCTCGGCTGAAAAAGGTCAAATATTTGGGTGTAATTCTCAACGAACACTTAAACTACAATGAACACGCCAACTACTGTCTCGGGAAAGCAAAAGGTATAGCATCTAAATTGGCTCGCCTCTTCTACTCAAAACACCTCGGTGAGAATGTCAAACTACTCCTTTACAAGCTCTATGTCAGGTCAGTACTATCTTATGCGATCCCAATCTGGTTCTCAATTTCGCCTTATGTGATGGAGCGCATTCGCACCTTCGAGAGGAAAATATTCCGGGCGATCACGGGTCTTCTCATGCCCAGACGTATGTCGGATGGTACCAAGCGACACTTCCACAATCAAACAATTTATAGCAGGGTTGACTGTTCGCGGTTTGATATTTTTGCACTTAAAATCACCAGAATGTTTATCCTTAAATCTTTGCACTCAAACTCTGACAATCCTCTCATCACCTCGTTACATACAATGTCGGACGAGGAAGCTAGGAAGGCTCGCGAAAATGGGTTTCTCTCTACTGCTGCCTTTCCCTATCTCGACAGAGAAGGATACATTCAGGATTTTCGCTCCAAAATTCCCATCATATACCATACGCATAGAAAAAGGGCCTCGCTTGCTCTTCGATACGATCCTTTGGTAGTTTCTGCCGATCTATCGCAACTGCAACATTCTGTATCTCTTCCTCCACGGGATACTGTCCAAAAGCATTACAATTATCTCGATAAATTACCATGGCTTAAATCTTGACCGATCGTCGTACTCTGAACCGAGCACTTCCATTATCTTAGTTTAAACTCTGTATATACTCTTTAGTCCATAACATAGTTAGATTAGTATATCTACTTTAAGTTACTTTAAGAATATCGTTGATGTCAACAACATCCTTTACTATCCTCTTGATTCGTATGGAACGTTATTCAGTATAATTTCATGCCATTTGTATTCGCAAGCACGGTAATTTTTCTTTATCATGGATTTCTTTACTTATTTAATTCTTCCATCGTCTAATTCTTGACCACTAATCCGTGCAATTTTTCTTATTTATTGTGGTCAAGATCTCATTATTGTTCATTTTGTTTTATTTAGTATATTGGCCGTGCCAATATCTTCTCCCCCCCCCCCTTTTTTATAATTGTTAATTGTTTTGTCAGTCCTGGTACCTCTCTGTAACGAAGATGCCTTTTTTGATGATCATATCAAATCTTTTGGGGCGTAATACTAATCGTTTAACTTTATCATACAGCGCAAATTGATTCTTTCTTGTATTGTATAATTTCCGTTCTCCTGCGAGAAGTCGTTAATGTGCGACCATACAGGAGTTATATAATTGTATGTTTATGCTATCCTAGCATCATGTATATATGTATGATTGAATAAAGGAACTGTTCCATGCACTTGACGTTCTGAAGTACGCGACGAGAGCTCGTAGCGACAACATCTCAGTGCTCGTACGCGACATAACCAAAATTCTTAAGTGCCCATACAGAGAGTCATTCGTACTGTGAAAGTGTATCTTGTTATACTCCAAGTGATCGGCTAATTTTCGTTACTATTATTGGGGCTTGCTTTCGCAAGTCCCAATACAGTTCTTCATTTTTTTCATTTTTGACCGTCCATTTTTATGGAACATCATATTGCACGCATAGACGCTAGCAACTCTTCCACATCGGTGGCGGCCGATGCCTATAATTCGGACGAAAATTTTGCATCCCTTGAGACTACTAGCCAGGGATCGCTATCTCTGTCTCTAAAAAGACATAAATCATCATCCAATCCGTCTTCATCCGAGGACATTCAAATGAAGAAGTCGCGCAAAATTTCCGCTTCACGCACAGCCGCACGACAATCTGCCGACGCTAAAACGGCTCCAGTTAACACCATGGAAAGTGACACAGGATTGAAATCGCTCGATCAACAATCCAGCGATGCGATGTCAACAACATCATCCAAACAAGGCGCTGAAGCATCTTGTAACAAAGATACTCTAATACGCGAAAATAAAAGACTATTAAACGAAATAAAATTGCTCAAAGAGCAAATCCAATCGCTCGCTGGACCCTCTACATCTGCTCGGACCATTGAATCGCCAACATCGGAATGGATCACCATTGGATCCCGTAGACCCGCAGGGCGACACGCGCCTTCTCCGACGCCGACGCTGGACAAACCTCCCACCGCCAACCGTTTTCAGGCCTTCGCCGAGCCCAACGCTCTACCGGAGGTGTCCAGGGACCAGCCTCCCACCTTCAGACATCCGACCCTACCACAGCAAACTGTCAGACAAGATAAGTCGAACAAACCACCACCGTTGATCGTGCATGTGGCTTCACCACAATTAATAATAAACATAACGAAGAATGCCCTTCAAAAGGCATCCTTCACTATAAAAAGAAGTGGCTCGAAAAGCCACGTCATATACCCGAATTCGCTCGAAGCTTACTCGAAGATCAAAGATATTATGATGAAAAACCAGCTCAAGTTCTTCACTTATACGCCGAAGAACGAAAAACCAGTGACGATGCTTCTCAAGGGTATCGATCCAAACACCGACAAGAATGAGCTGTTGTCGGAAATTAATTCCATCGCCGCACCTAAAGCCAAAGCCACACGTATATCCAATTTTATAACCGCGAAATCGAAACAATCCGGCTTGCCCCTGCCTATGTTCGTAGTGCAATTTGGCGCGAATACTGATATCAAATTTGTTCAATCGATCAATGTTTTAAATTATCAACGCGTCAGATGGGAGAAATTGCATAGGCAGGATCTTTTACAATGTTTTAACTGTCAACGTATAGGCCATGCATCCGCTAACTGTCATCTAGATTTTAGATGTGTTAAATGTAATTTATCTCACGAGCGTGGAAAGTGCTCGGTCACAGAAGCAACCAAACACGACGCAATTTACTGCGTCAACTGTGAGAAGTTCGGCCACCCCGCGTCATACCGAGGTTGCCCGAAATTCAAGGAGAGAAGAGCCGTTGCCACCCCTACGAGCAACAGAGCTCCCCAGCCAGCCGCAACCAGAAGACTTCCATCTCCCCTCGTCAATCCGATGACGCTATACAGTAGTGTTGCGAGTGGAGTGGGGGGCCTAGTAGGTAAGGCCGCGCATGCATATTCATCGACTACATTGAACAGAGGACCAGTCCCTCTCGATGCTACGTCCAACGAGCAACAGGTCGACTTAAAAAACATATTTTCGGCCATCAAAAGTATAGCCGATCAATTACCAATTATTTTTCAACGCATCGGCGAAAATACCGAAAAAATTAATTTCCTCCTTCAATCTTTTATAGATGATAATCATGCTCAATCTGTTGATTACCATGGACGTACCACGAGAGGCGTTCGAAATGATTTCCCGCAATAATGGCCACTACCGATCAAAACAGTATCCCGTTGGTCAATCTCCGAATCATTACTGTCAACGTCAACTCTGTTATAAATCTTCACAAACGTGCATATTTGCAGCAATTTTTAAACTCTCATCGACCCGACGTATGTGGTCTCATTGAAACGAAGCTAAATCCGAGACATAATTTGGAGGTTCCACCACAATTTGTAATAATACGCAAAGACAGAGCAAACAACCGTTTCGGCGGCGGTGTCGCTATGGTTATTAATAGAAGATACAAATTCACTCGTATAGAACTCTCCACTTCTCACGAGAAATCTTTAGAAGCCATTGCGATCCGCTTGGATCTTTCGGCTGGTAGAAGCCTCGTGATCGCGGCGGTGTATAGCGCTTTCAATGATAAAATCGTGTTCCTTTGTGACCTTGATGATCTATGTACTCAGTTGCGAGTTGCAAATGACTCGAATCACTTTGTGATCGCGGGCGATCTTAACGCCAAACACACATTACGGCGTAATACAGTCAACAACAGCAAGGGGTTAGCTCTTTTTGACTGGCTGCAGTTACAGGGTGCTATCTTCCGCGCCTCCCTTCTATATTCGGAAATACCGACTTATCATCCGTCTAACTCGAACTTGGACATTGCTTTGGTGGACAGCAAGCTGATCGACCGTATTAACGATGGAACGCAAAGGCTGGGTCTGCTGCCCTATGATAGCGATCATTGGGCCATAACGATTAATCTCTCTCTCCTCGGTTGGAATACATACGTAGAACGAGCCCCCAGAGTACTGAGACTAAATTATCGTTTGACCAAATGGAAAGAATACAAACTCAAACTCCATAATTATATCAACAGCCTAAATCTCCCATCGTTACTTAATGCGTCGATCGAAACGATTAATTCTTCAATAGAGGCCCTCGAGGAAAATAGTTCCGTAATTCTGACGAGCTGTACACCTACCGTGGAGGCTCTGAACTGCCCGAGAGAATATGACGACCGACGTATTAATAAGCTCAAAAAATTTTAATCCAAACTTATCACCAGATTATTTCGTTTATTGCGCCTTCGCGACAATTTAACTCCAATACAGTCTAACATGATCAAATTTTATAAATCAATAATTCAGCGTACCAATTACAGACTCAAAAAACTCTACTCTGCAGTTGCAAATAAATTCTGGAACGACAGACTGTCCAAACTAGATACTCGTGATCCCATTAAGCTACACCCTTTTATAAACAGAATTATAAATCCAAAAAACATTGACTCAATTCCGCCACTAAGAGGCGCGATAAACGACGATTTTCTTTGGTCTGAATCCGGAATAGATACATCGACACTCCAGAAAATAGATAATAACTTTGTAGTATCAAGCACTGACGATCGTTTGACCTTACTTGGGGTGCACTTTGCAAGAGTACATACAAAAAATCTGACTCCTACAACCGAGGAAGAGAGGAATCATGAGCACGAGGTAAAGCAGACTTACGATCGAATACGGGATTCGCGTGAAAATATCAATTGGCAATGCGCTTCGCTACACGAACAGATCTGGCCTTCAATTCACAGAAACTATCTAATAACTCCCACAATGATCTTACGAGCCATCAATTATCTTAAAAACAAAAAATCCACCTCGTTCGACGGCATACCAAACGTCGCCATCAAACGCCTTCCAGGCTCCGTTATTGAATATCTCACGCTAATTTTTAATGCATGTTTACGTCTATCTTACTTTCCCATTCGTTGGAAAACGGCCAAGCTCGTCCCATTGCACAAAAAAGGGAAAAACCTTTACGACTTAAATAATTACCGGCCGATCAGTCTGCTGCCAAACATGGGCAAATTGTTCGAGATCATGATTAACATACGTTTGAATCATTTTGTGCGGTCCAATAAATTAATTTCTGATTATCAATTTGGTTTCAAACACTCGCACTCTACGCTTCATGCTATTGCCAAATTGACTCGCGACATTGCTGACTCGCTCAACAGCTCAGCTGTGACTGGGGCTTGTTTAATTGACCTCGAGAAAGCATTTGATACTGTTTGGACTACGGGATTGATAGTTAAATTACACAAAATGAATTTCCCCCCGGAGTTGTTGCTTCTAACTGAGAACATGATCACTGGCCGCGCTTTTAAAACTTTTCACAATAATACTTTTTCCGTTCGTACTTTCAATATTTTAAATGGTCTGCAGCAGGGCGCCGTAAATTCTCCTCTACTATTCAACTTATACTTCTCTGATATTTTAAACAATTTTAACAAAAGTAACGATACTTGCAAAGCTTTGGCCTTTGCTGATGATTTAATCATATATAAATCCGGCGTTGATCCTCTCGACATTCAGTCACACTTGCAGAGGGCTTTCGATTTTGTTGTCTCGGCGTGTAACATGAAGAAGGTGAGAGTAAATATGCTCAAATGCGAGACTATTCTATTCATTAGGCCCATGTCCCAAATTAGCAAAAAACAATACAGGCTCTCAAAAAATTTTTCGATTCACGCGACGGAAAGATTTGACCTTTTAATCCCTCGGCTGAAAAAGGTCAAATATTTGGGTGTAATTCTCAACGAACACTTAAACTATAATGAACACGCCAACTACTGTCTCGGGAAAGCAAAAGGTATAGCATCTAAATTGGCTCGCCTCTTCTACTCAAAACACCTCGGTGAGAATGTCAAGCTACTCCTTTACAAGCTTTATGTCAGGTCAGTACTATCTTATGCGATCCCAATCTGGTTCTCAATTTCGCCTTATGTGATGGAGCGCATTCGCACCTTCGAGAGTAAAATATTCCGGGCGATCACGGGTCTTCTCATGCCCAGACGTATGTCGGATGGTACCAAGCGACACTTCCACAATCAAACAATTTATAGCAGGGTTGACTGTTCGCGGTTTGATATTTTTGCACTTAAAATCACCAGAATGTTTATCCTTAAATCTTTGCACTCAAACTCTGACAATCCTCTCATTACCTCGTTACATACAATGTCGGACGAGGAGGCTAGGAAGGCTCGCGAAAATGGGTTTCTCTCTACTGCTGCCTTTCCCTATCTCGACAGAGAAGGATACATTCAGGATTTTCGCTCCAAAATTCCCATCATATACCATACGCATAGAAAAAGGGCCTCGCTTGCTCTTCGATACGATCCTTTGGTAGTTTTTGCCGATCTATCACAACTGCAACATTCTGTATCTCTTCCTCCACGGGATACTGTCCAAAAGCATTACAATTATCTCGATGAATTACCATGGCTTAAATCTTGACCGATCGTCGTACTCTGAACCGAGCACTTCCATTATCTTACAATTAGTTTAAACTCTGTATATACTCTTTAGTCCATAACATAGTTAGATTAGTATATCTACTTTAAGTTACTTTATGAATATCGTTGATGTCAACAACATCCTTACTATCCTCTTGATTCGTATGGAACGTTATTCAGTATAATTTCATGCCACTTGTATTCGCAAGCACGGTAATTTTTCTTTATCATGGATTTCTTTACTTATTTAATTCTTCCATCGTCTAATTCTTGACCACTAATCCGTGCAATTTTTCTTATTTATTTTGGTCAAGATCTCATTATTGTTCATGTTATTTTACTTAGTATATTGGCCGTGCCAATATCTTCTCCCCCCCCCCCTTTTTTTATAATTGTTAATTGTTTTGTCAGTCCTGGTACCTCTCTGTAACGAAGATGCCTTTTTTGATGATCATATCAAATCTTTTGGGGCGCAATACTAATCGTTTAACTTTATCATACAGCGCAAATTGATTCTTTCTTGTATTGTATAATTTCCGTTCTCCTGCGAGAAGTCGCTAATGTGCGACCATACAGGAGTTATATAATTGTATGTTTATGCTATCCTAGCATCATGTATATATGTATGATTGAATAAAGGAACTGTTCCATGGCACTTGACGTTCTACCTCGCGATTCGTTAAAAGAGCTACACATACAAATCGAACTAAAAGACGAAGAGAGAGAACGCTGCAGATCGAAGCAAGGGAGAAAACGCGATTTGGATGGCGACAGTGAGGACATCGGCGTAGGCACCAGATTTCTAACATCTCTATAGTAAAATCAGGCTGAACTCCGACAGAATTACCCCCACCACATGAGGAGATTCCCCTTGATGAAACGGAGCGCGCGACCACAATACAATGTAATACCTTTGTCTCGCTGCTCCAGCCAAACTAGTAAGAATATTTGAATGTTACGACTTTGTCGGGTGCTTCCGTTAAGAGGCTGAGCGAGTGGATTCCAAGAAACAAAATGGTGCGAAAAGGCGGTTGAAAACGAGAAGCTCCGCCGCCGAGGTGCCAGGTCTGACGAGCCGCACTATACGTTTCATAGTCATGTGTATCTTGCCCGTCGGAGCCAGCTCCGAGCGGGAAAGAGACTAACAATAAGAAAGAAAAATGCGCGAAATAAGTAACGAGTAATCAGCTAGAATAAGTTACAATGTAAGCATATAAAAACACAAAAGCAAAATAACCTAGAACCAGAGATTAATTAATATAGTTACACAACATGAACTAATTGCAGAATCAATAATTCGATAAAGTAATATAACAATAAATGTGTGTAGTAGCAATAAACAATGTATGAATAGATAATTAGTAGTAGTTAATTATAATTACTTATATAAGGAACTGATTTTAATCAAAATAATGAATAGATGATATATACAATGTAAAGTAGAAGAACAACATATGAAAGAAAGTTGCAAACGGAAGGAATGAAAGGCACTAGTGACTGTCCTTTCAAAATGAGTACGTGAGAATATATCGAACAAAGAAAATGGAATTTATTAAAGAAATTAATAAAATATTGATTAATAAATTCTAGAAGAGATAAGTTAAACTGAAATAATTACACAGTACTAATGAAACAGGACGAGATAATAATTACATTCCGAGGACAAAGTCCAACGGAAGGAGATGACTTACTTGAGATGCAGGATAGAAATATGAAATTATTAACAAACGAAATGAAATTGAATAGGAGAGAAAATACAAACTGAACACTTTCAGATGTAACACTATGGGATATAATTAAGTACAGGCGCAAAAGATTCTTGGGCCGCGTAGGTGACCACCTCTTCGTGGTGTGGCCCGGGAGGATTGCGAGGTGGGATCACGCCGAAGTGATCCCACCACGCAGTCCTGCTAAGAGTCACCTAGTGGGACGGAAATTATTATGACGACTTGGCAAAACCTTATAATAAATTAAATATGGCAGAACGAAAAGAAGATAATACATCTTACGTTGCAAAGACAATCGGAAGTCTTATTGTTAGTACCGGTATATCTGGTGGTGGTGAAGCAGGTCCCAGTATACTGTCATCCAGCAACTGTGGAACCGTAGGCGTGGAGGATCAGGCGCCTGCGGTTTTAGCTGCTACTGGTAGGAAAAGGAGAGAGTTGGAAGATTCAGGGAGTTCTTCGCGGGAGTCTTTGGCTTTGAGTATGGAGGAAGAGGAAGAGACGGGTGAGGGATGGACTAATACTAGTACCGGGACACCGGGTCCGACATCTAAAGGAACCGATATTAGTACCAATGAAGAGGATGAATTATGGATTCAGAGTGGGAGGAAGGATAGGGTATTTAAGGTGCCGAGGAAGGGGGTCAAGAAGGGTAATGGAAATGGAAAGGAAAAAGAAGAGGACAAGGAGAAGGAGAGGGATAGTAAGAGTAGGGATGGATCTAGTGAAGCGGGTAGGGAAAGGATGATGCCAAGGGATGTTGGGGAGATCTGCGAGTGGTTGTGCGAGGATGTTACGGAGATCAAGGATGGACTGGAAGGAATGATTTCAATAATGATGGATTTCTTAAGTTTTGTTAGGTCGAACCGCAATATAAAGAAGCCGGTTAAGGAAGGAGTGAAGAAGGTATTTGATAAGACGGTAGAATTTAGGAACAAAACTATTAGGACTGGACAGAAGATAGAAAGATTCAAGAAGATGGAGGACTATATGAAGAAAGAGGGAAGAAATAGGAAAGGGATAGTGATGGAGAAAGCATGCCAGACGGAGAGAGAGGAGATACAGATTTGCGAGGAAATGGACATATGTGAAGAAGCAAAAAAGATTAAGATGAAAGTGAGGGGTGGAAAGGGAAGCAAGTCGGTAGCTACGCAAACTGGTGAGATAAATCAAAAGAAGAAGAAGAAAGTTAGAGAAGAAGGGATTAGAGGGTAGAGTGTTATGATTGTGTAGAAGGAAAGAGGATCTCAAGAAGAAGATGAAGCTAGGAAGTGGACGGAAGTGGTGAGGAGTAGGAAAGGAAATAGAGGTAGGGGAATGATACAGAGAGAGGAAAGGGTTAGGGAAGTACCAAAGGAGAGTATGAGGAGGAAATCGCCGTTTAGGAGTAAAGGGGAAGCGATTATCATAAGAGGAAAGGATAGCAAACAGAACCAAAATGTGGTGGAGGAGTTTAAGGAGAAGAATTCGGAGCTGAAAGAGTGTGTGAAGACGATTAAAGAGAGTAAAAGTGGTTCGGTGATAATAGAGCTGCTGGGGGGGGGGGGGGGTGAAGCTAAAAAGGTTAAGAAAAAAGTGATGGAAGCTAGTGAGAAGGCGATGGAAGAAGGAGTGGAGGTGATTGCTAAGAGTCCAGTGATCGAAATTGAGATTGACGGTATCGAGGCATATGCAGATAAGGATAAGGTGGAGGAAGCGTTGAAAATGGAATTTGGAGAGGAGCTAATGAAAGAGATGAGGTGGAAGGCTTTTAGGAAGACGGTCAGCGGAAATATGAGGGCGGTGTTAATAGTTCCGGTAATATATAGAGGGAGGATTACGGCGAAGTAAAGGGTTAAGATAGGATGGACGATCTGCATGATACGGGAAGCGGAGAGGCTGGTTAGAAGTTATAGGTGCCACGAAGTGGGGCACCTTAGCTATGATTGTAAGGCGAATGAAGGACAGATTCTGTGTAGGAAGTGTGGTGAAGCAGGGCATGACCTACAGTCAGTCACGAAAATATTCGGACACCACTATAGTTTTGACTATTATAGTCCGTACTTCAGAAATGTAAACAATGAGAACAAAAAGAGGTTTCACATACGTTACTATGGAGTATGTAGTTTACAAAAACACACAAATATTTATTTACAATACGTAATTACATAAATAATAAAAGAAAAACAGAAAGTATGCTCATTTTCATGTCACGGAAATATTCGGACACTATCAAAATTAAGTTTATATCACGATATATAAATCTTGTTTTTATTAATTAGTATTTTGTTGGATATCCCATCTGTTTTAAGACGTGCTGTAATCGAGTTGGCACGTTACAAATTATTTTTTTAAAATAATCTAGCCCAATACGTAGCCATTCTTCTTGCAGACGCCTTTTTAGCTCTTCTTTTCTGTTTATGGGAGTTGCCAAATTCGGCGATCTAATTCATCCCGTAAATTTTCACTGGGATTCAAGTTTGGCGATTGTGGTGATGGATGCAGGATATTCTTGCAAGTGTATAATAAGAATTCTTGCACAATTCGCGATTAGTGCTTTGGGTCATTATCTTGATAAAACTTTATCCCATTTTGAAGTCCCATATTATCGGCACTTTTCTTTAAATTATTTTGCAAAATCTGTAGATATCTATTTTTATCAAGAATATCGTCAATGAAAACTAATTCGCCTACTGCATGGGCTGAAATACAGCCCCGCACAATGACAGACCTACCACCGTGTTTCACAGTCGCCTGCAAATGTCTCGGATTCAGTGCTTCTTTCGACTTCCGCCATACCCTAATTCTTCCATCGCTTCCATAAATATTATATTTGGACTCGTCCGCAAAAATTACGTCCTCCCACCATTCACTGTCCTTTGCAAATTTCAGTCTCATCATCCTATTTGCCGCGTTAATAAACGGATTCTTTCGAGCTATTCTTCCATTATAGCCCTCTGATCTTAACACTCATCTTATGTTCTCCAGATCCACTGATATTCCACGGTGTTCATTTAATTCAGCTGCTAACTTTGGAGCACTTATAAGAGGATCACATTTGATTTTCCTAATTATGGAACGTTTATCGCGAATATCTAGTATCGGTTTGCGTCCACTTTCAGGGATAGATTCGATTTTATCTTCATTCTTGTACCGTCGAACAATATTCCATACCGTGCTTTTACTAATATTTAACAAATCAGCAATTTTGCAAATCGATTTTCCTTCTTCATGATGAAAAATGACTAATTGTCGCGTATCAAACGATGTATTCTTACTTTTCCGACCCATTTTGCACAAATTTTGTACAAGACTGACAAATATTCGATCTATAACATTTAATATATATTTGGGTGTCAATGCCCTTAGAATGACTTCTCCCCTTAAATGTGTGACCTAGAAAGAAGTGGAGGAGGTCATCCTAAGAGGTTACGTCTCAGGATACGAGAGACACAACAGTAGAGTTTTAGAGGAACTGTGAGACGTACTACATTAGAAACCCTTAGATTCATTAGATTATTAGTTATTTAGTATTTTGTTATTTTTTTTCTTGTATTATATATAGTTCCATATACTCAATATATATATATCCTATTTATTCATATTATATTCTTAGTGTGTTCTATATATTCATTAGTCCTGACATTTAGTTTTCTTCCTTCTTTATTCTTATTTTATCTACGCCTACACCTTAGTGCTATTTCTCCGAATCCTACTACAGCTTCAGAAGTGTGATACGAGACAATACATTTTAAAAGAACTGACTTTTGAACCGATATAGTGTGGTTTACTTACGGACAATTAATTAGTGTCATTGACAGTGAAATTTTTGTGCGGCCAGAAAATCGAACAACGTGATTATTGCCTACGTTAACATTATCAGCTGTGCCATGGAAAATTTAAATCAAATTGCTCGTATAGGCGAGAAGATCACCAAAGCGCCTAAAAAGACAATTGGTGCCTTTCATAAATTTGTCTTTGAAGAAGAAGGTGACAGGCAGAACAGAAGTCGTCTTCGAAACTTTGAGGGATTCAAATTTGTGGTGAATTCCGAAGATTATGTGCGGAAAATTCTCTGGGTAGTAAAAAATTTAGAATTAGGCGACTTAGTGGCAATTTGTAATTTGTTGGAAATAGATTACACTGGTACGCAGGAAATTGTGGCAAAAAATATTTGCAAATATCTTATGGATTTCAATTTATTAAAAGACCATTTGAAGGATGCAGAACAATCTGAAAGTGAAGATGATGAAGAATTCCGCACTCCTCTTGAAGAAAAATATGCAACGCAGAAACCGACGTTTTCTCTTAATTTCAAAGATGTTGAAGATTCAATTCGTCCGTTTGATGGCAAGGACGGATTTCCTATCGAAATGTGGATCTCTGACTTCGAGGAAACTGCCACTTTGTTAGGATGGAGTGATCTACAGAAGTTGTTATTTGCTAAGAGGTCACTTACAGGATTGGCAAAATTATTTATTAGAGGAGAGCGCAATATTTTATCCTAGGAAACATTGAAGACACTACTTAAAGAAGAGTTTTCCAGTAAAGTTAATAGTGCTCAGCTTCATGAAATTTTAGTAAGAAGAAGAATGAAGCGTGATGAAACGGTGCAAGAATACTTTTTGCATATGAAAGAATTGGCATCCAGAGGATCGATTGAGAGTGCTGCTTTAATAAAATATATCGTCGATGGAATTCCGGAGGATCCAAGTCGTAAAATGACACTTTATGAAGCACGAACGCTTAAGGAATTGAAATATAAATTAGAAATATACAGTCATATCAAAGGAAAAGTACAAAGTCAAACAGGAAGAATCATTACGGGCCGAGTCGATGCAGATTTGAAGAATACGACGGGAACGAGAAATTTAGTTCGAGCGGATAATCCGAAAGCAGAGCGATGCTTTAATTGCAACGAGACTGGACATCGGTGGTCAAGTTGTCCAAAGCCGAAGAGGGATCGTGGTTCCTGTTACATCTGCGGATCTATGGAGCATCAAAAAAGGTTTTGTCCAAAACGAAGGCCGGTCAATGAAACATCTTCCAATCCGACAACGCACTTGGTAGAGTTTAATCCAATTCCATCATACACGGTAAAAGCAAATTTAGATATCTGTACTGTTACCGCCGTTTTAGATACGGGAAGTCCAATTTCTTTGTTGACATATGATTTATTACCGGAAGATATTAAAATTACGCCGCATGTTAATTCTTTACAATTTGAAGGTGTAAATAAAAGCAAAATTTCAATATTAGGTCGTCTTTTGCAAAAAGTTAGAGTACATGATTATAATATTAGTATCAATTTTTATATTGTTCCGAATACAACCATGAGTTGCAAATGTTTGTTAGGTAGAGACTTTATTGTTAATTCGGATATTGAAATTATATTTAGTGATACAGTCGAAATTAAAAGAAAAGAAAGAAAATCCGAAGTAACTGTACCGGAAATATTTAGAATAGAAACGTGTGAAGATTTATCGGGCGATAAACAAATTAATGTAAATGAAGAGCTAGAATGGAATGTGAAAGAAGACGTGAGGTCCTTGGTAGAAAAATATTATATTGAATCGTCGCGTCCTAAGGAACCGGTGACGGATTTAGAGATGGAACTCGCACTTAAGCCGGGTCACCAACCGTTTACTTATAACCCTCGACGTTTGTCATTTGAAGAGAGGAACGCAGTTGCACGGATCATTCATGATTTGTTAGAACGTAAAATCATTAGGCCAAGCTCATCTCAATATTGTAGTCCCATTGTTTTAGTCAGAAAAAAATCCGGAAATTTTAGAATGGCTGTAGATTACAGAGACCTTAATAAAATAACATTACGCGATAATTTCCCGATTCCACGAATCGATGATCATATAGATAGTTTACAAAATAAAACGTATTTTACGCGATTAGATTTAAAAGATGTTTTTCATCATGTGAAAAGAAAAGAAACATCTATTCCATACACATCTTTCACAACATTTATGGGACAGTATGAATACATTAAAATGCCGTTTGGTTTGTCGAATGGACCGTCATTTTTTATGCGTTTTATTCATCTTGTTTTTCGTTCCATGTTAGACCAGCAAAAGATATTAATTTATTTAGATGATATCTTAATTGCAACGGAAACAATCGAAGAGAATTTCGATATTTTGCGCGAAGTATTAACGATAATGGTAGATAATTGTTTAGAACTAAAATTTGAAAAGTGTGAATTTTTGTTTAAAGAAATAGATTATTTAGGATATCGTATTAATGTAAATGGTATTAAGCCGAGTTTAAGTAATATTGAAGCCGTTGTAGATTTTCCAAATCCCCGTAATTATCGTGAATTACATAGTTTTTTAGGTTTAATATCTTATTTCCGTAAGTTTATAAAAGATTTTGCAATTATTTCTAAACCCTTATATGACCTTCTGAAATCAAAAGATAAATTCGTTTGGGATGAAAATTCTTTAAAATGTTTTGAAATCTTAAAGAAGATTTTAGTTTCTGAGCCAGTCTTATCTATTTATTCTCACACAGCAGAAACCGAGCTACATTGCGATGCGAGCCGATACGGCTACGGTTCAGTGTTAATGCAGAGACAGCGAGACGGAAAGTTTCACCCTATTTGTTATTTTAGTAAACGAACATCACCAGCCGAATCACGTTATCACAGTTTTGAATTAGAGGCCTTAGCAATAGTTTATTCACTCGAAAGGTTTAGAATTTATCTTCAGGGCATACCATTTAAAATAATAACAGATTGCAATAGTTTAAAATTAACTTTAGAACGGAAAGAAGTAAATCCGAGAATTTTAAGATGGTCGTTAATTTTACGGAATTATAATTATACAGTAGAACATCGACCTGGAATACGAATGCAGCATGTAGATGCATTAAGTAGAGAATATAATAACATTTTAATTATTACTGAAAATAGTTTTGAGCGAAATTTAGAATTATTACAATCATTAGATCCAGAAATAAATTCCATTAAACATCAGTTAATGCAAAGAGAAAATAAATTATTTGAATTAAGTAATGGATTAGTATATCGTAAAATGAATAATAAATTATTGTTTTATGTACCGGAATCAATGACGGATAATGTAATTCGTTTAAATCACGAAGAAATTGGTCACCAGGGTATTAATAAAACCCTAGAATATTTGATGCCTGTTTACTGGTTTCCGAATACCAAAGATAAAATACAGAAATTTATTAACAACTGTCTTAAGTGTATAACTTATGGAACGATAGCCAATAGAGTTGAAGGGGAATTACACTGCCCGGATAAAGGAAATTTACCATTTCAGTGCATTCATATTGACCATTATGGACCGTTAGAGAGAACACGTCAACGACAGAAATATATTTTTGAAATTATAGACGCATTTTCTAAATTTGTAAAATTTTATCCCACCGTTAGTACAGGCACAGATGAGGTAATTAAACATTTAAGCAACTATTTTGCAGCATATAGCAAACCGAAAAAATTAATGTCCGATCGTGGAAGTGCGTTCACCTCAGTAAAATTTAAGAACTTTATGAAAGACAATGACATACAACATATTTTAATTGCGACTGCGACTCCACATGCGAATGGACAAATTGAAAGAATCAATAGATGTTTGACTCCAATGTTAGCAAAATTAAGTTCTACAAACGCTAGTTGGAATCAATATTTAGTAGATGTTGAATTTGCAATAAATAATACTGTAAATCGTTCAACCGGAAATACACCCGCTCAATTATTGTTTGGTATGAATCAGATAGGTAAAATTAATGATTGTTTACGTTTACTTTTAGAAAACGACAGTTTGAAAATTCGAGATTTAGACAAGGCTAGGGATCAGGCTGCACTTAACATTCAGAGAAGTGCCACGTATAATAAACATTACTATGGTAAGCGACATAAGAATCCGACGCGCTATAAAGAAGGTGAATATGTTATGTTAAGAAATTTCGATGTGACGCCTGGAGTAAACAAAAAATTGTTACCAGTTTATAAGGGACCTTATGTAATTAAGACTGTTTTAAGTAATGATCGATACGTTGTGTGTGATCCAGAGGGCAATCAACTCACACAAGTGCCCTTCGAAAGTGTTTGTTCAGTGGAAAATATGAAACGTTGGACTACTTTTAATTAAATTAGTGATTATTGTTTTGCTTTAGTGTGAAGTTTATTTTATTGTATTTTAAGCGAAAATAATTGTTTGTTTTGTTTTCTTTGTTCAATAAGTATTTCTTAAATGCATATTAACATATATTTAATTTAGTTTATAGTTATTATGTTTTGTGAAAACTAGATTATAAGATTGTTACAATCGAGGTCGATCTTTTGTCAGGATGGCCGATCTGTGGCATAATATTTGGGTGTCAATGCCCTTAGAATGACTTCTCCCCTTAAATGTGTGACCTAGAAAGAAGTGGGGGAGGTCATCCTAAGAGGTTACGTCTCAGGATACGATAAACACAACAGTAGAGTTTTAGAGGAACTGTGAGACGTACTACATTAGAAACCCTTAGATTCATTAGATTATTAGTTATTTAGTATTTTGTTGTTTTTTTCTTGTATTATATATAGTTCCATATACTCAATATATATATATATCCTATTTATTCATATTATATTCTTAGTGTGTTCTATATATTCATTAGTCCTGACATTTAGTTTTCTTCCTTCTTTATTCTTATTTTATCCACGCCTACACCTTAGTGCTATTTCACCGAATCCTACTACAAAATATAATGAGTTACTACTATTGTGTTTACTATTATTCTTACATGTAAACATACATAATATAATAATAATGATACTAATGATAATTTCGCGATACGGAAAAATGTTCAAGGCGGGCCGCGGGTTGGCCATCCCTGCTTTAATGTATATATATATATATATATATATATATATATATATTTATTCAGCCTTACAGCTAAGAATTCGATTCGGTTTACAATATCCTATATTTACAAAACTATCTTAACCATGCATTCTCTCAGTCTCTCTCTCTTTCTGACACTCTCAATCCTAATCTAACCTATCTATCCGTGTTCTTCCTATTCCTAATCTTGCCCTTCTTATTGCACATTTTCCTATTCTATTTCCTTTGGTTCACTTTGGTAAATTTGTACTTATGTTTATACAGTCTTCACTCTTTTTTTCCTCAAATTGTCCAGCCACGTTTCGACGTTTTTGTCTATCCTCCCACTCACTATATCCTCCATCCTGATCTTTTCCTCTATTTCCCTGCATTCTCTTGTCAGGTGTTCCAGGTTACTATACCCGTCCCCACACAGGTCGCATCTTCTCGCTTCGTCTTCTAGCCAGTATTTATTCCACTTCTCTGCGTTTCCGCATCTTACTTGTGCTGCAAGCTTTTGACTGTCCCCTCTTCCCTCCTTACTTAGGTACTCTGGTAGCCCTGCCACTCTTATTTGCTTGTACCTTTTATTGTACTTAGACTGTTCGATCCTCGTAAATTGTTCTTGTTGTTGCAGCTCGATGTCTCTCTCCCTTAGTCTCTCCGTTCCCTCTCTCTCTTGCCTTCTCATCTCTTCTATCCCTGCTTGGCTCCATCCGTTTCTCTTTAGGTACTCCTCCCTCTCTTTCCCACTTTCTCCCTGTCCTTTCCCTGCTTCCTTTTCCTTCAGACATTCCTTGAGTAATTTCCTCCCTGTGCTCTTTCTTACCCCTTCCTCGTATTTCCAAGCCATAGTTCCTGCCTTTACCCTGAGCTTTGTTCTTTTCGTCTCTTCCAGTACCAGATATCCTGGAGTACGCACGTCCAAACCCAGTGTCCACTTGATATACTTCAGCTGTAGCCTTTCTATTTCCGTTTTCTCCTTGAAGCCCCACAGCTCCACTCCGTATAGTAGTACCCCCAGAATCAAAGTGTCGAAGAGGAACATTCTCATTTTAAAGTCGTTTCTGAATTTCCTTTCGCCGATTCCCCATACTTGGTTTAGAGCTACATTCGCTCTCTTTAACCTTTCCTTTACATGACTTGCTATCTTTCCATTTCTTTCAAATTTTATTCCTAGATAGCAGAATTCCTTTACTTCCTCTAACGTTTCCTTCTTCCAACTCCAAACAGCTTTCTTCTTTTTCCCTCTCCCTCTCTTAAAAATCATTATTTTTGTCTTCTCCGTGTTTAACTCCAGTTCCTTTTTGTCTAGGTACTTTTCTAGCCTCTTCATCATGGCTTTCAGGTCTTCCTCTTTACTCGCCACCGCGACTACATCGTCTGCGTATGCTAGGGACCAGAATCTCTCTTTACTCACCCTTATTCCTCCCACTAGTCCTTTCTTAAGTTCGTCCTCCATGTCGGCTATATACAATGTAAACAGAGTCGGACTGAGCGGGCAGCCTTGCCTGAGACCTTCTCCCGTCCAAAATTTCCCTGATTCCTCCTTCCCTGTCCTGACGACGTTCACCGTTTCCTCATACACCTCCTTCACTCTTTCTGTTAGCCCTTTCCTTACTCCATTCTTCTCCATCGCTTCCCATAACTTTCTCCTTTTTACTGTGTCGAAGGCCGCTTTTAGGTCCACGAACATGGCGTAAACTCTGCCTTCCCTCTTTTCAAGCTCCCTCTCCACGACGTGCTGCAGGATGTATGCGTTGTCTATTGTTCCTCTGTGTTTCCTAAAACCGGCTTGCGTATCTGGTAAAATTCCTTTATCCTCTATGTCCTTCTTCAATCTTTCATTAAGCAGTGCCACATATATCTTGTATGCCGTGCATAATAAACTTATCCCTCTGTAGTTTCCTGGGTTGTTCTCGTCACCTTTTTTATGTAATGGGGTTATTACCGCCTTTTTCCAACCCTCCGGGAAACCCTTCCCTGCCCATGCTTTCCTTATTACCTCTTTTAACTTCCTCCTGGTACTTCCCTCGGTGTATATCCATGCCTCGTTCGGGATCCCGTCCTCTCCCGGGGCTTTCTTCTTCTTCAATTTTCTTATTTGACTCTCCAGCTCCTCCTCCGTCAGGCTCTCCTCATCTTCTTCCACTGACACTTGCCTCCTCCTGTCCCCTGTCAGTTTTTTATCTGATCCCCCCAATAGATCTTTCAAATGTGTTCTCCAAACTTCTATTTGGATCCTGTTTTCCTTACTTGTTTTCCTTCTCCTTTCTTTGTTGATGTACTTCCAGATTTGCCTCTCTTCTTTTGCTTTCCTGGTTTCTTCCTTCTCTTCTTGTTTTCTCTTTGCTTCCTTACCTTCGCACATTTTCTTAAAGGCTGCTTTTTTCTGCAAGTACACTTCTTTACCCACCTTCCCCTCTTTCCATCTTCTGTAGCATCTCCCCACTTCCCTTTTCCCTCTAGTGCAATCCCTGTCCCACCAATATTTGCATCCTATCTTCCATTTCCGCCATCTTACCCTTCTTATTTCCATTAACTCCTTCACCGCCGTCTTCATCTCTTCCCAGTCTTCTGTTGTCTTTTCATTCTGTAAATATATCTTCTCTCCTGTCCTCTCTTTATATCTCTCTATTGCGTCTCTGTCCCATCTTGTTACCTCTTTTTCCTCTTGTTCCTCCTCTCGATACTTTCCTCCTTCTGCTGTGACTTCTACTTCTAGCGGTTGGTGGTCAGATTCTGTTCTACTTCCTACCACTAGCTTTCCTATCGTATCCCATCCCCTTAAGTTGGCAACGACATAGTCGACAACCGACACCCCTTTGCTGTCTATATAGGTGAGCTCTCCCATTTCATTTCCTCTTTTATTCCCATTGATAATCTGTAACCCTTTTTCCTCTATCATTTGTAACATTTTTTCTCCCTGTCTGTTTTTCACCTTGTCTTTCGATCTCCTGCTTTCCTGCTCTTCCTCCCACTCTCCATTATACCAGCTACCCTGTTCTCCTATCCTGGCATTGAAGTCCCCCCCCAAAATTGCCACTTCACCCGCCGTTTCATCAATTTCCTCTTCTATCGCTTTCGCTATTCTGTCCATCTCCTGATTACTGTACACCGCCCATACATTCCATATTTCTTCTCCCACCCTTATTTTCCTTCCTACCATGCCTTCTATTTTATCCTTTATCTCCAACGTCTTCCAGCCCTCTCTTGTTCCTGTTATTATTCCCCCCCGTGGTCTGCCTTTCTTTTTTTCCTGTGTGGCTGCTTGACAACTCCAATCATATCCTTTTGGCAGGTTTTTCTTTATTGCGTCCCATTTTCTCTCATCCACCCATGTTTCTAATAGCTCTACATAGTCAAAACCTTGCACAAATTTCCAGAATCCCCTATCCTTTTTCATTATACCTGCTACATTCCAGAATAACATTTTACCCTTGTTGTTTTCTATACCCTCCCCTTCGTTTCTCCTATCTTTTGTCTCCTCTGGCCCTATACAGTGTTTCGTTTTTGAGTTTTCTTTGTTTTTCCTTCTTCTGAGATTCCTCTCCCTTCCCCCCCATTCCCTCCCTCTATCTTTTTCTTCCTGCAAGGCTATTTCCGAAAAACCGTACTCTCCTGTATCTCTTCCCTTTCCTCGTTCCAGTTATATCTTTTACCCTGGATGAAGATCTTCTTGTACCCTACTCTCGCTTCCTTCCCCTCTGATCTTTCTTTCCATGCTCTCTCTCTAAGTATCCTCTGCACCTTCCTCTCCTCTTCAGTCAGGTCATGGTCTATATATATTTTCTTGCCTCTTAACTTACTCTTTCTCTTCATTATCTCCTCTTTTAACTCACAACTTTTCATTTCCACTATCAATACTTTGTCTCCCTCTTTTCCCCTGGGTTCTACTGCGCTTACCCCACCTACTATCTGGAACTCCTCTTTTAAATAAGATTCTACCCCTCCCCTTGTGTCTTCCTTCCTTACTCTCAGCCCTCTAATCACTACATTATTTTTCCTTGCTCTCTTCTCTTGCTCTGATATTCTCCTATTAATCTTCTTTATTTCTCCCCAAGTCGCAGTATTCTCATTTCCTGTCTTAATTCCCTCACCCTGCTTTGCCGCTTTCTCTATCCTCCTATCCACTCTTCTTAAGACTTCCTCCATGAATTCTGCCTTTTCTTTTTCCTTTCTCTCTCTTCCTTCCCGCTCTTGTTCTTCCCATTTTTTCATCATATCTTCCATCCTCATACATATTTCTTCTTCCCTGTTTTTCCATCGGCATTCCATCTCTTCTATCCTGCTGGCCAGAGACTTCATCTCCCTCTTGACTTCCCTTTCCAGCCCTTCTCTTCCTCGTATAATCTCGTCTTTTAGGCTCTCCATTCTGGTCAATATTATATCAACCATTCCCTGTACCTGGTCTCCCGCTCCGTTTCCACCTTCTTTCTGCGGCGATTTTTTCGCGTCTACTCTTTTTACCGTTGGACTCCCCTCGCTATCCTCCTTCTCTGGCCCTTCTTGTTTTTCTCTCCCCCATATTTCCGTAATCTTCCTATTACTGTGGCTTTCTCCCATTCTTTCTTCCACCAGCAGTGGCCTCCCTCTTTTCCTTCTTTCTATTTTCTGCGTCTCGTCTGTCCTGTCTCCCGTTCTCCTTTCCCTGCTTAATTCTTCTTCCTCCTCCCCAAATTTGCTTTCCTCTCTTGCCGCAGTTTCCATGTTCTTACCCCTTTCTCCATCTCTTTTCTGCTCTCGCGCTGCCTACCTTGTCGACTTGTCTTTCCGCTCACGTGTCGCGTGTCCTAACCTCACTCTTTTGTGTCTATTTACTTTTGCCCTGATTTCGCTTATCTTACTATTTTTCTTAACACCCTCATTCATACACTAACTACTCTATCTCTAGATCCCTTTTAACTCAATATCTACCTACTTATAACAGGCTTGCCTATCTTATTCACGCAAATTCATACACAATTTTCCACTCCTTTCACACACAAGCACGCCCTCTAACCGAATCCCTCCCTGCTTTAATGTATCGTGCTTTTGACTGTGATTCTCTGTTAAAACGTAATAAAACCTATCAATATTTTTTTATCGTTATTAAATATTGTTGCCGATAACAATTTTAAAAATGGTGCCGACATCAAAACTGCAATTAACTAATGTAGGATTGCGAGAGCGTGATGGAATAAATACGAGAGAGAGATAGATAGATATAACTTTATTTGTCCATAACAATGTTGGACAAGCCCCATACAGGCAATTAGCAAGCACATTGAAAGAATACATACAAAAATAAAAATACCAGAGCTAGCCATAGAAAAGATAACATGATAGAGACAGAGTATATACAGGGTGGCCCACGCAACGTGTGCACCGTTAAAAACTACCAAAATATGCGTTGCACAAAAAAGTTTTTATATAGAAGTTGCATGGTCTGAAGGGGCACATTATATAGTGTAGTTATTTTTTTTATAGGTGGAGGCGTTTCGGAGATTTGAAGGTCAACTTTGTTTTTTTAAATGGAATTCTGAGTAAAAAAGTATTGACATTTATTTGCCCTAAACCTAATAACTAACGAGTAATTTCACTTTATTTCCTGCAAATTTTCTTCGCGTAATATCAAGTTAGAAATTCGACCTTATCACAGATTTCCGCAGGACAGCGATGTTTACGTGACAGTGTTTACTAATATGAGTGACCTAGTGGCTTAACGCAACTAATATAAATGTTCAAAGTGATATCCATTGGCATTAATACAGTGATGCAATCTATTAACTAATGAAGAAACTGCATTCTGAATCATATCCGCTCTGAGTGTAATGCATGCTTCACGAATACGATGTTTTATATTCTCAGATGTTGTTGGTGGTTCACGATACACTGTGTCTTTTAATGTGCCCCACAGAAAATAGTCTAAAGGAGTAAGGTCCGGTGAGCGTGGAGGCCACATAAATCGTCCGCCACGACCAATCCATCGATTAGGAAATTTTCTATCCAGTACTTGCCTTACATTACGCGCGTAATGTGCAGGACAACCATCATGTTGATACCAGATTTGTGTAAGGATATTTAAAGGTACATTTTCCAATAAAGATGGTAAAGTGTCATTCAAAGAGTTAGCATATTTTTGTCCTGTTAGTCGATCATTAATAAAATATGGCCCAATCAATTGGTTGCCCAGTATTCCACACCACACATTAACGCTCCATTGACGTTGGTGGTCGACTTCTCTCATCCAGTGAGGATTTTCTGGTGCCCAATAATGCATATTTTTCAAATTAATCTGCCTGCGATTAGTAAACGTTGCTTCATCAGTGAACAAAACTTTTTGTAAAAAATAATTATCACTGTTCATTTGATGCAGGAACCACTGGCAGAACCGAACGCGGTTTTCATAATCCGCTCCATGGAGCTCCTGATGAAGTGCTAGGTGATAGGGACGATGTTTTTCATTATGAAGAATGCGTAGTACAGTTGTTTTGCTAATTCCAGATCCTCGTGAAATCTGTCGTGTACTAATATGGGGGTTTTCTGTTGCCGCTGCTAGGACCGCAATAGCATTTGCATCAGAAGTAGCAGTTTTCGTTAAGTTACGTTTAGTAACATTAAGACTTCCGGATCGTCGAAGCGATTGACACATTCTCTCAAATATGGCTCGAGATGGCTGATTTCGTTCAGGATACCTTTCGGCATAGATGGCTTTGGCTCTTATTGCATTTTTATGGCACTCACCATAAACTAAAAGCATATCAACTTTTTCGCTATTACAAAATTTCATTTTTACTTTTATCTGTCTGGTAAATACACACAACACCGAAGGTAACTTCAATACTGGATTACGAATATGAAGACGATTGCGAATCATGATAGATGTTGTGTTGATAAACACTGCCACGTAAACATCGCTGTCCTGCGGAAATCTGTGATAAGGTCGAATTTCTAACTTGACATTACGCGAAGAAAATTTTCAGGAAATAAAGTGAAATTACTCGTTAGTTATTAGGTTTAGGGCAAATAAATGTCAATACTTTTTTACTCAGAATTCGACATTCTTCCATATTTTGATATAAAAAATATAGCATTCCATTTAAAAAAACAAAGTTGACCTTCAAATCTCCGAAACGCCTCCACCTATAAAAAAATAACTACACTATATAATGTGCCCCTTCAGACCATGCAACTTCTATATAAAAACTTTTTTGTGCAACGCATATTTTGGTAGTTTTTAACGGTGCACACGTTGTGTGGACCACCCTGTATATATGATACAAAATATAACAAAGTTAGCATTAGATAGCAAAAGAGAGAGATAGAAACATAAATAGAATAACAATAAGATAAAATATAACAAATTAAATAACAACAGTTAATTAATAATAATTATAATAATTCGAGTTTGACTAAGTAGCAAGTAAATAAATAAGTCGCAGCACCCCACACAGAAGGCTAGTTCCGCAAGCCCTCCGATTCAAAGAGGAGAGATTAGATTAGATTAGAGAAAAGGTTTATTGTTTAGAAAATTAAACAAATACATTCAAGTAGCATACAAAAAAAGAAATAACGCATGAAATGAAATGAAATACAGAGCATAGTGTGACAGCGGGTTCAAATATGAATCTAATGCACTGAGTTGGCCTGTGAGGCAACCCAGGCGCGCAGTAAATACTTGAAGGCCACAGGTGTAGTAGCTTGTCTGACAGGATCAGGCAACATGTTCCACAGATTAGGAGCAGCAACAGCAAAGGCTTCTTTATATGAGTCGGTCCGATACTTGGGTACAACCAGGTGAAGTGAGCCCGACTGCAGCCGACGAGGCCGTGTAGTGGAATAGGCCACAAGGAGTTCGGCAAGGTAGCCAGGTTGATACAAGTGAAGTGCCCAGTCTAGGAAGAGTGCCGAAGTCGTCAATAGCAGCTTCACATTCGAGACGCGAAAGGTGGCGGGTCCAGATGATCTTAGGCTTTGGTGATGGCAGCGAGAGCCCAAGCGAGACGGCGATGAGGTGATGGCCCCGTGGTTGACAAGCTTCAGTGAGAGGTCCTGAACTACGGGTGCGCATGAAGTCGGCATCATAGCTGCCGGACAGTTGGTCAGCGTTGAAATCTCCGATGATCACTTTATGTCGGTAGCCATCCATGGCACTGGATAGCACAGATCCAAAGTTACTAGGCAGATTAAAAGGCGCATGGGGCGGCCGATAGACACCAGCAAGGAAGACGGAAGCAGAGTTCTTTGGGTTAAGCTCGCAGAAGATGTATTCAACACGGCCAGGTTTACCAGACCAGATATAACTTGAAGCAGCAATGATCGAGGCAGAACAAGACTCGTGCACATAAATAGCAACGCCACCCCCATGGACATTGCGATCATTGCGAAGAACCCTGTACCCGGGAAGCCTAATAACACTGTCAGGGATGTCGCTACTCAGCCAGGTCTCAGTTATTACCACGGCGTGGTAGATGCAAGAGCAGTTGTCTAGATAAGATTTTATGACATCCAAATGAGAGCGTAGTGAGTTGGCATTTAGACAGCAGATATTGAAATTGTTAACACATTGTGTAGCCTGTGGGCTTGAGCACAACACAGAATTAGCGACAGGAGGAGTGACAAGGGCAGGCCGTAGAAGTCACTGTTCCTGAGGACAGCAGTAAAGTGAGGAGAGCTTCTCAAGATCTTGATCATTGTTGATCAGATGGGCCAGCCCACCTTCTCTGAATCTAGCAAGCACGATGGAATTCCTGGCCCAGACATATTTGAAGCCTTTAGCTTTCAGGACTTCTTTGGCTTTACCTAGAAGTTTGAAAGTAGCATGGGGCAGAAGCTCATTGATGTTGATATTGTAGTCTGTAGAAGAAGCAGCAGGGCGTGCATCAGCACTTAAGGATGCCAAGTTCAGGGTAGAGGCTTTTAAGAGACCCAAGCGACGTTTTGCACCGATGACTTCACTAACGAGGCCAGCACGGGAACATTTGACTGCAATTGAGACACGTTTAACGCCATCTATAGGTCGAGAGGTTCGCTCAGGTGTAGGAACTGCATTAGAGTTCCGCTCTATTGTACGTTTCCTAAGAAAACGAGCATCTATAGAGTCAGTCGATGTTAAGTGAACCTTAAGAATACCGAGCACCTCCTGCACCATAGGAACAGGATCCTTGAAAGTGTCCGAGTCAGGCAGTCCCCCAATGACAAACTCCTGGGTGCTTGTGTTATTATTAATGATACGCTGCAAACAAGTCACCTGTGCTTGCGAGGCAGCAGCAAGTCTAGTAACAGCAGCAGAATCGGCAGCGACAACAGGATTGGATAAGCTTCCAGATAGCTCATCAACTCTCGCCTCGAGTTTGAGAAGGGAGCTCTTGATGGTCTTGTTTTCTTCCTCCATTGTAGCTTTGGCAATCTTCAACTCATCAACCTCAGCGCAAATCTTATCTACTCTCGTTGTAAGAGATGAAATGTTGTCCAACATTACGCCATGGCTAGCTAGGACAGTAGTGTGCTCGTCCAGGGTGACTTTCTGGCTGTCAATAGCCCGGCGAACGCCCTTGATCTCCTCAAGTATACTTATCAGCGTATCTTCCTTCGTCTTCTTAGGTTTAGAGAGTACCCTATCCTTAGTCTCATCACCACTGTGCGGACGCTTAGTGGACGCAGTGGAAGCTATCGAGGCGGTTGAGGAAGCATCAGAATCATTAGCATCATGGTCCTTTGATTCCTGTGACTTTAATACTTTTTTCCTGGTAATAGTGGCCATGACAGAGAGAGATCAAAGATCAAAGCACCACCAAGTGAGGGAAGGACCAATTAAAAATAAGTCAGAATAATTTGACAAGACCAGGTAGTGGAAGAAAACTGCTTTGCCGGCCCAGATCGGATTAGGATCAATTAGGTCCCGACGCTATCGATTAATTGGACGCAGTTTTGGCGATTTATTGTATGGATCACCGCTAGAGGAGCGCTAATCGAAGAGAGCAAGGATGACAGCAATAGCAATAGTAGAAGATGGAAGATAACCTCAAAACACTATCCACCCAAAGAAAATGCACCAGGAAATGCAAAAGAAAAACTGGCCAGGTACACCTAAATGCAAGGAATGTGCCTAGCACTTAGAAGCATGCACCAACTGTAACACAAAGACGCCCGAGGGCACAAAAGAGCAGCAATTGCACTTAAAATACGATTACACGCAAAACACGTCACACTGTACTTACAGAGAGAGAGAGAGAGAGAGAGAGAGAGAGAGAGAGAGAGAGAGAGAGAGAGAGAGCACGAAGGAGCGTGTATATGTAAGAGAGAATGAAAGATGGATGTAAGAGAAAGTGCCTGCGAGATGACGAGGGTGTATAACTGTATATATTTGTGTGTGTGGGGTGTAGGTCCTTCGGAGGAATCCGAATACGTTAGAAAGCCCAGAGTATCTTTTAGCGTGACAGTGAAAAAGAGTAAGGGTTAGGGTAACAGCGAGTAGAGTTTCAGAGTTTAATAGCGGACGGAGTATTTTAACAGCGTAGGATAGTGTAGTATCGTATGAGTGTATGACTGTTGAGTGTGTATGGATTATGTGTATACATGTGTGAGTGCTATTCTGATTTTTTTCTGCGATCTCGAGTGGCTGCAGAAAAAACTGAAGTGTTTATTGTCAGTATTTCTCTATTATTAATCACGAATAAATACATTTCTTTTATTTCCATTATTGACCACTATACATTAGCTTCTTTTCATTTCACTGCCATATCCTAGAATAGCTTTTGTGTATTTTTGTTTTACTTTATATTTTAGATTATTCCTTACGTAATACCTACGAAGGAATAACGTATTCCTACGAAGCTACTTACAAAAAATTAGCTTGTTAGTAATAAATGATAAAATTGCATACTGGGATCCTGGACTATAAGACCCCACGCCAGTAAGGTGCCGAGGTAAGCGTTCTCACGCCTGACTTTCGTCAAGGGGACAATTCCTCCAGCGAGGGAGGAAGACGACCCTCACCCCTACGGGGCCTTTTCGAGGAAAGGAGGTAATTCAGGGACCCAGCATCAGCGGAAGAGAAATAGCAAGGCAGTCGATAGACAGTCGTTATAGAGTCGGCACACAGTCGTAAAAGAATCCTTGTACTCGCCTTTGTGGACGCCTTGTACTTGTCAAGAGAACACTCTTAGAAGAGTGATGTTGCGAAGAAACATTAATAATATTTGTATAATTACCGCAAAACAAAATAATTGTATATGTAGTGTTAGGTTAAAAGAAAAAAAGGGCATTATGTGTCAGAAGTGTAGTATGTAGCAGTGTATAATGTGCGCGGACGGAATTGTTGAATGTAGGTATGTTTGTATGTTTATGTATCGTATGAATGCTTCTTGTCTTTGGTTGCTGAACATCTTATTGTGAGAACTCTTATCAGCACCCCAAGGGTCGCTAACATTGCGGTCACTGTATTTCAACAAATATAATAGTATTAGACTACATGTCACGTTGTTTCCATTTTCCGTGGCCAACGTGTGTGACACGTCCTTCCAGTGCGAGTATCTATTGAAGCGCATAATTTAGGGACACATCCTTCTAGCATCCCTCAGGAAAATTTCAAAAAATGTATCGTACCCAACCACTTTTTCTTGCTATAAAAGACAGGTTGCAAATCAGCTCTCAAGCTTTGATCTTTAATAGATTGTCACGTTGTAGGATTGCTTAAACTATATGGATAGATCTGCTTGGTAGAGATTGTGACGTGTGGTGAAAATGACTTACGAACGAAATATTTCGTTGTAATTTTTGGGAGGCTACGAAGAAGTCAATGATCTATGTTCGGTGTCAAGTTCACTCAAGGGCTCTCCTGGGGAGAAGAACATAAGCACCTGCGTTTTCCTTACTGGTCCGATGACTCAGTCCTCAAGTTTTTAATTTCGTGTAGCACTGGAAGGATGTCTCGTGTGTTTTTTTCAGACGGGCCGGAGATCTGAAAGTCTGACTTATGAAGCCAAAATCAAGTCGGAATTCGACATAATTAAACGTCAATTTGCAAGAGAACGATTCGTATCTGATCTATGGTTTCTTTGAGACATTTTACCTACGTAATATGACGAACGCGATGAGTCAATTTCTAATGTTTCCATTCAGCACTGCAAGGCCGTCGACGAGGTCGTGCGAATCTCTAAATCCAACACCGATATAATTGTCGTTGGTGATTATAATTTGACTCATACTCTCTGGCGTAATAATGCGATAGATGGTTCTTTAAACTACTATGTGTCGGGGCAATGCCCGGTGCAACACTAAGCTGAGATAATTTCGGAATATTTTAATGTTTATAATTTTTACCAATTGAATAAAGTTAGAAACAACTCAGGTAATACACTCGATCTGCTATTCTCGTCTTGTGTTGACATCGGGGTATAAATTGGACATGATCCATTATTGCCTGTGGACGCTCATCATCCTCCATTGTATTTTGCTCTCCCGTGTAGCATCAAGGTTACAAACTCGGTTGTTATGCAAAGAACAGATTTCAGGGTTGCAGATTACTCAGCCATCAATAACTACTTGAGTCTGATCGACTGGGATAGGATGTTTGCAGAATTATCTGTCGAAGAAGCGGTTAATGATCTCTATACGCACTTGGATTATGTCGTGGACTCCTTCGTTCCCACTCGGTATATAAAAATGTCTTCTTACCCGCGATGGTTTAATAATCACCTCATTTCATCAATTAATAAGAAGAAGGAAGCGCATCGTTTTTATAAAAAATCTGGTAGATACGAGGACTATCTCACTTTCGTCGAATTGAGAGCAGAATGCAAAAATATTTCTAAAGATTGTTGGAGAGACCTTTAGGTGGTATTGTCAGATCGGCGTCGATAACGCGTAGTTACGGCACTGTCTCACTGGCGGCCCGCGTAGAATAGCAGCATGGCGTCGACCGCCGATTACACGTTCCCGACGGATATTTTTTCGACCCGTCGGGGTTGAAAACAGTTCCCGAAACTTTTGGGGGCAGTTTTCTCTTCAGAAATGTCTAAGGAATGCGATCCAGTATAGCAAATTCGTGCTAGATAAATAACTTTTCATAAAAATGTAAAAGTATAGCATAGTAAGTTCGCGCATCCGCACTTTTTTAAACTTTGACGGTCATTTGTTACTATTTGCAACAACCAATTTTAATAAATATATACACTAAAATATTCGGCATGATTTCCTCTATCGTTTAAGACCAATTTCAACTTCGCATCGTTTATACTTTTTGCGTAATACCTCATTTTCTGCCAAAATTTGGTGTTTTTACAAAAACTCATTTTACTAAAAAACTGAGGGTGATGGAGCAATTCTGCCGACGGATTCGTGTTTAGGGTGACTAACTCTACGAGGATCACCCATTGGATATTTGAGAAAATAAAAAAAGTTAAAATTTGTTAAACAGTGTAATATGCTGCTTCATACCACTCACTGTAGTTGAAACTTTCACGTAAACTTTATCCTTTAACCAGTTAAGCGTGGCGTCCTTTTGGCAAAGCGCGCACCTGTGTGTGTCGCGATAAACAAGCGATGACGGGAATAGTCGTCAAACACAGAGTAAGTGGCGCTGTTGAAATATTGGGTTAAAAAAACTACTTTATTTTAAGAAATGAACAATTTTATTAGTAATAATTACATAGTCGCTTAATATGAACATGTATTTATACATAATGAACCGAAAACTTAGAAAAACAATCGAATATAATAGGTCATATAAAAAGCCTCCGCGGTTTTTTTAGTACATCTTTGAACGAAAATGTTCTTTATTGCAAATCAATTTTAATCAAGTACATATTGACCATTATTATCTATGACCTTTTGCCATTTTTCGGGTAGCTTTATAATTCCATCGGTGTAAAACTTCGGTGGTTTATCGTCGAAAAACTTGACCAAGTGATTTTCAGTGGCGCTTCGGTTGGCCAATTTTTTACCGTCAAGAGAATTTTGCAGAGACCGAATCAAATGGTAGTCACACGGTGCAATGTCCGGGCTATACGGTGGATGCATCAATACCTCCCAACCAAGTTCCAACAATTTGCTCCGAGTCATCAAAGATGTGTGTGGCCGCGCATTATCATGAAGGAACACGACTCCCTTTCTGTTGGCCAATTCTGGTCGCTTTTTCTGGATTGCTTCGTTCAAACGGTCAAGTTGTGCACAGTACAGGACCGAATTGATGGTTCCTCCAGGTTGCAGCAGCTCATAATGGACAATACCCTTTCAATCCCACCAAACACTCAACATAACTTTGTTTGTCGACAATCCAGGTTTTGAAATCGTTTGTGGAGTATCACCAGCCTTTGACCATGATCGCTTGCGTTTGATATTCTCGTATTTCACCCATTTTTCATCGCCTGTAATGTTTCGCTTCAAAAATGATTTGATTTCGTTGCGTTTCAGCAACATTTCACTGATGGTAATGCGATCAATCAAATTTCTTTGCGTTAATTCATGTGGCACCCAAACATCGAGCTTCTTTTTGTAGCCTGCTCTTTTCAAATGATTCCAAACTGTCATGTGGTTGATGTCTAGTGCCTCCGCTATTTCTTGACAGCTTGAGTGACGGTCTTGCTCCACCAGTTGTAAAATTTCATCGACTTTTTCAGTAACTGGTCGACCAGAGCGAGGTGTATCTTTGATATCGAAATTTCCGGAATGGAATCGAGCAAACCACTCCTGGGTCCTTCGTTCACTCACAGCATTCTCACCGTACACTTCACAAATTTTTCGGCATGTTTTTGCAGCGTTTTTACCTTTTCTATAGTAAAAAAGCATTACATAGCGTATTTTTTCAGATATTCCACTCATTTTCAAATCAATATAACTTTTTACACGAGCAACGAATTAGGAAACTATCTCCACAAAAAATGTAAGCTACAATGTCACCTTTTAAGCACATGTTCGTGTGAAACAATCGAATGAGTGTTGTTCGATATATAGACATCAACACCATCTAATAGAAAAAACCGCGGAGACTTTTTATATGACCCAATATATAGAAGTTAAAAATTTAAACTCTTGCTGTCGTGTGATATTCACGAAAACAAGGAACAACGCATAGCGGCACTTTGCAAGAAAGACCAGTAATAAAAAAGAAATGAGATAGCGCGCACATGAGCTCTTTACAGAAATCACCGCAGATAGAGACTCTAATATACTTTTTGTTTGGTTTTGATACATCAAGATGAAAATCGGGATAATTAAAGATCCAGTGTCACTACACTGTTTACGAGTTAGCTCTCAGGAAGTTATGAATCCAACTCAAATTATTTATAATTTTTATTTGTCTTGACCTCTAAACATTTTAAATATATTAAAGTTTACGAATATAATTTAGTTTTCGCCAAAATTACAATTTAAATATCAAATTGTAACAAAATTTTACGCATGACGGATATAGCCGTCATAACACAAAATTCTGCCACGTCTCCATGACGGATATATCCGTCAAACACGCTTAACTGGTTAAACAGCCCCATAAGAAAAGTCGAGCGGCGTTAAATCAGGTGACAGACAGATAAACAGAGCTCAAGTCCTAGTGTGGCAGGAATGATGCCTTTGTATTTGAATTATTTATACTGAAATATCTCCTAAACTATTAGCTTTTCGACATATATAGGTAAGTACTTTTTTATGAAGAATGTCTAACTGCATCGCTTGATGCATACAAAATTACCTCATTCTATTTAAAAAAAAAAACAAAGTTGACCTTCTTACATCCATGACGCGTCCACCTACGGAAAACTAATGACACCAGATTATGCCCCACTTGATGCCATTTAAGTTTCCTATGAAACATTTTTGGTACATACCACAATACTGAAGTTATCAAGATATCCAATTTGGCTGGGACACCCTGTATAAGACAAGGTTCCATTTTTAAAGCGGAAATCTTCTGGACCACCAATCACTGTATTTGCGGACAAGAATTGTGAAGTGGAATAAGTCTTTTGCGGTTCACGAGCTGTTCTTCAAGTTCTGCCCAATATTTTTCAACATTGACTGTTTCTCTGCATTTCGAAAAATTGTAATAGACCAATGTGCAACACGTCCTCAGTTTTTATAAAAGATTCATTTTTCGTCACAAACAAGGTTTCGTCTCCAAAATGTTCCCCTTTTATTCCTCAAAAGAAGAGAACTATGGATTTCATACCGATGATATTTTTTCCGTTTATTTAGTTCGTGTGGAATTCACTGTCGATTTCTTTCAGATAACTAAGCACTGTGGTAAAACTCACACCTAATTCTCTGACAAGTTCTCGCACTGTTTGGAATTGATTTATTTCAGCGAACTTTTGAAATCCCCCATTTTCCAGGATCGTTTCTGGTCTTTCATGCTATTAACTCAAGAGGCTTTCATTTCTATTTTGAAATTTTTTACATTAACGACAAAGAGTACTCTCATTTATTGTATTTTCGTTGAATATCTTATTACCTTTTTGAGCAGATTTAAATGTTAGCCAGAAATATTGAGATACACGATTATTATTTAGTTGCCTCTTTTTGTTGCATCCTCGCTTCAATTCTTTTTGAGACTACTCAAAAACCACTACGACTTGCTATTCCTCAGCATTCTTCCCATGTCCACGTCAACATTATCGGAAGTGTCGTTTAAATAAAAATTCTTTCTCTGACAAGGGAACATACCGAGGTGTCCCCCTCCGATTTTGATGAAATTTGGCACAGTTGTTCAGTACGCGAGAATAATCGATACGTATTTTTTTATATCTGCTAAGTCGCACGTTTAGGGGGTGAAACCACCCTTCGAAGTTTCGGATTTTATCATAATAGATAATATCATAATAAAATTTTATGATATCTACGATAGTTTGTGACTGACGCGTCCTGGCGGATGTGCGCAGCCTAAATATTATAAAGAAAACAAAAAATTTTCAAATTTTGATTTTTTACAAAAACAATAATATAGTAGATGAGAAAAGAAGTATTTGTTGCATAATACATTTTTCCCATCATCCTCGTTGATCAGATATAGTAACGTAAAGTGCCAAAACCCTAAAAAAGAAAAGGGTTAATTTCACGACTCCAGAGTAGATTATGGAAAAACGCAAAAACACGTAACTTTTATTTTTGATTTCTCTACCATTTAAAAAAAGTTTGGTTAAAATCGGATCGTAAACTTTAAAGATATAACGAAAAACACGTTATTTTTTAATAAAAAATTAACAAAAAATCGTTAAATCAAAATTTAAGTTCCGTAGGTCTTTAGTAGACGAAAAAACAAATATTTCGTACATTTATCAAAAATGTCTATCATTAACCGTTTCAAAGTTATAAGCAAAAAAAGAAAAAAATCCGAAACTTTGAAGGGTGGTTTCACCCCCTAAACGTGCGACTTAGCAGATATAAAAAAATACGTATAGATTATTCTCGCGTACTGAACAACTGTGCCAAATTTCATCAAAATCGGAGGGGGACACCTCGGTATGTTCCCTTGTGAGTAGCAATTAAGTTTGCCATAGAGAAATCTCGAATGTAAGATATCTTTGTAATCAGTTTATTGCAACGCTCTCAGCCATTGTCAATTTTTTGGACTGTGAATAAAACTATTTACAAAAAAAACACGATTATTATCATCATAACGACATCATTTTCCTACGTGGAACAAACACCTTTATGCAATATCTTTCTAGGAGACAGCAAAGAACAGTTTTGTGAAGAAGAATAATTGTGATAAGAAGCAATGTGTTATCAAAGTAAGGATTCCTCCGCGTAGACACCCGAATACTTGAGATCATCATTTTCTTTAAAATAGTTCCCACCATCCTTTTTAAGCGAAGCGTCCTACATTTTCTTTTCTTTTTTAATATACTTACTTAACCTATGATTTTAATGTTCGTGTACTCATTTCTCGCTATCATGTTCTTTTTTTTGGCAGAAAGCAATTCTTCAATTCGGTAAATAATCATTGCCCCCTATTACTTTTTGCGAGAAATAGTTGCGTACATGTGAAATTATGTTCATACCTTTTATGCCTGAATTTGCGAAACGCAATAACAGATTGAAGATGATTATTTCCTATTTGCAATTCAGTCCCGTTATTACATGGTAGTTTGTCAGTTTGTATATTTGTAAGAAATGTCGGCATAGAAGGTTCAGAAGGAATAATTTCAATTTCTTCATTTAATAGTCAGTTTGATGAAAATGAAAATATTAATCTCTGCTAATTTTCACGTCCTTTCTTACGTCCTTAGTTTTTTAGTTTACGTCCTTTTCGTTTATATAATTCTATATTTCAGTTTTATTAAAACAATCCAAATTCGATTCATTTTTTTTCAATTATTCTCTTCGCATGATCAATCAGAAACAAGTATATCGTTGCACTTGGTCAATTTGAACAAAGTTGAAGTTTTTTAAACTTCTTTCTTTATAATGTAACAAGTCTGGCTGATTTAAGTATTTCTATTGTAATGGATGTTCTATAAAAGTATTACATACTGTCTAACATCATAAATATGCCTTGTGAATCGTATTAACCACGCTGTAATGTATTGACACAGTATTTGAATCCTGGATGACGCAATGCTGGTAAAACGTGTTAAACAATCAAAATTAGTATCAGCTTTTAGAACTTTTGAAATGGTTGATCTTACACAATTGACTCCTTACCAGTGCTGTAATATTTTACTGTGTTGAATAGAAATTCGTTGTAAGTTAACGCCAACGGACCATGGTTTATTAAACTGGTACAGAGCTTATCACACCCACAGTTTTACGCAATACGAGCTGTTGTCAAATACTTATATAATTTACTTTGAAATTCAGAGCATGTGGCGTGTTCGATTAGTTAATCAGATTGTGTACGGATAAAGTCATTTTCACGCACGTATCATCGAATACGAGAGACGATTCATAAGCAAGACAAAATTTTGATACTCTAAATTACTGACTTTCTGTTTAACTTTGTTTAAAATATATTAAACCATTGCTTTTCTACTAACTAAAACTTAATGAAGTGTAACGCTCATATAAAATATTGCATTGAAATTAATATAGTTATAACATCACAGTTTGATATTATGAACAATTTAGACAAAGTCCAAAAGCTAGTCACTAAGAAGATTATAAACAAGTGGAACGAAACATGGACAAACCACCGCACGAAACTTCACGAAATCCGCGAAAATATACAGGGTGTCCCGTAACTGGTGGTACAACCGAGCGTGGGGTGATTCTACGTGAAAAACTGAATCAAAAATATAGAATAAAATTTTTTCATATGACGCTTCGTTTTTGAGAAAAATAAGTTTGAAAATTTATCGAGTACACGGGCACTGGATCCACGTTTCAGCTCGACCGATTTCGCTATCTTACTTTTACGAGTAGAAGAGCATTTCTGTATTTCGTGCAGTGTTTACAAACATTGTCAGGATGATGATACCTCTTGTATCAGTTCTACGATCTCCTTATACTGACCGAGCAAGGACCTTTAGTTTCCGAAATACTGTGAGTATATATAATACTCGATAAATTTTCAAACTTATTTTTCTCAAAAACGAAGCGTCATATGAAACAATTTTATTCTATATTTTTGATTCAGTTTTTCACGTAGAATCACCCCACGCTCGGTTGTACCACCAGTTACGGGACACCCTGTATATTCCCCAAACCCGGCTCACTCAATGACAAGAAGAACCCAAATCATTCTCACTCGTCTCAGAATAGGTCACATCAAACTAACCCACCAACATCTTTTCACCAAAACTGAAGAACCTACTTGCAGCAGATGCACCTCTAAACTTTCCGTAAAACATATTATTCAGGACTGCCTCGGAAACAAAACCCTTAGAGAAAAAGTGAACCTGCCTAAGAACATTAAAGATTGTCTAAAAGATAACAAATCTATAGAAAAAATATTAACATTCTTAGAACAAATCGGGATCCTACATGATATATAAAAAACTCAGGTAATAACCTACAGTAACTGTAGAAACTCCATTAAAATCCCTACCACTTCTTGCAAAATAACCCTATTATCCAATAATCTAACTAGTGATACCTTAAGCTTCTACTGTTAGTCTTATGTTATAAGTTTATTCTATTAGTTTTATTCGCTGTAAAGTAGTAGTTATGTTATACCTTTATCAATACCATTATATGCACACTTGTACCTATGTAAGATAGCGTTGTCTCTAATGGCCAATGGCTGATGCGACATTAAATAAATTAATTAAAAAAAAAAAAAAAAAATTTAGACAACTTATGGTATGTATTTTCATGCAAATTATATAAACGTTTGTAAAGTTCATTCTCGAAGAAATTTTATTGATTTCTATTTTTTTTTATTGAAATATATGCCAACTCTTGGTAAAAACATTATTGGAAAGAATAAATATGATGATAAAGAACAAACATTAAACACATTAAGAAACATCTATAAATCTTATAGAGAAATTTAATTGGGAAATTCGACAATGTACGTAGTATAAAAATATTATTTATTAATAAATATAAACTGGTAATGTTAAAGGAATATTGAAACTTTCATGCATTTTAAATTTAGCCACTGAAACAGCAACATATTCAAATTGGGTTACATGGCATTTTGCCAAAGTTCAATTTATCAATGCATAGGACGTTCAAGTATATTTAAATTCAATATACGTACTTGTCTCGAAATCGAATACTGACTTCGTCATGTGGTCTAAAGCGGGGACATATTTTTAACGTCTAAATTATGTCTTTATTCTGATCATGCCTTTCACCTATATTTTGATAATGTATCCATAGATTACGTATTGATGTTAAAGATTTAATTTTATTTAATGTATTGTAAAATGGCATGGTTGCGATTATCATATGTTTAGTATTAATCTTCGTCAATTCTCCAGGTGTTTTTTAACTCTAATCGAGAGAAATTGTACGCGGCAAATACACATTGTTCTCATTAGAGTCTACGTAGCTTGAATTATTTGCATCAACATAATCAATTTTGAAACCATCACTATTAATATTTTCTACAGTCGTTTCTAACTGTAAGACTTTTTCAGACAGTCCTAATAGCTTGCGACTTTGACAATTTACGGGTTTCAGTAAAAATCGAGGATTCAATTCTAAATAAATAAGTGTAAGATTATTATTCAATTACGAATAATAAATAGTTTATTAAAATATAAGTGTAAGAACCACCGATTTTTCCTTTTATATATATAACGATATAATAATATAATGGGCGTGTATAAGTATTCTTTGATAAATACAGTATATAATATATATGTAGGATCGGGATGGGATTGACTGACCAATATGTATATATATTAGTGCAATATAATAAAGTTTATTATATAAGTCTTACTTTTAATCTAAACTATTAAGGATATTAATTACGACACCACTACGACTGTATTCGCCTCGACAACGTGGTCATGAGCGCACGACTTTGTTGTCTAAAAAGAGAGTTTTGGAAAAATACGAGGGATGGAAAACCAGGAAAAGGTCAGTAAAATTTGTACACCCAAACGTTGTAGAACGAACAGAAATAGTATACAATATTCTGGAATAAAAAGTTAGATTGAAAATATTATAGGTTCGATCCGTCCGGTAACTCCGCCATAGGCAGTCCCAAGCCCGTTTGAGAAAGGAAGAGGGTTAGTATACAATACAGTCGACCCTTGGTAATCCGACGAACGTTTTGCAAGGCGGTGTCGGATTATCAAATTTGTCGGACTATAGAGTACTGTCACAGCCCCCTGTAGTCCGGAACTTTTTGGAAAAGCGTACCTTGTAATCCGACAAATACAATGTCAAAGTGGTAAGATTCTATATGTACTATACCTAACTCATACGATGTTGAATTTAGTAAATTAAACAACACAATAAACAGCTTAGGGTTTATTATAAAATTAACATGACTATTGCTCTAGGACTTACATTAATATATTAACTAACCATTTATGTTAATGTTTGTCCAGGCGTTCGCGAACGATTTACCATATTTTTTCATAACGCAACTCGATTGTAACTACATGTTATAGGCATGTCGGATTACAGGGGGTGACGGATTAGACAGGGGCCAGATTACCAGGGGTCGACGGTATGACTATTACAGTTTTTAAGTAAATACTTTTATGTAAATGTGTAAAACTTTGTATGTACGACTTTTAAATAAATTTCTAAAGATAAATTAAACATTGATATTTTTCTTTAAAGCAACAAGTATACTGAAGTTTGCTTCACTATTGTAAAAGTGTGAAATAAACAATTATATGAACCATAAAATTAAAAATTAAATAAATTTCACAATTTTACAATAATGGAGCAAACTTTAGTATACTTCTTTAATAGTAATTTTAAATCAGTAAGCGATAGTACTATATATACGGTATATATAGCATACTGTGCTATATATATAAAAAGTAGTTCTAATCTACGGGTTCCGCCCTAGGCGGCAGCACATCTGCGGACCAAATTCTATATATGGGAGTTGACACCCTCTGGTTGCACAGCCCTGCTCGACAACGACGGGCTCACGACTGAGCGCACTTTCGACTTTATTCGACTACTATACTGCTCGACGACGACTCGACCAGGGTAGGCAAGCTGCCGTGTTATGAAAAAGGACTGAAAACAGCGCCGCTTGTATTCCCGGGGACGAACTAAAGGCATACATTCTTGTATAGCATGCCTATCTATATTAATGTATACTCAATGGCAGTATTTAAGAGCTTGCCTTGTTTTCTTTACAATTTTATTTTAAAATGAAAATAACGTTACGTTTCAATTAACAATTTTTTATTAATGTTCACAATAAAAAAGAATTATAATTTACATGCATAGGTATACATAGATGTACATAGGAACTCAAATACTTTCTAACCTCCACTTTCTTTACAGAAAATAACCTAACGTTTTTTCCTTTGCATCATACTTAGAAAAAGGAAACAACTCAAATTACAACAGTATTTTAATAATTATAATAAATATGAGAACTATGACATAAATAATAATTATGTCTGAATTCTTTTGACTACACACTTTCGTCTTGAGCGATTTACTTTTACCCACAATGGCGGGTCGGAACAAAATTGACTGTTCAGTTCTGGCGGTAACAGAATCACACCGATTCTCTCTTGCAAATGTAGTTGAAATTCGTCAATTCGGTGCGCATGTAAGAGTAGCGTCAGTATCGCCATCTGGTTTTCTCGGGGCGCGTAACTAGGAACCGCTGAGCCCATTACAGCTTGTCGACCCTGGACTCGACGACGACTGCCTAGCGATGATCGGCTTTATCGCTTTTGTCTCCCGAAAAAATCGGCAACGGTGTTCGACGTACGACGCAACGGCCTAACGGCGAAGCCGCTGTTCATTTTTCTGCGTAACGCCGCTCGCCCAAAGCAGCACGTGTCCTTTGTAATTCAAACCTCCACGTTGCCGCTGTATCCCACTAACAATAAGATGTTCGGCAACCAAAGACAAGAAGCATTCATACGATACATAAACATACAAACATACCTACATTCAACAATTCCGTCCGCGCACATTATACACTGCTACATACTACACTTGACACATAATGCCCTTTTTTTCTTTTAACCTAACACTACATATACAATTATTTTGTTTTGCGGTAATTATACAAATATTATTAATGTTTCTTCGCAACATCACTCTTCTAAGAGTGTTCTCTTGACAAGTACAAGGCGTCCACAAAGGCGAGTACAAGGATTCTTTTACGACTGTGTGCCGACTCTATAACGACTGTCTATCGACTGCCTTGCTATTTCTCTTCCGCTGATGCTGGGTCCCTGAAATACCTCCTTCCCTCGAAAAGGCCCCGTAGGGGTGAGGGTCGTCTTCCTCCCTCGCTGGAGGAATTGTCCCCTTGACGAAAGTCAGGCGTGAGAACGCTTACCTGGGCACCTTACTGGCGTGGGGTCTTACGTAAGGAATAATCTAAAATATAAAGTAAAACAAAAATACACAAAAGCTATTCTAGGATATGGCAGTGAAATGAAAAGAAGCTAATGTATAGTGGTAAATAATGGAAATAAAAGAAATGTATTTATTCGTGATTAATAATAGAGAAATACTGACAATAAACACTTCAGTTTTTTCTGCAGCCACTCGAGCTCGCAGAAAAAAATCAGAATAGCACTCACACATGTATACACATAATCCATACACACTCAACAGTCATACACTCATGCGATACTACACTATCCTACGCTGTTAAAATACTCCGTCCGCAATTAAACTCTGAAACTCTACTCGCTGTTACCCTAACCCTTACTCTTTTTCACTGTCACGCTAAAAGATACTCTGGGCTTTCTAACGTATTCGGATTCCTCCGAAGGACCTACACCCCACACACACAAATATATACAGTTATACACCCTCGTCATCTCGCAGGCACTTTCTCTTACATCCCTCTTTCATTCTCTCTTACATATACACGCTCCTTCGTGCTCTCTCTCTCTCTCTCTCTCTCTCTCTCTCCTCTTTGAATCGGAGGGCTTGCGGAACTAGCCTTCTGTGTGGGGTGCTGCGACTTATTTATTTACTTGCTACTTAGTCAAACTCGAATTATTATAATTATTATTAATTAACTGTTGTTATTTAATTTGTTATATTTTATCTTATTGTTATTCTATTTATGTTTCTATCTCTCTCTTTTGCTATCTAATGCTAACTTTGTTATATTTTGTATCATATATATATACTCTGTATCTATCATGTTATCTTTTCTATGGCTAGCTCTGGTATTTTTATTTTTGTATGTATTCTTTCAATGTGCTTGCTAATTGCCTGTATGGGGCTTGTCCAACATTGTTATGGACAAATAAAGTTATATCTATCTATCTCTCTCTCGTATTTATTCCATCACGCTCTCGCAATCCTACATTAGTTAATTGCAGTTTTGATGTCGGCACCATTTTTAAAATTGTTATCGGCAACAATATTTAATAACGATAAAAAAATATTGATAGGTTTTATTACGTTTTAACAGAGAATCACAGACAAAAGCACGATACATTAAAGCAGGGATGGCCAACCCGCGGCCCGCCTTGAACATTTTTCCGTATCGCGAAATTATCATTAGTATCATTATTATTATATTATGTATGTTTACATGTAAGAATAATAGTAAACACAATAGTAGTAACTCATTATATTTTGTAGTAGGATTCGGTGAAATAGCACTAAGGTGTAGGCGTGGATAAAATAAGAATAAAGAAGGAAGAAAACTAAATGTCAGGACTAATGAATATATAGAACACACTAAGAATATAATATGAATAAATAGGATATATATATATTGAGTATATGGAACTATATATAATACAAGAAAAAAAAAAAAAATACTAAATAACTAATAATCTAATGAATCTAAGGGTTTCTAATGTAGTACGTCTCACAGTTCCTCTAAAACTCTACTGTTGTGTCTCTCGTATCCTGAGACGTAACCTCTTAGGATGACCTCCCCCACTTCTTTCTAGGTCACACATTTAAGGGGAGAAGTCATTCTAAGGGCATTGACACCCAAATATTATGCCACAATTTCAATTTTTCACTCCGAAGAAGTGCCTACAGTGAGTTTAAATCTAATATATGGGAATATATAATTTTATATGCGGCCCGCGGAATTATGATGCATTTCCAAAATGGCCCGCAAGATGATTTGGGTTGGCCACCCCTGTATTAAAGTCTCCGTTAAGTTATGCGGCACCCATACGTCACAACAATTATTGTACCCAAGTTACTTCAAATGCTCGTGTGCGGTACTGTTTAATATTTTCAATATATCAGAAATATCCCTAGTAGTGTACCGTGGGTTATTTTTTATTAAATCCTTTATTTCGTCCTTATCAATAACGGATGGTCGACCGGAGCGCTTTGCACCTTCCAAACAAAAATTACCACTTTTGAAATGGCAAACCATTTTCTGACCGGGCTGTCTCCAACAGCATCATCTCCGTAAACCGTAGAGTCGTTCGGGTCAAGTGTGCGCACTTAAGGATTTAAACTCATTTCAAAATTAAACAGTAAGGAATAAAGACAAAAAAACCCATGCATATGATAAACTATTGTAGGGCCATTGACGCGAGCGGCCCGGGCACGGCGGCAATGCTAGAAGATTCCAGGCGTTGCTAGGGCTGCGTTTACAGCGGTAATGCCGGAAAATTCTAGACGTTGCTAGGACTGATGCGAGCGGCCTGAGCGCAATAGCGATGCCAGAATCTTCTAGCATTGCTAGCAATTACCGAATGTTCTCGACGTCGCTAGGCAGCGAGAGGCGTTTTTTTTGAACGATTATAAAAGGCGCACGCGATCGGGACGCGACCTTCTTTCCCGACCAGCGAGTTCGACGGCGCGTGTGTTTTTTAAATATACTTGGTTTTTTTTACTCCTCTGAGTTTTCTTTATTTTAATCCTACAATTTTTGGGGGCTCGTCCGGGATACGAATCAAGTCGAGTCACGGTTCGTAGAAGAAAAGTCGCGAACTGAGTGTTCGGAAATTGCGGTTTACGATTCGTTTTCGCGAACTGAGTGTTCGGAACTTGTGTTTCACGATTCGATTTCACGAACTGAGTGTTCGTAGGGTGTTTAAAAGTTCGTTTCGCGTACTGAGTGTGCGGAAACGTGTGCACTGAGTCGAGGAATCGTGAATTTTCGCGGATTGAGTGTCGTGAGTAGTGGATCGTAGCGTGTGAATACGAGAATGGAAGGTGCTAGCGGAATTAATGTCGATGCTTTGAGCATGGAAGAGCTGAAGGCAGAATTACGAAAACTGGCGTGCGAAGAACGGGGTAGCAAAGCAGTGCTTCGCGAAAGGTTGAGGGCTGCTCTGAAGTCAAAAGACGCATCGGGAAAAGCTGCTGGATCGGGAAAAAGCGCTGTCGAGTCAGAGGATAACGACGATGAACATGATAATGATGAAGACTACAACGATGCAGAAGGAGATGGAGATGAAGAAGATGACGGTGATTCCGATGAAGAAGAAAGCAGAGGCAATGGACGAAAATCAAGAAGGCGGTCATATGCAACTAAGCAGCCGCTCACTTTCAAAGACGTAGAGGACTCCTTGGAAACATTTAACGGGGACGGTAAGCAACACATTCGGAGGTGGTTGAAAAATTTCGAAGAGACCAGTCATGTATGCCTGTGGACAGAAGCGCAAAAAATAGTGTATGCGAAGAAACTACTGAGAGGGTCGGCAAAACTCTTCGTATCTTTCGAAGATTGCAGTCGCACGTGGAAAAAGTTGAAACAATCCCTCCTTCGAGAATTTGGAAAAACCGTTACCACCAGGGAAGTCCATAAAGAATTAATCAGTGCAAAGAAGCGAGCTGACGAAACATACCATGAGTACGTTTACCGTATGCTCGAGATCGCGAGTCATGCGGAAATGGAAACAGAATCGAAAATCCAGTATATCATCGATGGGATACAGGATGACCCAGTTAACAAGGCAATTTTATATGGTACAACTAGTATTACGGAATTCAGACGAAAATTGACGGAGTATGAAAAAATGAAAGCCAGTGCTGTTCCAAGGATGAGAGTGCAGACGCAAATCCCTAGAATGGAGCCGGCAAGAAGAGAGACACCTCGTCCGGAGTCAAGGAGCGGAGAGAAGAAACGGTGCTACAATTGCGGTGCCTGGAGACATCGAAGTTCAGAATGTCCATACCGAGAGAAGGGAGTTCGCTGTCACAAATGCGGCAATTTTGGACACATTGCAGCCCGGTGTTCGTCGGGAGGCGAGGAGAAGAGAGTCAACGAGTGTGTGGCGGTTCGTAAACGAGACTGTAAGATTTATAAAGCGGTCGGCATAAGGGGTAAGAAAGTCATTGCTCTTTTAGACACCGGTAGTGATTTACATTTGACGCGGATAAGTCAGTACGTCGAATTAAATTCACCGCCTCTAAAGGGTCCGGAAATCGTTTGTAAGAGTTTAGGCGCCGATAATGTACGCACGGTAGGAAGCTTTTTAGCCGACGTAGAAATAGACGGATCAAAATTCGAGCTCACTATACATGTTGTACCGGACTCGTGTCTCAGTTATAATTTGCTGTTAGGATCGGATTTGTTAAGATATGCGAACGTTCATTTAAGCGGGACCGAGGCGACGGTATCGAAACGTGTAGATAAAAACGATGGGACGTGCAATTCAAACGAAGACGTACCGGAAATATTTTGCATTAATGTTTTTGAATCAGAAAATACTCAGGAGAGTTCGCAACAGCCTCTTATAGATTGTAGCAATGTAAAAGATCCGATTATGAGGCGTGAACTAGAATCGTTGGTACATTCGTATAAGCCGAAAGGGGAAAAACAAACGGATCTTAAAATGCAAATAATTTTAAAAGATGACACACCGATTTTCCAACACCCGCGGAGACTTGCGCCTTTAGAAAAAATACAGGTTAACAAACAAATTGAACAATGGATTCGTGACGGTATTGCACGACCCAGCACGTCCGAATATGCAAGTCCAGTCGTGCTCGTGCGTAAGAAGGATGGAAGTATGCGTTTGTGCGTAGATTACAGACAGCTTAATAAGAAAATATTGAAAGACCGGTATCCTCTCCCGCTGATCGACGACCAATTGGATCGTTTGCAAGGGGCGACCTATTTTAGTGTATTGGACTTGAAAGACGGTTTTTTCCATGTACATTTAGAGGAAAATAGTTGTAAATACACCGCGTTTGTTGTGCCTGACGGGCATTTTGAGTTTGTTAGAGTTCCGTTTGGTTTATGCAACTCACCCGGCGTATTTCAAAGATTTATTAATTTTGTGTTTCGGGAAGCATTGTCAAAAGGCATTGTATTAACGTATTTAGATGATCTCATAGTACCGTCGCGCAGCGAGAGGGAAGGAATAGAAAATTTGCGTGGAGTTCTAACGATAGCGAGCGAATATGGGTTGAATTTAAATTGGAAAAAATGCCGATTTCTTCAGCGTCGAATTGAGTATTTAGGTTACATCATCGAGAACGGGACTGTTAAACCATCGGACCATAAAACGCAGGCTGTCGCAAAATTTCCTACTCCAACAAATGCGAGAGAGGTGCAAAGTTTTTTGGGCCTGACAGGGTATTTTCGAAAATTCGTGGCAGACTATGCAAGGATTGCGAGACCCCTCTCAAATTTGTTGAAGGACGGCGCTAAATTTCATTTTGGGGAAGAGCAGCTCTGTGCGTTTGCAAAATTGAAGGACGCGTTACGGAGGGAACCAGTATTAAAACTTTACCGCGTAGGCGCTGAAACTGAGTTACACACGGACGCATCTAGTTTGGGTTTGGGCGCGATTTTGATGCAAAAGGACCCAGGTGATCAATTTTTTCATCCCGTATTCTATGCGAGCTGGAAGACGACCGAAGCCGAGTCTAAATACGCGAGTTATGAATTGGAAGTATTGGCTATCGTTAGATCGTTACACAAGTTTAGAGTTTATTTATTGGGAATTCAGTTTAAGATAATAACAGATTGTCGGGCGTTCTCTTTGACGATGGGTAAAAAAGATCTGTGTGTTCGCGTAGCACGGTGGGCTCTATTGTTACAAGATTTTGATTGTACCGTTGAACATCGACCCGGAAAATCTATGCGCCATGTAGACGCCCTCAGCCGAAATCCGGCAGAAATTATGTTGATCGAGGAAGAGAGGCCCAGCCTTCTCTTGCGTTTGTCAAATGCACAACGGGAAGACGACGCGTTAAAACCGATTTTTGAATTAATTCGGCACGATCTTTGCGAGGACTATGTGTTAAAGCGTGATATTTTATACAAAAAGTATGAGAGTGATTTGCTTTTAGTTGTGCCTAAAGTTATGCAGCAAGAAATAATCAAGCAGGCTCACGAAATCGGACACTTTTCGGTGAAAAAGGTTGAGCAAGTGTTAAAGAGAGAGTATTGGTTTAAGAATATGAGACCAAAAATTGAAAAGGTAGTAAAGAACTGTATTCAGTGTATTCTCGCGGAGCGCAAAAATGGGAAACAGGAGGGGATGTTGCGACCAATCCCCAAAGGCGATTTACCTCTTGAAATTTACCATATAGACCATTTAGGGCCGATACCAAGTACAAAGAAAAGGTACGCGTATATATTCATAGTAATTGACGCATTCACTAAATTCACATGGATATATCCAACGCGATCGACAACCGCGGAAGAAGTCATTGATCGTCTAAAAAAACAAGCGGCTATATTTGGTAATCCGTCGCGTATAGTGTCCGATAGAGGTACCGCGTTTACTTCTAAATGTTTTGAAGAATATTGTAAAAATGAAAATATTAGACATACGTTGATTACCGCAGGAGTACCACGCGGAAACGGACAAGTCGAACGCATGAATAGAATAATTATCCCAATGTTAGCAAAACTTGCGGCGCCAAATCCCACGATGTGGTACAAATATGTAGACCGAGTGCAGCAATGTGTGAATTCTACTCCGACCAGGAGCACAAAACTGTCTCCTTTCGAACTACTAGTTGGTAGAACCATGCGTTTGCGAGATGACTTTGAATTGAGAGCGATCATCGAAAACGAAATTGTTATGGATTTGCAAAATGAGCGCGAGGCGATGAGAAACCAAGGTAGAGAAGCGATTAAAAAGATTCAGTGTGAAAACATGCGTTTGTATAACCGAAGAAGAAAAAAAGCGAATGTTTATAAATGCGGCGATTTAGTAGCGATAAAGCGGACACAAATTACCCCAGGCAGTAAACTAGCGTGTAAATATGTAGGGCCATATCAAATAACCGATATTCTTTGTACAGATCGTTATGCAGTCGCGAAGGTAGGCGAGCATGAAGGTCCGCAAACAACTACTGTGTCGGCAGATCATTTGAAGCAGTGGCTACCAGAAACCGGTGATAGTGACAGCGTGAACGAATCTTCTACAGAAGGCGACGAAGCGGATTCGGATACGCATCGGGGCCCGATGTGTCCGCAGGATGGCCGAATTGTAGGGCCATTGACGCGAGCGGCCCGGGCACGGCGGCAATGCTAGAAGATTCCAGGCGTTGCTAGGGCTGCGTTTACAGCGGTAATGCCGGAAAATTCTAGACGTTGCTAGGACTGATGCGAGCGGCCTGAGCGCAATAGCGATGCCAGAATCTTCTAGCATTGCTAGCAATTACCGAATGTTCTCGACGTCGCTAGGCAGCGAGAGGCGTTTTTTTTGAACGATTATAAAAGGCGCACGCGATCGGGACGCGACCTTCTTTCCCGACCAGCGAGTTCGACGGCGCGTGTGTTTTTTAAATATACTTGGTTTTTTTTACTCCTCTGAGTTTTCTTTATTTTAATCCTACACTATTTATTGAACTAATAATTAAATTAAGTAATAACACATAGAACTTTGGCATTAAAAAAAAAATGGTTAATGAGAAAAATTCACAATGCGGGTAAGTGTGCGCATTGTCTTTTAATAGTTATAAACTTTTTAATAAAGAATTATCTTGAAGACTAGATAATTAAATAATGAGAGATCGACTTATAAATATAAAATCACATAAAATCAGATGACTAAATTGAACTTAAAAGAAATTTTAGAACTTTAAAAGAAACTTTAAAATTAGTTATTAATTTTACGAAGAATATTCGTGGCAGCGATCACATTCAAAACTACCTCCTTCATAAAAGGTATTTGTTTATGCCACCAATCCATGCATTTAATACATTGTGTTAAATGTTAACAGATCTGTGTTAACAAAACCACTGTCAGATACCATACGAACGCGCACACTTACCCGCGCACACTTGCCCCAAACTGAGATTTTTGATAGATGCTCACATAACTTTACTCATACAGAACATAACCTCAAATCATATACAGAATAGTAAACTTAAATAAATCATTAATATACAAAAAATTTATTTACCTTGGTAATTATGTTCAGTTTGATGTGACAATCTTTGTCAAGATGACAAAAGTTATAGTTTGAACGCCGAATTCTATTTATTTTTATTTAAAAATAAATGGACGAGACGATGTCGCAATCTTGTAGATGAATTAAGTCCTTATCATCATACCTTTCAGTTCCCTACGCATATCACAACTTTCCCCTCTGCCCTTCGTAGATAGAAAGAGTGCGCACACTTACCCACTGCGCACGGTTACCCCTAATGACTCTACATATTTTTTTTTAGTTTCAACAGCGTTTTTACCTTTGTAGCATGGCGAATATTATAAAGGCTCGAAGCGGCGAGCTTCGGGAGGTTTCGAGAGGCCTCTGGAGGCATCGAGACGCAGCGAGACGCATCGAGAAGCATTTAGAAGCATTGAGAAGCTTCTGGAAGCTTCGGGAAGGATTGAGAAGCTTCGGAGATCGGCAATGGACCGCGGAAGGGAGTCGCGAGGCGCGAAGCGCGATCCGCGAGAGCAAGCTTGACAACGCGACTGTTGATTTTCACGAGTAAGGGTAGCAACGAGCGGGTATAAAATAGGGCTCGAAACAGGACAGAATTCTTCTTCTGCGCCTTCTTCTGCGCCATTCATTTGCGAGCCGTGGTGAAGCGAAGACGTCCCTCGTGCCTACGAATCTTTTGCGAGTGTGCTAAACAATATCACATAGTGTTACTCCTTAATTGCTCAGTTTGTATTTTCTCTTGTATTTAATTTCATTTCGTTTGTTAATCATTTTATATTTCTATCCTGCATCTCAAGTAAGTCATCTCCTTCCGTTGGACTTTGTCCTCGGAAAGTAATTATTATCTCGTTCTGTTTCATTAAAACTGTGCAATTATTTCAGTTTAACTTATCTCGTCTGGAATTTATTCATCAATATCTTATTAATTTCTTTAACAAATTCAATTTTCTTTGTTCGATATATTCTCATATACTCATTTTAAAGGACAGTCACTACTGCCTTTCTTTCCTTTCGTTTGCAACTTTGTTGCATATGTTGTCTTACTACTTTACATTATACAGGGTGGTCCACACAACATGTGCACCGTTAAAAACTACCAAAATATGCGTTGCACAAAAAAGTTTTTATATAGAAGTTGCATGGTCTGAAGGGGCACATTATATAGTGTAGTTATTTTTTTTATAGGTGGAGGCGTTTCGGAGATTTGAAGGTCAACTTTGTTTTTTTAAATGGAATGCTATATTTTTTATATCAAAATATGGAAGAATGTCGAATTCTGAGTAAAAAAGTATTGACATTTATTTGCCCTAAACCTAATAACTAACGAGTAATTTCACTTTATTTCCTGAAAATTTTCTTCGCGTAATATCAAGTTAGAAATTCGACCTTATCACAGATTTCCGCAGGACAGCGATGTTTACGTGACAGTGTTTATCAACACAACATCTATCATGATTCGCAATCGTCTTCATATTCGTAATCCAGTATTGAAGTTACCTTCGGTGTTGTGTGTATTTACCAGACAGATAAAAGTAAAAATGAAATTTTGTAATAGCGAAAAAGTTGATATGCTTTTAGTTTATGGTGAGTGCCATAAAAATGCAATAAGAGCCAAAGCCATCTATGCCGAAAGGTATCCTGAACGAAATCAGCCATCTCGAGCCATATTTGAGAGAATGTGTCAATCGCTTCGACGAACCGGAAGTCTTAATGTTACTAAACGTAACTTAACGAAAACTGCTACTTCTGATGCAAATGCTATTGCGGTCCTAGCAGCGGTAACAGAAAACCCCCATATTAGTACACGACAGATTTCACGAGGATCTGGAATTAGCAAAACAAGTGTACTACGCATTCTTCATAATGAAAAACATCGTCCCTATCACCTAGCACTTCATCAGGAACTCCATGGAACGGATTATGAAAACCGCGTTCGGTTCTGCCAGTGGTTCCTGCATCAAATGAACAGTGATAATTATTTTTTACAAAAAGTTTTGTTCACTGATGAAGCAACGTTTACTAATCGCAGGCAGATTAATTTGAAAAATATGCATTATTGGGCACCAGAAAATCCTCACTGGATGAGAGAAGTCGACCACCAACGTCAATGGAGCGTTAATGTGTGGTGTGGAATACTGGGCAACCAATTGATTGGGCCATATTTTATTAATGATCGACTAACAGGACAAAAATATGCTAACTCTTTGAATGACACTTTACCATCTTTATTGGAAAATGTACCTTTAAATATCCTTACACAAATCTGGTATCAACATGATGGTTGTCCTGCACATTACGCGCGTAATGTAAGGCAAGTACTGGATAGAAAATTTCCTAATCGATGGATTGGTCGTGGCGGACGATTTATGTGGCCTCCACGCTCACCGGACCTTACTCCTTTAGACTATTTTCTGTGGGGCACATTAAAAGACACAGTGTATCGTGAACCACCAACAACATCTGAGAATATGAAACATCGTATTCGTGAAGCATGCATTACACTCAGTGCGGATATGATTCAGAATGCAGTTTCTTCATTAGTTAATAGATTGCATCACTGTATTAATGCCAATGGATATCACTTAGAACATTTACATTAGTTGCGTTAAGCCACTAGGTCACTCATATTAGTAAACACTGTCACGTAAACATCGCTGTCCTGCGGAAATCTGTGATAAGGTCGAATTTCTAACTTGATATTACGCGAAGAAAATTTGCAGGAAATAAAGTGAAATTACTCGTTAGTTATTAGGTTTAGGGCAAATAAATGTCAATACTTTTTTACTCAGAATTCGACATTCTTCCATATTTTGATATAAAAAATATAGCATTCCATTTAAAAATACAAAGTTGACCTTCAAATCTCCGAAACGCCTCCACCTATAAAAAAAATAACTACACTATATAATGTGCCCCTTCAGACCATGCAACTTCTATATAAAAACTTTTTTGTGCAACGCATATTTTGGTAGTTTTTAACGGTGCACACGTTGTGTGGACCACCCTGTATATAATCTATTCATTATTTTGATTAAATTCATTTTCTTATATAAGTAATTATAATTAACTAATACTATTTATCTATTCATACACTGTTTATTGCTACTGCACACATTTATTGTTATATTACTTTATCGAATTATTGATTTATTAATTCTGCAATTAGCTCATGTTGTATAACTATATTGATTAATCTCTAGTTCTAGTGCAAGACTCAGCGGCAGCGAGGCGTCGAGCTAGGCGTTTACACGCCTGGCTTTCGTCACGAGGACAATTCCTCCAGCGAGGGAGGAAAATAACCCTCACCCCTACCGGGCCTTGTCGAGGAAAAGGAGGTCCTCGAAGGACCCAGCAATAACAACGAGGGATAGCAAAGCAGTCGTTACGGAGTCGACGCCTTGCATACATCGAGGGAACACTCTTACAAGAGTGACGTCACGACCAAGACTATTTATTTATGTATTATTTGCGCGAACCGAGATTATTGTACATTGTATTTATCAGCTTAAACATTTATAAACGCCCGTGCTATATTATATGTATAAAAGGAGAAAACGGTGTCTTACACTAGGTTATTTTGCTTTTGTGTTTTATATGCTTACATTGTAACTTATTCTAGCTGATTGCTCCTTGCTTATTTCTCGCATTTTTCTTTGTTAGTCTCTTTCCCGCTCGGAGCTGACTCCGACAGGGAAGATACACATGACTATAAAACGTACATTGCCGCTTAAGCGTGTTAAATCCGTCGCCGGCAATGTTTTGCCTGGCAACCTACATTCGAACCCGAATGTAAACAAATCAGTTATTTCTAACACTCCGAAAGTAAATCCGGGTACCTCGTCAGCCTCGTTAGCAAATCCGTTGCTCGTTGCTGACCTGCGCCCCTCGATGACTCATCTCCTGCTGTTACTCCTGCCTCGTCTCCTAAATCTAAAAAATCTAGGGGACGTTCTAAATCAGTCAAGTCAAGGTCTTGCTCGACAGAGCCGTTTTTCGAGCTGCGCCGCCTCCTTCACCTACACATACAGCCGAGATGTCACTGATTCACAGGCGCACCGGCGCGGCGGCGTTACGGTCGTACCTACTGGTACAAGCGTGGTAGCATGTGGCGGTATATTGGGGCGACATTTATATTTTAAAAATTTTGCGACAGCAAAATGCCAAACTTGTTCGCCTCAAAGAATGTAGAATAATGTAAGAAGTTATTGGGGCGATACATTGTACAATGTTGTGTTGTCTTTTAACAGTAAAGAGGTAATATAGGTTTCCACATTACCCATGGAAATATGCAAATGCACTCTTTGTTACAAAGTTATCTTCTGAAAATCTATTCCACTGTATCAATGTCCTTTTCCGCTGAATCGTTGTCGAGAAATCGCATTAAAATATAAATGAAGAAAATGTTTTTTAACAATCATACAGATGAAAGAAACCGTTGAGATGCATCTCTATATGTTGCGGCGGCAACAATGTGTTCTTTTTTGCTGGGAAACGTAGCGTTCTATTATCGTATAGTTACTTTTAACAATTTGCGCTAATAATTGATTTACAACTATTGGTGCTGGAACACAATACTATATTTAGACGTAATGCATAACGTAGTGGTTAATTTCGGTAAAACCGTCGCCAGAAGCCCAAAAATATTAAAATATATTAACTGTACTGTATTTAACATATATTCGAGCATACTTTTTCACTAACAATACTTTTGTGTTACCCTACATGCGATATAGTGCGGTGTGAAATTGTATTTCGACAAATAACCTTAATCGACGTGCCACGCACGACGTTCTGATCTCCGCGACTGACGCGCAAGGCACGACTTTTCAGCGCGACTGATTGACTACGAATGTCGCCCCGAATACGTCCGTGCTCATGCCAGTAGGTCCGCTACTATTAAGGGGAGGCAAAGTCAATCAGCGAGCTCTCGAGTGTATAGGAAGGAGTACCAGGCGGAGCAGCTCGAGAAACGGCTCTGTCGAGCAAGACCTTGACTTGACTGTTCTAAATCAACCTCTCCCACTGAGGTGCCGTCTACTACTGCTCCTCCTCCTGTTCCCCTTGACATTCCTACCAGGAACAGATTTCAAGTTCTCTCGTCATTTCATGATGACGCTCCCATCATTCCCGAGCGACCTCGCCCCCCCCCCCCCCCCCCCCCTCCCCAGGGTGGAGTAGGTGAAAATCAGCGCAAAGTCCGTCCTCCTCCATTGTATGTTTCGGGCTTTGATATGAATATTCCCGCATTTAATAAGAAAATGAATGCCGACTTCGGTGCTTCATCCTACTCCGCTAAATTCCTTGGAAAACGTATTCGTCTCCGATTCAACTCCATGGAACATCACAATCAGTTTAAAGACTCACTGAAGGAATCCCAAGTCCCTTTTTTCACGTACAGCTCCTCCGGCTCTCGTCATGGTACGTAAGGGCTTACCCCTCATCCCTGCCAATGAGCTAATCGCTGAGTTAAAGTCACGTGGCCTATCTCCGGTATCCTGCTCAAACATTAGTCAAAAAAATTCGTAATCGCACTTTGCGATTTATAAAATCAATTTTCCTATTTTGACCACCATAGCCCAAGTTAGTAAAGTAGGGTTTTTGTTTAATATCCGGGTATACTGGGAAAAATTTCTCTCCAAAAGACCTTACACTCAATGTTTTGGTTGCCAAGCGTATGGGCATTCCGCTAATAATTGCAATTTACCTCCCCGCTGCGTCAAATGCGCGGGTACTCACTCATCCTCTATCTGTACTAAACCATTCGACGTTGTTCCCTCTTGTGTTAATTACAAGGGTGGCCACACTGCAAATTACAGTAGATGCCCGTCGTTGGCTAATTACTTAGAGAAAAGGTCGTCCCTGTCTTTAACTAATAACATAATTCTTCCTATCAATCGTGATCTACCACCTACTTTTTCTGTAAGCAATTTTCCTCCTCCACCCGTGAACACACCGGTTGCTAAACCTAATTCTTCCATATTACGTTCTCGTACGTATGTAGATGCTCTTAAGGCCCGCACTCCACTGGCTGCCTCTTCTGGGCTGCCTTCTGATCTTAATAATTTAAATAAAATAAATGATGCTTTTAATGAACTCAACTTCCTTTGCGATCTTAATATGATTTGTTCTACTGTCACTACTTTGATAGACAAACTCAAAACTTGTAACACCAACCTCGAAAAATTTCATGCTTACTGACAGATAGTTTCCCAACTTAAATAATGGCTTCCTTCCCGCATATTATCACCTGGAACGCTGGCTCTGTTGTTTCCAAGCGTAATGAAGTAATTAATCAATTACATAATGATGCATGTGACATCATGTTGGTAACTGAAACATGGCTTTCTCCCAATACGCCGTTTGCGATCCCCGGTTATACCGTGGTCCGCAAGGATCGGCAAACCCGTTGTGGTGGTGTGGCCATCCTTATTAACAATTCCTTTAATTTCACAATGACACGAATTCAGACGAATTTGGAGCTCCTTGTGATTCAACTTGATCAGCCTAAGATTTCGATTGGAGTTATTTATCTAGTTCCTGGACAAATTTTATCCAGAGGTGACTTTGATACCATGTTGCACCACGGTACTCCTTTTCTGATTGGTGGTGATTGGAACGCTAAACACCGTTTCTGGCATAACAACACAGCCAATAAAGCGGGTACTGTCCTATTCGCTCTGAGGGAAGGCATGGTAGGGGAAATTAAATCGACTGAAGCGTTCGCAGTGGTCACTTTGAGCATTACGGGAGGCTATTATAAACGAAATTGTAAACAAAAACACGTTAAAATATTTTTTTTTGTTTTAATTTTAATAAATAAAATAAAAATGAGTCACCAGAGTTGTTGTGTAGTGAATTGTAAAAATACTAGCAGAAAAAGTAAGTGCAAATTTTATAAATTTCCGACCGCTACACAGTGTGTAATTTTAGGGTTCTAGCTGGACAAAAGTCAATTTTCGTAATGGTCCAAATGCATAAAATTTTATTGGAAATCGATAGTAGAATGTCCATAGAAACAGAAAATGTAAAAATTATTTGAAAAAATAATCTGCAATAGTTAATTAACAGGCCTCAAAGTTATACTTTCCGTAGATTGCTTTTACACGCTCCCATCATGCCCTAGACATTTTCGTCAATTGTTTTGTAACGAAAGGTTAGAATGGAATTTGCGTATATGTATCGTTATCTCCACTTATTTGGGATACATCTACAATTTTTTATTTTTCTAAAAGACCTTTCATTACCATTTTAATCCGCTTTAACAATTAACATGTAATTTAAGTTCCGTTCCAAAATGTATGTAGACTTTTAACATATATTAATATTTATTACACTTTTGCAATTTTGTGTGCTTAAAGCTAAAAGTATAACAATTGAACATGCAAAGTGCCGCTTCAGACAAATGATGACATCTGTTACTTTTTTATTGTTTTATTCCGCGCGTTCGCGGGATTACGGCTTCCCTTCGGAAAGTTATTTAAGTTTTGACAAAGTGTACCGCTTATTACACTTTTGCAATTTTGGATGTTCAAAGCTAAAGATATAAACAATTGAAAATGCAAAGAGCCATTTCAGACAAATGATGACATCTGTTACTTTTTTATTGTTTTATTCCGCGCGGACTCTGAATTTCGCTTCCCTTCGGAAAGTTATTTAAGTTTTGACAAAGTCTACCGTTTATTACACTTTTGCAATTTTGCATGTTCAAAGCTAAAGAAATAAACAATTGAAAATGCAAAGAGCCATTTCAGACAAATGATGACATCTGTTACTTTTTTATTGTTTTATTACGTCCCTAACGGACGGGAGCGACGTCTCACAGTGGTCTATTTTGCCGAAATCCTGACCAGAACCCAAAAGAGTGGCGAGGCATTCACTTAGTTCCGTTCGCTCAGAAGACACAAGAAAAATGCCTCGCGGAAGTTTTTAAATTTTTCAGCCAAAAATAAAATTTATATTGCAATTTTTTTTGCTTTTTCCAAGAAAAATGTCTGCCCTATCGCCACTTGCTATTAGATTTTTTCCTGGATTTTTAATTTTTAGAGTAAATCGGAAACATATTTTTAAAACATATGGTTAAACATATTTAAATCTTTACTATATTAAAATTATATGCATCGTTGCAATTGGTAGAGTTTACAGAGTCATTTTACACAAAAAAATATTAAAATAAGCCTTAAGATTAAGTTACAGCAAATTTTTAAAGTTGATAGTCTCTTATTTTACGTATAAATGTTAAATAACTATTGAAATATATATTATTATTAACGTTAAGTATAACAGTATGTTGTTTACTAGTAGAAAAGTCAGTAAAAGTAACGAAAACCATAATTTCTTTCAAAAAATAGTTTTGTCCAGCTAGAACCCTAAAATTACACACTGTGCGCTACATGGAAAATAAATCAACGGAATCAGTGGATAGCTGCAGTTAAAAGGCTAAAGTAAGTAGTACCATAACTAGACTCCGGATGTTTATGCAAATTTCAAATTCAATAAATGCAGTTAAGACAAGAGAACCTATTTAGGGATTTGTTGCACTCGATAAATGTTACAACGAATACCATACTTTGGATATTTCGGATATATTTTTATATTATGTTCGTTTTGTGTATTTTAGCCGTATTCATTTTGTCATAAATGCATAAACATCCGGAGTCTAATCATAACCTTATTGTTATTAAAAATAATAATTCGGAGTATTGTAAATCTTTGTAAAATTGTTAAGTTCAGGAAATGTAAATAATTTTTTTGAAATTCTGTAACGAAAAAGCAACAATAAAATTTATACATGAATAAATTTTAATATTATTAAAATTGTATGATTAAAAGAAAAATAAAAATTATCAGTGAGAAAATTTTTATCTCGCAAACAGTTTTATTAATACTGTGCTAAAATTTATTAAAAATATAATTTTATAGTGTTGATGGATCATCGTGGGTTCCCAAGCCATATGATTGTATTTGTAGTGATCATTTTATTGGGGGTAAAAAATCAGAAGAGGAGTTGAGTCCTAGCTACATTCCAACAATATTTCCTTCAATTTACAAGTCTCCAAAAGTAAATGAATCTTTGGCCATAAACAGGTAAAAATTATATGGTAAAATTAGATCAATGTTAATAACATAATAATAATAATTTCATATTTTCAGATACATTCAGATGCATTCTTTTATATATTTTATCATTATACTTACTTGTGTTTTTGGTTCGTTCAAGTCAATTATAAAATTGTAATAACTATTTAATTGTCACATATTTTTTTTTACGACTTATTTATTATTATTTATAATATTTTTTTTATAAATTTTTTCTCTGACTATTGACAAACATATAAAAACATACTCTGACAGCCTCCCGTAGTTCATATTTGGTCTGGCGCTGCAGTCACACTCGGAGCGAATACGACACTATGATTCGCTCTAGCTTCCGGATTGTTTCACCCGAGACGCCCACTCATTACCAGCCTCGATGTGTTCCCTCGGTTATTGACTTCTTTATTACGGATATTCCGTTAGAATTTACTTGTGTCACACTGGATCTCTTCGGCACTTCACATCGACCTGTTTCTCTTAAAGCCTCGTCTAATTCCCACTTCTCCTTTCCATTGTATAATTCCATTATTGATTAGGAGCGTTATCGCTCTTTATCTCTTAATTGGAAAATCATTTCTAACTTTAACTCCAAACAAGAGATTGATGATTCTATTATCGAATTTAATAGTTTTTTATCCTCTTGTGCCTCCCAATCAGTCTCCAGAAAGGTTAACACGATCCAACGTACACGACAAGACGCCCTTGCAAATGATGCGATTCTTATTTCCCTCGTCAAACTCAGAAGGAAGTTACGTAAAATGTACCAACGCACTGGTCTTAATGATTTCTCCATTATGATCAAAGAATACTCTCACTCTATTAGTCGAAGGATTTCCTTTCTCCGTCAAGATTCCTGCCTCTCTATGCTCAAATCTTTTACAAAATCAGATCCTACCTTTTGGAGCACTTATAGATCATACCCACATTCCAATAGAAATCTACCCTCTCCGTTTTTCGAGGTGAATGGAGTTAAATTGTACTCCTCATTTGAAAAAGCTGATGCCTTGGCCAATAACTTTGCTTCTGTCCACAAGGACGCGCTTAACCTTCCGTCTTCCAAATCTCAATCAGTTCAATATTTTTATGGTAACTTTGAATGGGACTCTTATGAGGATATACCTCCAGTATCTCTCTTCTCTCCTTCTAGAATCTACGAAATCGTTTGTAAAATGAAACTACGTAAGGCACCTGGCCCTGACCACATTTCTGTTCCGATGCTGTCTAATGCTTCACATAAGATCTTTTGTCAAATATATTACTACTTTAAATTCTCGTTCAACTTCTGTCACTTTCCTGCTCCCTGGAAGGTGGCAAAAGTTGTTCCCATATTTAAGCCAGGCAAACCTCTAGCTAATCCTTCTAGTTATAGACCAATCAGTCTTCTTCCCATTATCGGAAAAATCTTTGAAAAAGTAATTCTTCATAATATTGAGGCTTATGTTCATGGTAATAATATTCTCATTAACCAACAATTTGGATTTCGAGCTAGACACTCTACTATACACCAGATTGCTCGCATCACTCAGCATATCACGCACAACTTTAACAACCGGCGTGACACCGCCATGATTCTCCTCGACCTATCTAAGGCGTTTGACACTGTTTGGCATAATGCACTTCTCTATAAACTCAAACGTATGGGCTTACCATATACCATACTAAGACTCTTAAAATCATATCTTGAAGAACGTATTTGTTACGCACTTTATAATTCACATAAATCTACTATTTATAACATCTTTACTCGAGTACCTCAAAGCTCCGTTCTTGGGCCATATCTCTTTATTCTGTACATTAATGATATTCCTAATTATTTGTCATGTGAATGTGCTCTTTACGCGGATGACACCGCTTTATTTTCGTCGTCAATACGGAAGAACACTCTTCGCCTTATTAACAGCATTCAAGAGTATCTGAACATAGTACTTCAATATTTTTCTGACTGGAAGCTTCAAGTTAACGCTTCTAAAACTGAGGCTATCTTTTTCAGGCGTTCGAATAATTTTCAATTTCTTAATTCGCACAAGATATCAGTTGGAGGTGAGGTCATTGAGTGGTCGCCGCGGGTTAGATACCTCGGAGTTATTTTAGACCATCGTCTTAATTGGTTCCATGCTACTTCGGACCGCATGTCGAAAACCCTTTCTGCTGCTTTTGCTATCATCAAATTTATCGGGCCAAAATCATACTTCCCGCTCCGTTTACGCATTCTTACTTATGTCATTTGCCTGCGACCCATACTTACCTATGGAGCAATACTGTGGTGGAACATTCTTTCGCATTGCCAACGCAAGAAGATTCAAACCGTTCAATCTAAAATTCTCAAGATTATTTTAAACAAATCTTTTAGATTTTCGACTTTTGAACTGTTAAGACCCTGGCTTAATGTACCGAGTTTATTATACGGACGACTAGTCGTCTATTTTTGAGTACTAATTAGTTTTAAAGGACGCAGATGTGTACCCTTGGACACATCTGCGGACCTAATCGTGCAAGACGTCCTCGCCTTTGAGTTTGATTGTTTCCATATTTTGACATAGGCTCAATAGTTATTGCCGTGTAATAAACTGGTGAGACGCTGGCAAGGCGGCCCAAATTCTTGGAATAGCCACCCCCTGGGCCAGCTGGCCGTAAGAGCTGCGCCTCCAGACAAACCCGACCTCACCTTTACGAACCTCTCGGAGGTCAAGGGTGAGGAGCTTCAACCGGAGGCATTGCAGCGTTGCCGATGCCCTCACACCCCCTTGAATGACGATGTCACTGCATTCCACCAAAATAGCAGAGTCTTCTGATTGGCTCTCGGAAAAGAGTGGGAAAATGCAGTGACAACCCGTAACGCATAAAAGGACTACGCATTTAGACTTAGAGCGCATTAACACCTCGATCAACAACCAGTCTACTCGCTTTGTAAATATTTGTTAGTTATACAGTCCATTAAAATCTAAACTTAAAAAACCAAAATCAAAGGCGAATTCAAATCTTACTGAAACCACGCCTGAACATGAACTTCACAAGGAAGCACGTGTTTCCCTACTAAATTCATTCATTTCTAAAATGCTTAAGACTTATAATGTTTCTACTCATTCAAATCCTCTGGTCCGTGTCACTGGGAATTACACTCAGGATTTGTTACCATATAACCCCAAAGTGTCATTTCCGCTCAAGCGCTGAGCTCGTAGGTCTGGCTGCACTGTTTTCAGTAAAGCATGTGCACGTCAAGACAATCCATTTACGGATTCCTTATCCTTTCCCCCTATCTCTTTTCCCTTTCAATCACTTTCTGAGGTTTTTTGCAAATTTTCCTCAATAAAACTCAATTTATTGAAAGCATACCTCTTCAATTTATTGAAAGCGTTACCTCTTTCGGTAACTCCATTTTTACTTCAGGTATGTGGGCTTATGTTCACGGGAACTTCCACCCAGGGAGCGTGCACTCTCCTAAGAGAACACCCACTCTTATGGTTTGGAGTGCATCTCGCCCCCCCCCCCCCCTACTATAAAAAAAAAAGAAAGAAAAGAAGACAGAATTCTTCTTCCTCGCCGAGAGAGAGGACGAGGTAATACCATCGGCCGCTCTCGGTTAGCCGCAGGGCCTCTCTGGCAGGAGAGTACGGCGAATAGCTGGACGCCTGCTCAGAGGGGGAAACGGGAGAGTACGGGAGTGTTCCTGGGTCGTCGTGTAAAAGCGAGAGAGTACAGAGCATAACCTGGACGCCCGAGACGACTTAGACGAAATGGGAGAGTACGGGAGTGTTCCTGGGTCCTCGTGAGAAACGAGAGAGTACAGAGCATATCCTGGACGCCCGAGACGACTTAGACGAAATGGGAGAGTACGGGAGTGTTCCTGGGTCCTCGTGTAAAACGAGAGAGTACAGAGCATATCCTGGACGCCCGAGACGGCTTAGACAGAACGGAACGGGATAGTTGCCGGATTTAAATAGATTCGAGTCACGCGGAATATTGGTTGTGTGGGATAAAATAATTGCAACAGACTCCACGCAAGGAAATTAAAATAAAACAATGTATTAACATGAAATAAAAAATAACATAAGAAAAAATGAATACACGAAAATGTCTAAGTTACACTCGCACGCAACACACAATTGACCGCACCTCGCAGGCTCAATTGTTAAATTCTTCACCACTCGATCGCAACTCGCAGATCAAAACTTCTCTTTCCTCTGAGTCCTATTTTCCGACTGCTGTCTTGAGGAAAAAGGGCGTCAGACCCATGCGCTTCTCAAGTGCTGTCCCATTCACTCACACATGCATTCCGTTTTCTTAAAACTAAATGGTCTTATGGCACCGTAGTCTAAACGACTTAGACCAGTGAGGCGCAGTAGTTGATCATTTCGGCGTCCTTCGAGCAATCCCGCCTGCTTCTCCCAACCGTTCTGTTTCGGCCAACCAAGCTTGTCTTGCCTTTCACCTCGCAGGGTCGGATCTATTGGCGCGAGCGTGGCAGCATACTGGGACGTCATTCGCAACTAAACGCTCGCGCTGGAAAGATGTGCCGCGCTCGCCGACGACTGTAAACAGATCGATGCGCGTGACGCATCGATTCAGATTATACGTCGAGAATATGTATTCAGTAATTTCGTACTAATCGTTCGTCTACCTGCTCTTCTTTGCTGTACCTGCCTGAAATCTTAAAATCTATCAGCAAGACAACCACGACGGCAACAATGTATTGTTTGATGCGAGGGCAAACGTTTCTACAACGCTGAATTTTCCATTTATTTGCGCTGGAAATTAAATTATATCGCCTGAGACTTAGATCTTTAAGACATATCTGAGCATACTTTTTTACGAATAACACTGTTATTTTATCCTACACGCGACGTAGTGCAATCTGAAACTGTTTCTCGACGTATAATCTGAATCGATGCGTCACGCGCATCGATCTGTTTACAGTCGTCGGCGAGCGCGGCACATCTTTCCAGCGCGAGCGTTTAGTTGCGAATGACGTCCCAGTATGCTGCCACGCTCGCGCCAATAGATCCGACCCTGCGAGGTGAAAGGCAAGACAAGCTTGGTTGGCCGAAACAGAACGGTTGGGAGAAGCAGGCGGGATTGCTCGAAGGACGCCGAAATGATCAACTACTGCGCCTCACTGACTTAGACGATCGGCGCCGAACTCGCACGACGGGGTGTCGCTGTATTTTCCGCCCGATACTTTTATTTTTCAATTAATGTTCCCCCAGAGGAACAAACCCCTCTGGGGGTAATACATTTCAGGATTTTGCGCCATTGCGCAGTAAATTAATTTAATTAAATAGTTGTGCCGCCCGGGTGGCTGCCCGGCGCGGCAATAGCATATTCGTAGGCAAGCTTATCGAGGGCGTCTTTGGCCCTAAACATAATATTATGCGTTTTACGGCGCGCAGAAATAACTTTTGCATTGCTTAGTTAATTGAGCGGCGGTGATAAAGTATAAATAAATAACAAATGTATAAATAGATAAATAAATAAATAAATAAATAGATAGTGTATAATATGTACAGAGGGTTCTCAGCAGTTGCATAGGATAAAATAAAATAGAATAGAATAAAACATAATAAAATAAAATGTAACAGGATCTGCGATCTGTTATAATTGCAACTGCTCGAGCCTCCAGCCGCTCAGAACTTTCGCCTACGCAACGGTATAGGATAAAATGCTCCAAAATAAGATAAAACAATAGGATAAAACCAGAAACGAGATAAAATTGGTGCAATGCATAGTCTGGCTGTTTCTTAAATTAAAATTAAATTTGGGGTTAAAACTGCTTGTGTAAAAGGCAAGCCAGTAAATAATAGAATAAAGTAGGTCTATAAAAGACATTAATAAATAAATAAGTAAAGCCCCCACACAAGGGGGTGGGCATCAGCCCCGCGCCATTCACACTGGCCTCCGATGCATTGCGTCGCAAATAGATCGCGCAGGATCGTACAATGCACCAGAGGGCCACATGCACTCAGCTCGCTCTTTCACACCCGGGGCGAGTCCCCGTTGCCTCCCCCACGCCGCCCGAGGCTTCGGCGTGATAACTCAACTCAGGCCCTCAGGGAGCATTCTGGTTTGCATTCACCAGGGTGGGCTCCCGGTACTGGCGCACCCCCGAGACATGCTCGACGTAAATATCCCTCGACCAGCGGATGGTGTCGGAAATCATGAGTCGGCGCATCATTGCCGCATACCGCTCGCTAACGCGGAGCAGACTCAGCACCGCCTCATTTTCCGGCCACCACGAGCCGAGTGCGCCGACGAGGAAGGCGCGCACTAGGACGCGGTAGCCGTCCCCTGAAAGCTTCTCGGCCAGGGGGGCGTACTTAGCGATTTTACGCTCCCTGGCCGCTACGAAAGCCTCCAAACGATTTTCAAATGGGACGGCCACGTCCACGATGACGATCGTCCTCGACGCTTCGTGGCGAACCACGAGGTCGGGACGCAGCGCCGCAAATTCCTCGCCGGCCCCCTCGATCCGCTGGTTAATGCGGATGCTTCCTGGCATCCGGGTCGCGGCTTTTAGGCGCTCCAGAATTGCGTTGTGTCGCAACTGGATTGCAGCCGAATGCGGTCCACAGTGGCAGATCACGTGGGGTAAGGTCTCGAGACTCTCCCCGCAGCGCCGGCAACGCTTGTCGCCATCTCCCCAGCGCCTGTTGCCGTTCAAGGGAACAACATCAAGCCTGGCTCGATGGATAAAGCGCCAATCAGCGAAGCGAGTGAAGCTGCCCGTCCGGAGAAAGTGATTACTCACTCTCTCGCGGCCAGACACCTCGAAGACCTTACCCTGGTCTCTTTTTAGGAGCAGTGTGCTCTGATAATATTCTGCCACGGTTTCACGCATCCTGGCTACAACCTGCCCTCGTGACCGCGGAGTCACGATGACAGGACGCCCCCGCGCTCCACGCAAACTCAGGGCGAGTTCGTTTAACTCAGGCGTCCACCGCCAGCAGAATCCCCACCGATCTGCGTGCTTGCGCGCGGCGGTGCGGGTTGACGACCAAATACCGGGGACCGTTGCCTCCCACTGCGACCTTCCCGTTCGGTCGCCCGAAAGGAAAGCCGCGAGGTCGGCGTTGGAGGTCGCAGTGGCAAGCCCGCGAGTCGCAGCCACCCGCAGCGAGGACCACGCCAAATCCCTCACCGGAGCATCAGGCGCACTAAGCAACCTGAATGCATGTGCAATGGTGAGGGCGTCGGCGAGATCCGCAAGCGGGAGAAGTCCTCCACCCCCCCTACTGGGAGGGAGGAAGACGATCTCCGCACTCGCTCGCTGAGGGAGGTTCATCCACGACTTCGCGAGCCGCCGGACGTATTTGTCGACCTCCTTTAACGGCCCCCGGAGAATCTTGGCCCCTCTAAGCAGGAAGTCGAGCCGAGGCAGAACGAACACTGCCACCGTCTCGAGTTTCTGCCACGGAGCCAATTTAGAGTCGTCGACCGCGCGCAAGCACTCGATCAGCTCCTCTATGCTGGCGATCGGCGTCTGATCCACCCTGAATCCCGTGGGAATCCCAAGATGGTCGTAGGATTCCCCTTCCGCCAGTGCTCGCACTGGGATATCCTGGAGGGTGAAGACGGAGGGAATAACCCCGCCGCCACGACCGCCGATGACGTGCAGTGTGGCACATTTGGCGGGGTTGAAGCAAAGCCTACAGTAGTTTCACGTCTTTCTAAATAAATTGCAAGTCCCTTTGTCAAGCTTGAAATTACTTGATCTATTTTATGAAATTTTGCTCTACCGAATAGAATTATGCAATCATTGTAATCCTTTACCCATTCGTAAAAAGGAATAAAACTCAAAAAATAATTCCACTGTCTCCAGATCCTTATCACGACCTAAAAATCCTCAACCCTTCCTAAACAATGGCTACACCTTTATTAAAATAATAAAGTATTAAATGTTGGAAACGTACTTTTCTGTTTTCCATATTCCTACTGCTCTTATACGCACAAAATATTAATAAATGGTATCGCCTTTTGTTCTGAATAATGCCTGAAACTATGATTTTTAAGATCATGCTGTTACAAAGTAACAGTTATATATTAGCGCTAGCGCGTTTTATGAGGGTAATATACCCCGCAGTGCACATGGGTTCGGTCCGTAGTGGGACCGTCGCCAGTGTACTTGGGGTTTGTCTCGGTTTCGAGTGGAGTTCTTGGAAGGCGACGGGTGTTTGGCAAATGTCTCGTCACCCTGTCGCATTCCAAGGAACAGATTATTTAGAGTATTGATGGGCCCGGGGCTATAAATTAGACCTGTGGCTGAACTATGGAAAAGTAGCGTGTGACTCGAGGTCATGGTGACACATAGTCTGTTTAAGAGTTGGGGTTGTTTTACGGGATCTGGCCACGGAGTGAGAGAGTTAGAAATGACTATTGGTAAGCGGACTGTGAGGAACCGCACGGCACTTACCCCAGAACCTTCGAGCAAGCTTAACTAAAAAATAATACAGTATATCGGCCGTGGTAGAAATCGGTTAATTTCTAACATATATCAAATGACAATCATAAAAAGCTTTAATTTTGCTATCTTTCGAAAACGCTATGAACTTTCCGAACAACCCAATATGTATATCAAGACAATCGGTATGCCAGAATATTTGAGCAAACTAGGAAAGGAGAGTGCCAGAACCTAATTGCGTAAGTAGGATGTGGAAGTACAGAGAGATGTATTAGATACTGGGCAAAAGACGAGGAGAGGGGATGCGATCTTTGTGGAGATAGGTTCGAAGTATATAACAACGGATTGTAGGGAAATCGAGGGAGAGTTAAGGGTTGAAGACATAGTGAGTGGAAGAGTAGACGAGAGGGTAGTAGATTGGCTAAGGAAATTGAAAAACAAGAGACTGGAGGTGTATAGAACGGTGCAATTAGAAAAAATGCAATAAAGTAGCAGGTAGAAGGTGTGAGTGAACAAGATGAGTGAGTTGAATGAATGTGATAAGATAGCATTATAGAATAATTAGGATATTGTAAACCAAGTCCAAATTTTTTGGCTGTAAAGCTGAAATAAAGATTATTATAACCATAACAAACGCAGTATTAACCCTTTCGACACGAGCATTGTATATATCCGGCATCCATCTGATGACCTGTGTGTACAAGCGTCGGATATATCCGACATGCAGATGTACCGAAAAGATTAACATTAAAACTATAAACGCTACTTTTTAGAAAAAATATTGTTTTGTCGAACCCTTGGCCTAATATTTCTTTTGTGACCGAATGCGTCATAACTTCGAATTAATTGCTGACAATGAGTAACTTCCCTAGTAGCACAAAATATTGTATACACATTCATATCATATTAAAAAGAGATTCAATCTTGTTTTAATATTCAAATATACATACAATTTTTATTTCATATTAAGAAACAAATATTTTTTTTTAAATATGCAGAAAATATCTATTTCATGTTACCAGAAACATATGATTTTCTGAATATTAAACAAATCTTTATTTAATATTAGAAATAGAATATTTTTTCCTAGTATACAGATAATATTTATTTCATATTACGAAGAAAATATTTTTTTCTTATTATAAAATGAATTTGTATTTAATATTAGATGTAGAATATATTTTTTCCAAATATACGGATAATATTTATTTCATTTTATGAATAAAACATTTTTTTCTTATTATAAAATGCATCTTTATGTAATATTAGAAAGAGAATTTTTAATTTACTTTGAATTCGTGTTTGCCACTTCATCGACATTTATTTATATTATAAGAACATTAATGTAACAATTTGATTGAAAGAATTGAATTGACAAAACAAATGATTGAACTGTCAGATTAAAAAGTTCGTAGCAACAGAGTCCCTATAGCATTTCTGGAACCTGTTCGGGTCTAAACAGAGTCTGAAAACTAGACTCGCGGAAAACAGTGGTCGATTTCGCCGAAATCCTGGCCGAAACCCCGAGGAGTTTTTCAATATAGCTCAAAATTGGTATATTAGTATTATTTGGATCGCTGATTAAAAATCCGAACTCAGAATTTCCAAAAACAAAATGGCGGCTTCAATATGGCGGGTGCGAGTATCGAAAAATTGTCGGATCAGCACGAAAATTAGTATTCTTATATTTTTCTGGCCGCTAATTAAGAATCCGAATTCAAAAAAGTAAAAAATAAAATGGCGGATTCAATATGGCGGACATCCGTATAAAAAATGTTTGTTTGCGCGCCAGAATTGGTATTCTAATGTTTTTTGAGCTACTTCTTACGAACCTGAAACTAAAATTTCCTAAAATATACTGATGGATACAAAATAACAATAAACAATGCACTGCTTCACTGTAATGTACCGACCCTCCGCTTGTTTAGTATATAAGATAACTATAGGAATGTTTTGTAAGCGCAAACATCTGTACGCCGTCAAACTAACTTCCATCGTCACCGCTCCTTACTCATCTCCGAAATCACCGTTTCAAGTCCAAAATCCTATTCCTTGTTTTGATCCTTACTCATCCACGAATCATCATCCATATCCAAAGTTCAACTTCCTATTCCTACTTCTGGATTCCCAAATACCGTCATCCTACCCCCTCCCCTCTTCTAAAACCTTTAAAAACCCTACGCCTCATTAGCTCAATTTGCTACTTCCAGTTCTCTATTCAAAAGTCTCTTACTCTTACGCTAGTTCAAGTTAATAATTCCTAAGTTCAACGAATTGTGAGAGTCATCTTCTAATTCTAACTCCAAATCCTAAATCTAATACAAGACTCTCACAAGTCCTCATCTAATCATTCGACACACTAAATCTCTCTTGGAACTAATCGAGTATTTTAATATATATAAGTCCAAAAGTTAAAGTTCTCTTTTGTTTCGTGGATCCTGATCGCGAATCGCACAATTCGCCATTACATCACGGATGGCGGTCAGCGGAAGAGTCGTCCGCAGCAATAGGTATATTGCTGTCTCGAAATATAACTATCAGACTACCAGTGTCTAGTTAACCTCATTTGAACTTTCAACGCGACGAAATAAATATATTATTTTGTAAATTACCAAAGTGCCTCTAGAGTAAGATTAACAGTATTCATTAAGTAAGGCAAAATAACCCGGTTCTATGTCATAAATGCACTTTCTCGAGCAAGGCGCGCGCGAGAAACAAATAAGAATAACTCGTATAGTCGCAAGAAAGCTCAACGAGGTCTTCTTCGGGAAACTTCAAACTTGAATTAAAAAAAAATTACGGTGGCATTTTAGAGCGTTCACAACTATTTCATTAGCAAAAGGGAAAAAATGTATAGGTTTTACATTCTGTGCCATCACAGTTGTAAAATATTAAATAAAATAATGAAACAATAAAGATATTTATAAATCAAATGTGTGATAAATAGCTACCAATACTGAAAAAGTGTGTGGTACTTTAATTTCACATTGAAAACGTATTCTCAATTTCGACGTGAAAACGTTACTTTCATTATTCAAGTGCCAAATTTGACATTGCATATCTCTAAGAGTATTGTTGGATAAAAATTTTTATGAATGGAAAACGACGCTCTGATGTGTTACAAATCAAACACAATTGCCAGACTTTGAAAATCGTTACGAAAATGTTTGGGGTTTTGGCCAGGATTTCGGCGAAATCGACCACTGCGCGTCGCCACAGCATTTGGAGTTTCTCTCGATTTCGTGTGGTGTTCTTGAAAGACGACGCACAGTGGTTCATTTGGCCGAAAACCTGGCCAAAACTCAAGGAGTTTTTCAATTTAGCTGAAAATTGGTGTATTAGTATTATTTGGGTCGCTGATTAAGAATCTGAACTCAAAATTTCCAAAAACAAAATGGCGGCTCTAATATGGCAAGTGCGAATATCGAAAAATTGTCGGATCGGCACGAAAATCAGTAGTCTTATGTTTTTCCGGTCGCTGATTAAGAATCTGAACTCAGAATTTCCAAAAACAAAATGGCGGCTTCAATATGGCGGATGCGAGTATCGAAAAATTGTCGGATCGGCACGAAAATCAGTAGTCTTATGTTTTTCCGGTCGCTGATTAAGAATCTGAACTCAGAATTTCCAAACACAAAATGGCGGCTTCAATATGGCGGATGCGAGTATTGAAAAATTGTCGGATCGGCACGAAAATCAGTATTATTTTGATTTTTAACCTGAACGAAATAAATATAGCGTTTCGTTAATTACGAGGGTAACCTTAGTGAAGCATTAGCATTATTCGTTTGTCCAAGGCACGATAGCCTGGCCGTATGTCATAAACGTATTTCCCCGAGCATGGCGCGTGCAACAAACAAATAAGAATATCGCGTACAATTGTAAAAAGTCGCAAAATGTTACAACGGGGACTTCTTCGGGAAGCTTTAAAGTTTAATTTTTAAAAAAATATTTTCTGATATTCCTTTTCCTTCAAAAGTTATAATGATATTTATTGCAACAGTCACGTTATCTTAATACCAGCATATCACAGCTATTCCATCTTCGAATTTTCCATTGTTTAATGAAAATCTCGACTGAAAGAGATTGATAGAACATTGTGAGAAAAAAATATAGCCCTCATACCTGCAACTAGCCAGATTTTCAGCCGAAACGTCAAACATCTTTCGGTTTATGACGGTAAGCGGTCGAGGTGATCGCGGCTATCTATTGTTGCTTTGGAACAAAAGGCCACCAGCTTGCTTAAAATTATTTTGATTTTTAACCTGAACGAAATAAATATAGCGTTTCGTTAATTACAAGGGTAACCTTAGTGAAGGATTAGCATTATTCGTTTGTCCAAGGCACGATAGCCTGGCCGTATGTCATAAACGTATTTCCCCGAGCATGGCGCGTGCAACAAACAAATAAGAATATCGCGTACAATTGTAAAAAGTCGCAAAATGTTACAACGGGGACTTCTTCGGGAAGCTTTAAAGTTTAATTTTTAAAAAAATATTTTCTGATATTCCTTTTCCTTCAAAAGTTATAATGATATTTATTGCAACAGTCACGTTATCTTAATACCAGCATATCACAGCTATTCCATCTTCGAATTTTCCATTGTTTAATGAAAATCTCGACTGAAAGAGATTGATAGAACATTGTGAGAAAAAAATATAGCCCTCATACCTGCAACTAGCCAGATTTTCAGCCGAAACGTCAAACATCTTTCGGTTTATGACGGTAAGCGGTCGAGGTGATCGCGGCTATCTATTGTTGCTTTGGAACAAAAGGCCACCAGCTTGCTTAAAATTATTTTGATTTTTAACCTGAACGAAATAAATATAGCGTTTCGTTAATTACAAGGGTAACCTTAGTGAAGGATTAGCATTATTCGTTTGTCCAAGGCACGATAGCCTGGCCGTATGTCATAAACGTATTTCCCCGAGCATGGCGCGTGCGACAAACAAATAAGAATATCTCGTAGAATCGCAAAAAGTCGCAAAATTTTACAACGGGGACTTCTTCGGGAAGCTTCAAAGTTTAATTTAAAAAAAAATTCGCTTTGTACTTTTGCGTACTTCACAACTATTTCCTCTGCAAAAGGAAAAAAATGTATGGGTTTTGCAATCTGTGCCATCGCAGTTGTAAAATATTAAATAAAAAAATGAAACCAAGGTACTTATAATTTAAAAGTATGACGAATAGCAACAAATACTTGCAAAGTTGATTGTACCATTATTTTACATTGAAAACGTATTCTGAATTTCGACGTGAAAACGTTACATTATTCAAGTGCCAACTTTGACACTGCATATCTCTAAGAGTATTGTTCAATAAAAAATTTTATTAATGGAAAACGATGCTCTGATGTGTTACAAATCAAACGCAATTGCTAAATTTTGGAAATCGCGAAAAAAATTTTTGGCTTTTTGGCCAGGTTTTCGGCCAAATGAACCACTGTGCGACGGGTGTTTGGCAAATGTTTCGTCGCCCGGTCGCATTACAAGGAACAGATTATTTAAAGTATTGCCAGCCTCTGAACTATAAATTAGATCCGTGACTAAGTTGTAGCAAAGTCGCCAATGACCCGCCGTCACGGTGTTGCATACATTTTAAAACGAGACAAACGTATTCTTAAAAAATCTAGCCACAGAGTGGAGAAGATATTGCATCTCCTGCTAAGGTACCTCTGTGAGGGTCTCTCCTCATGACTTTAAAAGAATACACATCGCTAATATATAGTTTACAAAAATCTAACATAATATTAATAACATGCTTCGTTCAAAAAAGTAGATCTTTAACTAACAAGGGAACATCCCGAGGTGTAAATCACCGATTTTTATGAAATTTTAGTATGATATAATCCTCGCAAAAATATTCGACACGTATTTTTTTTATCGGCAATCGTCTACGTTAAAGGGGTGAAAATCACCCTCAAAGTTGGCACCCTGAAACTTATTTATTGAATATCTGGAAAACTATTAGAGATACGAAAATTTCGTGAAGAGAGAAAATTAACGTATTTCGACCACAAATCTGATGATATAAATATATATTTTTTAAACTCATTTGTTTAAATAATATGCTTAAAAATACAACTTTTTTAATGATTTTGTAAGTCAAATTTCAATAAATTTTCATGAATATTTTTCTGAGAATACCATATACCGAAACACAAAATACGGATAAAATGGAAATTTGAAATTTTTTTTGTAAAAAAAGTTATTGCATTTTTAATTTTTTCTCTTACGTTCTTGTTAAGTTATGCCTTCGTATATACATGTATGACTGCTTTAAATGGCCAGATTTCATTGCCAGACACACATATCGTCTTTATAGAAATTAAAAAAATTTGATTGATTAATTAATAATTTGTAACAATTATTGTAATAATGGTATTCATTGTTATTCTTATAACCAATATTTTCTTACACCATGAGCATTCTAAAGCATCCCTATAATCAATTCAAGCATATAACGTTAGAAAATAGTAAATATATAACGCATACCTCCCGAGAATTAATTTATTTATTTGGCCTGTCGGCGGATTCACATTGATATCATAAATAACTATCCCGAGGAGTAACTGACCAATTCTTATGAAACTATAGTATAAGGTGCTTTTCGTGGAAATATTTAATATCTACTTTCATTTATCGGCAATCGTCCACGTTAAAGGGATGAAAACCACCCCCAATGTTCGGATTATGAAAACTGTTTTATCGAATATCTCGGAAACTATTAGAGATACGAAAATTTCCTAAGGAGTGAAAATTAACGTATTTCAATCACGAATCCAATGCTATACACATTTTCTTTAAAAACCCATTTGTTTAAACAATATGTTAAAAAATACTTTTTTTTCATAATATTTTCAGTTAGATATTTTATAAGTGACTGACAATAAAATCTGCTCTTTTCAGAGCAACCAACTATGGATATACGAAGGAAAAACTTAACAAGTTCATCAAGCGTAAGAATTGAAAATGCAATAACTTTTTTTGTAACACAAATATGAAACTTCTGATTGATCCGTATTTTTTGTTTGACTATATAGTGTATACAAACTATTATTTAAGAAAATTGAAAGAATTTTAACTGAAAATATTATGAAAAAAAAAGTATTTTTTAACATATTGTTTAAACAAACGGGTTTTTTTAAAAAATGTGTATAGCATTGGATTCGTGATTGAAATACGTTAATTTTCACTTCTTAGGACATTTTCGTATCTCTAATAGTTTCCGAGATATTCGATAAAACAGTTTTCATAATCCGAACTTTGGGGGTGGTTTTCACCCCTTTAACGTGGACGATTGCCGATAAATGAAAGTAGATATTAAATATTTCCACGAAAAGCACCTTATACTATAGTTTCATAAGAATTGGTGAGTTACACCTCGGGATAGTCATTTATGATATCAATGTGAATCCGCCGACAGGCCAAATAAATAAATTAATTCTCGGGAGGTATGCGTTATATATTTACTATTTTCTAACGTTATATGCTTGAATTGATTATAGGGATGCTTTAGAATGCTCATGGTGTAAGAAAATATTGGTTATAAGAATAACAATGAATACCATTATTACAATAATTGTTACAAATTATTAATTAATCAATCAAATTTTTTTAATTTCTATAAAGACGATATGTGTGTCTGGCAATGAAATCTGGCCTTTTAAAGCAGTCATACATGTATATACGAAGGCATAACTTAACAAGAACGTAAGAGAAAAAATTAAAAATGCAATAACTTTTTTTATAAAAAAAATTTCAAATTTCCATTTTATCCGTATTTTGTGTTTCGGTATATGGTATTCTCAGAAAAATATTCATGAAAATTTATTGAAATTTGACTTACAAAATCATTAAAAAAGTTGTATTTTTAAGCATATTATTTAAACAAACGAGTTTAAAAAATATATATTTATATCATCAGATTTGTGGTCGAAATACGTTAATTTTCTCTCTTTACGAAATTTTCGTATCTCTAATAGTTTTCCAGATATTCAATAAATAAGTTTCAGGGTGCCAACTTTGAGGGTGATTTTCACCCCTTTAACGTGGACGATTGCCGATAAAAAAAATACGTGTCAAATATTTTTGCGAGAACTATATCATATTAAAATTTCATCAAAATCGGTGATTTACACCTCGGGATGTTCCCTTGTAAGTAATTTTTTAAGTAGAAGTTTATCTCGTCCAATAATTTTACAATTTGATATACGATGTATATATCTTTATTTTTAATATTTGAGCATTAATAACTCTAAAAAGTAATGAATATAACAGTGAGTTTCGCATGGATCAGCAAGGAAGCACATCACGCAGTAAACGATAGCACAGGTCCGCAAAAAAAAAAAGTGGTCTGTGCTGGGTGTTGGACAAAGATTTTCCGACGTATTTTTTACCGCTGAACACGAATCTGAAGTCAAAATTGGGGGTCAAACTCCAAAAAGCGGAGAAAAATTAAAAAAAACGATAAAATCCACGATCTAATAGTATTTTCAGTATCTTATTATCAATTTGCAGTTTCTGCTTGTTTCTCTCTGTAGTATTCAGTCTTTGGTAGAAAATAAAACGTCAGGACATTGAATCGGTACATTTACCGGCAAAAACCTGCTACCACGGAGTGTTTGGACTGCGATGACAACTGCCCTTTAACGGGATATGTAGAATGATTCGGACGTTATTCAAAGATGAAGCATTTGTTTCAGTTATGAATGACCAAGAAAAGGCATCATGGCTAAGTTTCAAGAAAGTATGTACCAAATTTTTAGGTAACACCAAGGATGCTGATTACGAATATATTGTGGCCAATATGATCGCAAACTTTCAGCGTTCAGGTTGCCTAATGAATTTGAAACTTCACTTCCTTGATTCGCATCTCAACCACTTTCCGGAGAACAACGGTGACTTTAGTGAAGAGCAAGGAGAGAGATTTCATCAAGATCTCAAAGAATTTGAACGGCGATTTCAGGGACAGTGGGGAGTTAATATGTTTGCAGATTACTGCTGGATGCTACAAAGAGAAACTCGACAGAGAGGGAAAAAGCGTAGCAGAAATCCGTTGCACAGGTCATTTGAGGAGAAAAGGGCCAGGAAACAACAAAAATTATAAGATTGTTATTATCATGTGTAACAATAAAATTTCGCGCGGTGAAATAAGATTCGCGTACAGCGCCTAGCGGTAGGACCCATTAGGTGCGGAGAGTCCCGAGCGAGCAACCGAACTGTACGCACGTACTATACCCTACTTATATTACCTTTATACACCATTATATATATATATAATAAATCTGTAATATCTTTACATTATAAATCGCCCTGGAGTAAATACTATACTTTTTCTTTTCTTTCAACACATGCAGAAAAAATTATTAGATCTTGCATTTTATCGTTTTTTTTTTATTTTTCTCCGTTTTTTGGAGTTTGACCCCCAATTTTGATTTCAGATTCGTGTTCAGCGGTAAAAAATACGTCGAAAAATCTTTGTCCAACACCCAGCACAGACCACTTTTTTTGTGGACCTGTGTAGTTGTTCCCGAGTTCGAATCCCGTCCCAACTGCATACAAATTTCTGAATTGTGTCAAAGGATTTTTCGAAGACAAAGTGCAATATTCTCGCAAGCAGTGCAAGCAAGTTGTTGATGTTACATAACGAAAGAGATTTTTTTTATAACTTTTTCTTAAATTTGAAGATTTTATTGAACGTTATTTAAATATTGAATTTATATTTTCTGACCATTTATTTGACATTGTTTTAATATCTATAGAATATTTGAAACTAATATTGTAACGACTCGTATGTAATGACAGACGGATAGGTATCGGCAAGGGAGGGGGGTGCGAGTCGACCGTACGCATCCTACCCCCACTCCCGGAAGTCGACCAATCAGGAGCGAGGCCCCACGCATAAAAAGGGCCTCGATTAACCGAAAAGTCGAGTTGTAAGCGGGTGGTCAAGGGTTTCGGACTCGGCAGTCGGAGATCCACTGGTATCCAGTCGAAGCCTTGACCTCCACCCGTTGGAGACACTCCGAAGTATTGGTGGACGGACGTAAACCCTCAACTCCAGTCTAGCGACGGATGTGGTATCTCGGAGATCCAGAACCACCGATCCTAGCTGACTTGCGGAGGGTTGTTGTCCTCCCCGATATCAGGAGCTGTTTTCCAACTCCCGAGTACCGGCGTACTCTACGACGGAGCGAACTCCGGTGACTCTTGGCGATCCAGAGTCCGGACGACGACGCAAGGAGAACGTCGCGGGGGAAGCGCGTTACAATATTTATTTCATATTAAAGAGTGTCGCCAAAAAAATATTATTTTAATATTCGAAAAAGTTATTAAATAAATATTTGTGTGCTACTAGGGTTAATACTGACTTCTGATATATCATATAACTTAACGCAATATTAATAGCATAAAAATAATTTGATCGTTTTCTGATCCACTGATACTTTGAATGTAATTATTTTTGGAATACTTCAAAAGGGTCTAGCTGAATTACTTCCTGCTAGGAATGAATCCTCTACCCCTACCGATAGGGTAGTTACAGAGTGTAACGTATTTTACAGTTTTCGTCCAATTTCTCCTGTTTGGCTTCATAGAAAATTCTGAAAATAATCACAGATATTATATGTACCAAATAGCGTGCATACATTAAAATTTTTTAGTTGGCAAATCAAACTTTAAGAATTTAATAAAGTTTAAAAATACTAATTTTTTAATTAAAATACGAAATGACCACTTTTGTATTTATACAGTATTTTCGTTGCACCGGAAATATTAATGTATAATTTTTGCAGATTGTTAGAAGAAGTGGAGCATAGTTAAAAGAAATAAAATGATGATGAATGAAGAAATAGAATGATGTTTTTTCACATACCGTACTCATATGAATGATACACTCCAGATCGAGGTTTTGACTTGCTTTAACTTATTTTTTAATGTAAGTTATCACCGAACGAATTCTTAATTATTAATATTTGTTGGAGGATTCAGACTTTGACCCTTTGCCTGAAATGAGCTTCATCTCATAAGTGGAGTGAACCAATAATACAGGATAAGCAGTACAGACGTGGGACATGTTACACAGAAGATGGACAAATAATTACACAGAAGAGGAGTGGGATAGGATACGAGTCAAGGAAGAGGAACTAATTGAGGCGGAAAAAAAGATTAAAGAAAATAAGGCCCCAGGAAATGATGGAATACCCGGGAAGATCATCAAAATGATGATAAGGAAAGAAGGAGAGGATATTATAAAAATGATGGATATATGCATAAGGAAGGGACAAATACCTAGGAGGTGGAAGGAACAACGATTAGTACTCATTAAGAAAAAGAAGGAAAGGGAAGTTGATAAAGATAAGTTTAGGCCATTGTGTATTATAGACGGGTGGGCTAAGCTTTTCGAACATATAATTAAAGAACGGCTAGTTAAGGAAATCGGGGAACAGGGATTCGAGGACAACCAATACGGATTTAGAAAAGGAAGGTCGACGCTACAGGCATTGGAGAGGGTTAGGGACAGGGTGAAGGTGGCTACCAGGGCACAAAGGTATTATATACTCCTCACCCTGGACATAAAAAATGCATTCAACAGTCTGGGATGGGGTAGCATAATGGAAGAGGTAAAGGAAAGAGGGATAAGTTTATACCTGAGGAGGATCATGGAAGGATATTTCAAGGAAAGATATATCACGTACGAGGCCATTGAAGGAAGGATAAGGATCAGCATGGAGAAAGGAGTGCCACAAGGCTCCGTATTAGGACCCACCATATGGAACCTTGTGTATGACGGTCTCCTCTCCATGCAGTTACCAAAAGGAATGGACTTACAATTAGTTGGATATGCGGACGACGTATTGGTTATAGCCTCAGATACCAAGCTGGAAGGGTTAAAAAGGAAGGTGGAAAGGACAGGCGAGGACATCCACAGGTGGCTGAAAAGGAAGGGACTTGAAATGGCGGCGGAAAAGTCGAAGTTTATATTCGCAAATAGGAAAAGAAACACAGACGATTTCAGGATCAGATTGTTGGGAGTGGAGCTGAAGGAAGAGGAGGACCTCAAGTACCTAGGGATAATCTTCGACAAGAAAGGAAATTTTAGGAAACATGTGGAGAAAACGACTGAAAAAGGGATGAAGGTTTTTGGGGCTCTACAAAGGATCACCAGCAACATCAAAGGACCAGGCAATAGAGGGAGACGGGCGTATTACTGGACAATGCAATCCATCATAACATATGGAATGGGAATATGGGGCGAAACTGCCATGGAGGTGGAAATTAACAGGCGAAGAATATACCAGGTGCAACGTCTTGGATTAGGGAGAATAGCTAGGGCATATAGGGATACATCGAGGGAAGCTTTATGCGTCATAACAGGAATCGCACCGATGCACAGTGGTCCAGAGCGTGAATTTAGCTGTTCACGCACCTCGCACAGTTTTCAATCTTTTTCAAATCGTCACCACGGGCTCAAGACACACCGGATTTAGTTAAAAATTGGTATTCTATTATTTTTTGGGTTGCTGATTACGAATCTGAACTCAAAAATTTTAAAAACAAAATGGCGGATTAAATATGGCGGCCAGGTTTGTTTACAAATTAATTGTTTTGCACAAAAATTAGTATTCTAATGTTTTTTGGGTCGCTAATTACGAATCTGAACTCAAAAATTTTTAAAACAAAATGGCGGTTGATATATAAAGGGTAGCTATGTACATTAGCTTATTCAGCTTACATTGCTAACTTCAAAATGGAAAAACTAAAAAGTACCACAAAGTAGCCTCTGAGAACTTTGAAGATGTTTAGTTTAAACTATATAGAAATAGTTCCGGCTAAAATTGGATTTATTTATCTGCACCTTTTGTTGATATTCCTTCCTAAAGTTTATGTATCCCAGACCAGCTGCATAGACCCACTGGGACACGCGGTCAGTATATTCCCGGGTTTCTTAAAGATACTGTGCAATAAAAACAAAATCTTATTGGCACTAACGAGGATGAAGACTTCTAAAGCATCACTTTTATTACTTAATTGCTTTATTGTTAGCATGTGAGCAAAGAGGAATGAGCTAGGTTATCCGATTGAAAGGAAATCCTAGTCTTCGCCGTGCAGGGTTCACTTAAAAATTAAATAACTTATAAGTATCGAAAGATATTCGGGTAAAACTTTCCACATATATTCCTTAGGCTATATAGAAGTTATTTCTGTAAAGACTTTGTGCGTCTACCTGCCTTGTTCATTGTTATATCTGCCAAAAGTTTATGAGACTGTCCCGCGGCACCGCCTGGCCGAGGTGCGCGTGACTTTTTAAACAATAAAAATGCGTCGAAGGTGGATCCGGGTGGATTAGCTTTTTACAGGATCGTTTAGGGGAAGGATCACAGAAAACAGTGTTGTTAATCAGAGAGTGGGATCTAGTGGGACTTTTTAGTTTTTGTCTGCAAAAGATAAAAAACTTCGACGATTTTCTTTCATGGTTTCAACACTAATTTTTGAATAAACTATAAACAATAATTTTATGTTCGACACGTGAATTTTTATTGTGGAAGAATGCTCTTCAAATAGAAACAATAATTATTAAAAAATATTGCATAGTTTCGTCAGAATGTTAGAAAGAAGACAACGTGGTTTTTCGATAGAAAAAGGCCTCCAGAAAAAGTTTCAACTTTAAGCGTTTGTTGTAACTACAATTTTTATCCAATTTCAATAATTTTTTATATCTGAGGTCCATGGACATTTAAGAATCGATATTACAAGAAAAAAAGTCGAAATTCCAAAATCGACTTTTTGACTTTTGCGCAGCTAAATGCACATTCTGGACCACCGTGCGATGGAACTAACTGTGGAAGAGGTGATAGAGAAGACAAGGAAGGTAGCCCTGGGAAGGAGACAGAGAAGAGAAGGGCTGAGGGACCTTACAGAAAAGGAGCTAGGCAAAGATGGAACCAAGGAAAGGATAAGGAAAGAATGGCAGAGGACCTGGGACGAATCGACGAAAGGAAGATGGACGCATGAGTTAATACCGAAGGTCAGCTGGTGGGAGGAAAGAAACTGGAATGAGCATAATTATTACTTCTCCCAGTTTCTTACTGGACACGGGGTCTTTAATAGCTATAGAAAGAGGATAGGAAAGGATGCGAACGATAAGTGCTGGTATGGATGCGAAGAAATCGACACACCAGAACACACCTTCTTCGCATGTGGTAGATGGAGAACATTAAAGGAGGAGACGGAGGACAAAATCGGGACGGAACTCAGAAAGGATAATATTATAAGAGAAATGGAAGAAAGCAAGGACAAATGGAATAATATAATGACCATGATTATAACTATAATGAAAGAAAAAGAAAATGAAGAAAGAAAATGGGAACGGGAAAGAGGAATCAGGAGATAAATGAGAAGGAAGACACGAAGAAGACACGAAGAATAGAAATAAGGAATTCGCCTACCTATTTGCTCGTTTGTTTGTTTGTTATTTATTTATTTATTTATCTTAATTAATCTATATATATTTATTTATTTATTAGCTAGTATTTATTTACTACTTAATTAGTTTAAATTGTATATATAGTTATCTATTCATCTATTTATTTATTATATCTATGTAATTATATTTATTTATTTATAAGTATACTTATCACAGGATACTTAGACAAGACAACTAACTAACTAACTAACCTTCCAATCAGTTAGTCACCCGAAGGGAGGAAGAGAGAAAAAAAAAAATGAATGGCGAACGGGTGAGCGGTTGGATGGACGGGTGTATAGGAAGAAGAAGGAAACCTAGGAATACGAAGAGAATAAGAAGAAGGAGGAGGCGTATATTAGAATACACATATTAGATACAGAAGAAGGAGGAGCCAGGAATCCATCATGGCAATCCACTTGGAGGGGATAGGAAGTGAAGTAATGTGAGAAACTGTACCTCTTCCTTCCCCAGCTGGCCACGGAGAGGAGATAGAGGAGGGGTTTTAGTGGGTATTCCAGTAATGGCGAGTCCCACACTCCCCCGTCACATCGGGGGGTGCGTAAATGCATTTCCCCTCCTCCGAAAAAAAAAAAAAAAAAAGACGTGGGACATGTAGTACAGGCGTAACGCATGCAGAAGACATAGAGGACAGGCAGAACAGTCGTAAGGCATGCAGTATAAAAACAGAACAAGCACTACAAGAGCAGAACAGGCAGGAGAGGTATAAAGGTAGCGGTTAAAAATGTGTAACAGTGTTTTAGATTTAACAAATTCTTTATTCATTATTTATATTACATAAAATTATTTGTATTACACGCCGCAAAATAAAATTGTGTGTTTCTAAAACTATAAGTTAATTATTTTATAAATCCTGTTTTGGCTGACCCCAAATTTGATGTTGAGATAATCTCAGACATACATACTTGTCAGCTTTCTCGAGAAATGCGTTATAGTTCGTAAGCTCTGTCCGACTTATTACTGACACGTACCGCTTGTCATATTGTCAAACGTTACGCGAACTTGACTTCAGCTCATAAGAAGATTAAATCAATAACATCTCAGACGAAATCCGCTTTTTCTGGCTTGTGGCTAACTTGAATCATTTATCTGACTATGCGGCTCAAACTAGTGCAAACTACGTTAACACTAAAATTACGGATGATGATTATATATCTATTTTTCAGAAATGAATCAATTTGACTAATACAAGAAATTGAAGTTTTTGCAAAGAAAATAGTTCCAAATCAATTTAAATGAAAGATTTATTATTAAAAAATTAATCGACCAATATATTATATTTATAATAATCAAAGTTTGAATGAGCCAAATTGGCTCCGTAAATCTAGTGTTAAAGAACTTACAATTAAGATACGATCGTTAGGCACTTGCAAAGATTGTGGAATTTTAGGTATGGAACAAAAGTTGCGGTCAAAAAAATTTAAGTGTTTTCGATTTAACAAATTCTTTATTCCTCATTTGTATCACACAACAGAAACGTATGTGATACAATATTTATCAAATAAAATTGTGTTTTTTAAGGCGACAGATTATTTATTTAATAAATACTGTCCTGGCTGCCTGTGCTTGTCCTGGCCTACCTCACTCCTGCCTGTCTCCTGTCTCTCTTGTGTCTGTCCTCTCTAAACTAATAACATGTCAGACGAATTTCCGATCTGCCTGACTTTCAGTAATTATTAATAATTAGGATTTCGAGAGGCAGCAGCTTACGTTAAAGAATGTAACTTAAAGTGCGTATTCAAACCCTCAATCTGGACTGTACCGGTGTTTCATGTTCGGAAGGTAAAAGAACATCAAATTTTATTTTTTTTTATCTATGTTTCACCACTCCTAAAAGTTTGACAAAAATTACACATTAATAATAATAATGTGAGATTATTATTCAATTAAGAATAATAATTAGTTTATTAAGGATATAAGCAATAACATAAAATATAAAATAAAAACAAAGATACACTAAAACACACTGGACATACTAAATATACAAAAACTATACTACGCTATTCGCTAGATCGCTGTTCGTTGTTAAACTCCGAAGAATACTCTGTTCGCTGTGACGCTAGGATAAACTTTATTCGCTATCGCGTTAAAACGTACTCTGGGCCTTCTTACATATTCGGATTCCTCCGAAGGCCCTACACCCCACACACACAGACATATACAGTCATACACCCTTATCATTTTACAGGCACTTTCTCTTACAACCCTCTTTCACTCTCTCTCACACATACACGCTCCTTCTCTTTCTCTCTCTCGTTATCTCTCGCATTTATTCCATCACGCTCTTGCAATCCTACAATAATAAGCGTAAAAAGCTGTAACAATGTAAATGTGGCCAAATAAATAATTATGTTAGAATTATAAATACATGTCCGCTTTCATTTTTATTTTTTTTTTTTTGGTACGATACAGTACTCAAAAAAATCTGAAAAAATTACAGTTTGATAATCATAGTAAACTTGAAAAACTATAGAAATATAAGCTCTGTCACATAAATAATTCAGCTAATAATATGAACAGTTGCTGATTTTTAATTATTTGTATTGCCTTCCAATCCTCCCAAAAATCCAAAAAATTGTACATTAATATTTACGGGACGATGCAAAGACTGTAAAAATATAAAACTGGTAATTTCATATCTTCAATAAAGAAAATAATGTTTTTAAACTTTATTAACCTTTTACAACTTGATTTGCCAACCAGAAAACATGTAAACACAAAAGAAGTATGCACAGCATTGGATGTAATATCTGTTATTTTCTTCAGAATTTTCTATCAAGCCACACGGGAGATGTCGGCAAAAACTGTAAATACGTTTCACTTTGTAACTACTCCTACTGTAGGCATAGCGTATTTTTTTTTTTTGAAGAAAGGGTTCTTTTTGGGAGACCTATTGAACAGTATGCCTCAAGATTAATTTGCTTTGGGGGCACTCTTTCCATGCTTATCCGGCTAGACCCTTTCCTATTCCTAATCTCACGAATGAGTATCCACGCATTAATTCCAGCGAAATCCAAGATATTAAAAAATACTTATACAGGCCATCTATTGCATTTTTATTTGACGCTATAATTTCGCGCCATTTGGTCAACCGTATCGACGCCAAATTTCGTTTTATTATAATAACTGATTGTTTCGGGAGTTTTCTTTCTATTGTTTTTGGTTTTGAGGGATTTATATTTGGTATTCATTATCAGTATCATTACTTTTTTTTCTCGGTTTTGATTTATAAATTGTCAGCGTACAGTCATTTGATTTATATGTTATTGTAGAAAAAAGTTTCAAATTGCCTTTTGTCGTTTTTGCAAGTGTGGGCAATTCCCTTCTGTTCGCACGCATTGTTCCAACTAACGTTGTTCTTTTTGCCAACAATTTTGCAGCTAGAGATGCTGTGGTGAAAAAATTGTCTGTTGTAATATTTCTCACGCATTTGGTGAAAGATACAGCTAACTTCATAACAACAAATTCACTCAGTGCACTGCAGTGGTATTGACGCCGGTCTTATTTCATCCCGTCCTAAGTATGGCAACCCGTTTATAACATATTTGGTTTTTACGTCCGACGCTAACAAAAATTTGATGCCAAATTTGTCAGGTTAATTTGGCATGTACTGGGTAAATTTGCATCGTGTTTTTGTGGGAAAGAGTTGCTCGTCAATGCTCTGATCCGCGCCTGGCTTGTAACAACTTTGGCTATTTACAAGAAAATTGTTCCATATATCTGATATTAGAGCAAATTTGTCCACACTCAAACGTTGGATTCGTTGCCTTTTATTATTGAATCGTAGAAATCTCAAAATTTCTGAGAAAGCAGTTCTGTTAATAGCATTCGAAAAGAAGGGAGGTCCCCATTTCGAATTCCACAGGTGAGAAATGGGTAAATTTTTTGCCTGATAAGCGCCAAGTGCATACAAAACTCCGATGAAGGCATATAATTTTGGTACAGGCAGATCCCATTCAGTCCCCAAAACTCGCAAGACCTCTGCTTATGAACATTTTTTTATGCTGTCAATAATAGTATGGTTTATTAGAACCGAAAATGCTGATTTGGATTTACCAAACATAATGTTTCGTTTGGCGTGTGCCGTTGGACCTGACGCTTCTCTGAATGTAAATGATCGCCTTCCGATTGCTGGCCCTTCTTTGATTCGTTTCCAAACAGTTCCATCACGAGCCGTTACACTATCTTCAACATTCTGTTCATCATCACTTTCAGAATCCAATAGAAATCTTCGGCGCCTTTGTCCCCTACAATTATTCAAGACATTTTCATTGTCATCATCAAGCACATCATCATGTTGATTTTTCTCATTGTCTGAAAAATCACTTCGTCTTTCACATTTCTCATCTTCAGATGGAGAGTTCTCCGCGCCTGAACCCGCTTCACTTATTTTGCGAATTCTTTTTAGTAACTGTCTCACTGACCGTGCGGACATATTTAGGATTGAAGTAAAATGTAACGGAAACTGAATGTAACTGAATATAACTTTTTTGCAGCATTCCTTATAGGCCCTAATCTTTGTTCTGTGACTCTCAATATATGTACCGTGAAGTTAACCTTCCCGATACGTCGCGGTTTAAATTAATAATCCGTGACTTGTTTTAACTGTTTATTTTAAATAACAAAGATAAAACTTAGAAACAATATAACAGTGAACATAGACAAAATGATTATGAACAAAAAACAATGACGACGAACAAGACTTGTACTTAATTAATCACAACTAAAGGTATTGTTGAAACTCGTTGAACGTACTAGATGATAGTTGACTTGTCAAGGTTGAAACTGTGAATGTCGTGCCTCGAAAGACGTGCCTCGCGCGTCAGTCGCGGAGATAAGAACGACGTGCGTGGTACGTCGACCCAGAATATTTGTTGAGGAACAGTTTCAGATGCCACTACGTCGCATGTAGGATAAGACAAAAGTATTGTTAGTGAAAAAGTATCCTCAGATATGTTTTAAATCAAATGCAATTAATATATTTTAATGTTTTTGAACTTCTGGCGATGGTTTTGCCAAAATCGACCACTTCATTAAGTCTTACGGCACAAATATAGTATTGCGTTCCAGTTCGCACATTTGTAAATTAATTACTAGCGCAAATTGTTAAAAATAACTATCCGATACTAGAACGCTAGGCTTTCTCGTATTGAAGAATACATTGTTGCCGTCGCGGCCGCTGCGGTCCATGCGACGTAGTGCCATCTGAAACTGTTCCTCAACAAATATTGTGAGTCGACGTGCCACGCACGTCGTTCTGATCTCCGCGACTGACGCGCGAGGCACGTCTTTCCAGCGCGAGCGATTAACTACGAATGTCGCCCCAAATGCGGCACCACGCCAGTGCCAATGGGCACGAGCGTGACGCCTACAGAGTGGTTGTGCATCAGTGACATCTCGGCTGTATGTTTGGGTGAATGAGGCGGTGTTTCTCGAAGGACGGCTCGGGCGTGCAATAATCGCCCGCCGCTGATTTAAAGTATTGATGGGTCCCGGGCAATAAATTAGACCCGTGACTAAGTTATAGTAAAGTGGCCGATAACCCGACGCCATGGTGTTACATAGATTTAAAAAGGGACAAACGTATTCTTGAAAGATCTGGCCACGGAGTGGAGAAGATATTGCATCTCCTGGTAAGGAGATTGCATTAATTAATCTCCAGACCTAACCCAGACTGTGAGAAATAGCACAACACTTACCCCAGAACATGAAAAGAAAACACATCGCTTATATATACTTTATAAAAATCTAACAGATATGTGGCCCCTGGCATATGTCTCACAGATTTCTTAGTGGTCCTTAATGTGTTAAACGCTCAACTTGTAATTCTGTTACAGAAGAATATTGTAAACAAAAATACATTGGAGAACAAAAAATAAAAAATGACAGACTGCAACTATTTTATGGCTGAAAGCAGTACAAAACCTTAATTGTATGCCGAACGATCATATTTACATAACTAGAATAGTAGGTGATACTCTTCGAATAAGGAAAAAAGGTTTCTCTTTTATGTTATGTTCCTATACAAACAACTTGTACTACAGATTTCAAACCAAACACAGGAAACTATAACTTTAACATTAATTTCCATGAGAACAGGTCATTTCTAACCCCTGTTTCCTTACAGACTTTCCATCCACGAGATAAGCAGAGTACAATAAGTAAAAACAGTTGACCCTAAATTTCAATGGCAAAGAAAATTGTGTAACAGGTTCTTTTTGACAAATGTTCAATGATTCATAGTTACAGAATCAAACTTGCAGAGTAAGGCGTTGGGGTCATGACATATCTTTATGAAATACCCTTGGCCATGTTAATTGGAAATTTTATAAAAATTCTATGTATATGTACACATATGGCACAGTAAATTTGTGCACTATGATTATATAGCCAGTTATATTAAAAAGTTAATTAATTGTAAGTTAAGCAATAGAAGACATGATCTAAAATGTCGGTTATACTTTTCCTCGTCATTTTTTAAGAATCATCCAAGTGTTACACCATAACTTCTTCCACATAAGCATAACTTTATAATCTTTTATCTAATTTTGTAAAGCACATTACACAAGATATTTATTAAACATTGCTTTTAATTCAGTTCCACACAATAAACTAAAATTGATTTTTTTGTTGTAAAAACAACATTCATAGTAATAATGTCAATGATATTTACATTCAAACATAAAAGATGGAAGTACATACAAAATTTTATATAACCAGATATGCTATTGTAATGTTGCTACTATTAATATTTAGTGAAACAAATAAAGTTCTGAATTATTAACCGTATCTGTTTCTTCATTTTAGAAGAATTTAAATGAATGTTTAATATGTGATGAATATTGATTCTAACAATAAGATCAATCTTTTCGTATAATTTTGGAGCATGTTTTGCTTCCGATGTAGAAGAAACAACATATAAGAATAAGATTATAAACACAAGGTTATTAGTAACATTGACACTAAAACTACTGAAGTAATATCTACTAAAATTTAGATACAGTGAATAAGTACTTTGGAAAAATAGAAATCAAGAGATGAAAAAAATGATTAATCGACTAATTTAAGTTTCATAAGATAGAAGTGTAATATTTGCTTTATGGTTGCCCTATCAATTTAGATAATTTTTAGAAAAAATTGAGGACCGATCATTTTAACCAGCTTGACAGGTTTACTGTTAACAAAGATTGCTTCGTAGACACAACAAACAATTTAACATCGTATTTCAAATACCGAACCTTTTTTATTATTATGCATAATATACTACAGGCATTCTCAGTTACCAAGCAACCAAATAGGCCACCATGCTTCAACCACATGTTTTGTTACTATCAGTTACTATCGATCGCTATTGGCTGACAAGTCAGTCGCATACTTAAATACGTACGCACGTAGCTCTATCCTATAAATGTAAGTCGCCGAAAAAAGCATTGAAATAAAACGGAAATGATAAAAGCTAATAAATACTTATTTTCGTGAAAAATAATTTCATAGGGATTTTAAGTCCAAAGTGAAAATGTAACGTTCATTCAGCACGTGTAACATAATTATTTCAATGTAATTTTTGTCCTCTAAAACAAAAAAAAATAACAGGTCCCACCGAGATTTGAACTCGGATCGCTGGATTCAAAGTCCAGAGTGCTGACCATTACACCATGGGACCTAATGTTCGGGTCTTTCTTAGTCGTCATATTACAGTGACTATCATATACACTAAATATTTAACATACTCGTGACATTTAACATACTGTTTATAACTTTTCCTAAAATAAATGTAGTAGAATCTTGTTTAATGAGCAATAAAGGAAAAGACTTCCGTTTGTCACTTGCTTCAAATTAATCATGAACAAAATCGGAACAATTTTTTTTTTCCCTTTTTTTTTTTAGTTTGAATTGCTGTGGTCATCTAGCCAGGATCTCCAACACTATTTTAGGTACGATTTCTTTTCTACCTTTAATACTAGACTTTCTATGATTGTTAGTAATAAAAATTAATATAATCATACAAAATAAAATGTAATATATCAATACACTTGAATTTATACGTTCATACACGTATGTATTTTTTAATAGTCGTATATTCGTGCAACTTAACTCCCTTGTGTTTGCGCAAGTAGGCACATCCTAAAAACTGCATGGAGTTAAACGCAAAAGTAATACATATATACACGCACAATAATCATATATCTCTAATATGAAAGATGAATATACCTTTACTCTTCCTTATTTTCATAAACCACATTAAAAGGTTATAAAACTCTTATATTTAAATTGTTAAAACATGCGGTCCTTACACATTACTTTCGTATTAATTTTATAACTCTACATTTTTATGAATGAGAAGAAATACGAGAAATATACATTGTGAAAGTGTGTAAAGATATAGATTTACTGGATATTCTTCCGGAACTAGGGAAAATACAATTTTTTCGTAAAAATGATGTTTACAAAGAGGATTTTTAACACGATGCAAAAACTGACATCTAAAATGTTTTTAAAAAGTTTTATTACTTTTATTAGTCAAAGCGTTGTATTAGTTAGTTTATTCCTTCTATTAGACAGTGTGTAGCCCTGGTGGAAATATATCTACAACTTTTTATGCGACTCGACAACAAATTACAATTTTCTACAACATTTTGCGTGGTTGTAGAAAATTGTAGCTCGTTACTACAATATTCTACGACATTCAACGTCTCACTAAAACTTACTCGATTCTGTTATGTAATAAATTGTAATAAGTTGTAGAGCACTACAAATTTTTACAACAAATTACAACTTGCTACTCTAAGACAAATGGAACTTGAAAGAATGATCTCTATTAAAACACGGCACGCGTAGTTTGTTGTAGTATTTTATAGAATACTACAAAATTCTACAACTTTTAATGTCCTATCTAAAAATTTAGAAAATAGCCTTCAAAAGTCTAGCGCGTAGTTTGGTGTAATATTTTATAGAATACTACAAAATTCTACCACATTCTACAAGTTTTGATGTCTTATCTACAAATTTTTGGAAATATCTTTCAAGAGCTAGCCCAGCGCGTTGTTTGTTGTAGTATCTTATAGAATACTACAATATTCTACAACTTTCCGTCATATCTAAAAATTTAGAAAGTAGCCTTCAAGAGTTTAGCGCGTAGTATTTCTTAATACAACGTATTTTGAACCCGTATAGTATTTACAACTTTTTACAACTATTCACGAAATTCTAAAATACTGTCCCAATCCGCGTACTTGGTTGTAGAAATTTGTTGAAATTAAACACAGTGAAGATAGGGTCAAGTTGTAGAAAATTGTTCAATGTTGTAGCAATATATTGTAGAGAATTGTAGTTCGTTGTAGATATATTTCCACCAGGGAGACACTCGCTGCAATTTCTACATCTGTTACGTTAAGACTTCTTGTTAGTTGAAGTTTTGGTGCCAGTTCCATTTAATGTAAAAACAATATTTAAAACATCGATTTCTGGTGGTTCATCAAAAATGCCTCGAAACAAAATTTTCTACATAAATATATTCTAACATTATAGTATAGCTCCCTATATTACCGATAAAACGTAGAATTTTTACAGCATAGTTAATATTTTACAATAAATGTCTCAAATCAGAAATTAGTTCCTTTTTATTTAATGCTGAGTCCCTCACGGGTTAATTTTGAGTTAAATTTGTTTAATCCTGGTCATTGTAAAGTAAGCGGTAACGCGCATAACGTTATTTTAATTTGTTCCTCTTGAAGTGAATGAAGAAATGAAGTAATTTTCAATACCTCTAGTCAATTGTGTATTCCCTGTTTGTGGAAGAGTTGCCCATTTACTTTAAATACAAATATTTATAACTAGACTCCGGATGTTTATGCAGTTATGACAAAATGAATACGGCTAAAATACACAAAACGAACATAATATAAAAATATATCCGAAATATCCAAAGTATGGTATTCGTTGTAACATTTATCGAGTGCAACAAATCCCTAAATAGGTTCTCTTGTCTTAACTGCATTTGTTGAATTTGAAATTTGCATAAACATCCGGAGTCTATTTATAACATTTCAAAATTTTAGTTTTTAATATGGACAACCGTTTCAACAAACTACCATTTTATGGTGGTAAACTGTTATATCTACCGCTAGTTACTACTGCGATATCAACGTATGTACATAGATATATATAAGACTTGACATGCCATAACCTAAATTTACAAATAAAAAGCATCATCTGTAAAAATGCCGCGATTACCTTTACATCCTGCTTCAGGAACTGGTCAATTTTCTAGATTCGAAAAAACTATACGATTTGTCCGTTATGGATGTGTAAACAGACCATTTTATCATGTTGTCGTAATGGAGGTAAGTTTTAGGCAGAAGAAACCAAATTGTACAAGCTCTCTGGTTTTTGAAAGACACGAAGCTTTGTACAAGAATGTGCTTCCTGATCATTTTTACAGTACTTGTTATGGTTGTTAATAACTACATATGTGTAATAAATGTGATGTTAAAATCTATTTAAAAAGAGATGTTCGTATACTAATTATTTCTATTCAATCTAATTAATATTGAAAATGTTTGAAATTCATGTTTTAAAAAGACAGAAATTCTAAAAAATAATTAGATGCAACTTAGTTTCCAGTGAAAAGTAATGTCTAACAAAGATATTGTAAATTGAAAAGTTCGAAAATTTAAAAAGTATTAAATATGTACAAAGTTTAATTAAGTATTAAATGTTAAATAAACTAATCCATTGTTTCAACAAGAAGTCTAAACACATAAAGGAAATAATTATAATAATGCTATTAATCTGTTTTTCTATATTATTGGTTGTTGCGTTTAGAAAATATTTTGGTATGCATCAAATAAAGAATGAAAACTTTTGATTAAAAAAATGGTTTATACACATAACAAAACTTTTAAATTATTGGAATAGTAGCCTAAACGTTAATACCATAATTATTTGTAATAGTTTGCTTTAGCAGTTTTTTTTTCTTGTTTTAATTTCATTGAACTACTATAGTCATCTCACATAGAGTCTATAGTTTTAGATTATAGTATGCACAAATAAAGGTAAGAATGACATGTGTTCCATAGAATCTCTATGCATTTTAATTTACCTGTAATAGATGTTTATTTTCATTTTACCTCAACAATTACCTCTATATTTGTAACAACAATCAAATTGTGATTTATATTGCACAATATCAATCATATCAGTACTGTTATCCATTGTGAATAACAGTATGAAACTGTTCTTTAAGTTAATATGCATTAGCCGTATTTTAAATAACAAATACAATAAATATCATCAAATTGATGTTATATTAAGTAAATTAATATATAATTTCTTTTTAGACAAAACGTGAACAACATAAAGCTCCAATAGAACAATTAGGAAGTTATGATCCTATGCCAAATAAGTATGGTGAAAGATTAGTTGCACTCAACTTTGAACGCATACAATATTGGATTGGATCAGGAGCAAGAGTTTCAATGCCAATTGCTGAGCTATTAGGACTGGCTGGTTATTTTCCTATTCACCCAAGGTCATATATTACTGCATGGAGAAATAGGAGAAAAGAATGTATCGCAAAAGAAACTCCTGAAGAAGAGCAATCTACAGGCTAATATCATCTACATTCTTTTTTAGATTTCACATTTTGTAAATAATTTGTAGTGCCCTACATACTAATAAAACTATTGTAAAGAAAAAATAAAAGTAACAGTTGAAGATTTATACTCAAGAATACTGAACATCATAGCAGATTGTAAAATACAAACAAAATATATCATATAATAGTTAATTTTTATTAACACAATTGACATTCAAATTTTACTAATAATTATTTTGACGTCTTATAATCTATCAATTAAATAATCGGTACAAAAAAAAATATTCCCCAGGTGAGGCTCGAACTCACAACCCCGGCATTGCTCACAGTGTTACTGCCTTATAAGTACCGTGCGCTAACCGATTGCGCCACTGGGGAGTTGACGATTCTTTTCTTATTTTGCTACATAGAGTCGCAAGTTGTAAAAGTTATTGAATAACATAGAAGTCATTTTTAATAAATATCATAAAGAAATTGACATAGTTTCAAAATAATTGCTGTCGTAAAATCCGATTGTAGATACATTTATATTTTTCTATGTAACCTTTACATCTTACTATTACGTTAAAATTTTCAAATTAATAGTTTTTCAATATAAAATACAGAAATCACGAATTAGGATTGAATTTAAAATGTTAATAAGATAATTTGTTCATGCATTTTGTCGCATAAGTAGAACAAGATAGAAACATACTAAAGGTATATTAATATTTTTAACAGCTGTACAATAAAATCAAGAAATATTACACTAATTAAAATTTTATTGTAATTCCGTAAATAATAGAAATAGATCCAAGAAAATCTAATTAATAATATTCACTGAATTAAAATGCGGTTATTTAATACAATTATTTACAGAATAAAATATACTTTTATCTTTTATTACTTCTTATTGCTTTTCTTTCATTAGTTTTCCCTGGGTAAGTACAAGGAATATGTTGTATATAAATATACAAAAAAATACAAGTTAAATTAACAATTTTGCAAATAACATATGACTATATAAAAATTATTTTCATAATTGTTGTAATGTAGCTTCAAATGAAAAGTAAAATGCCGCAGTCATAATATACATTAATATATCATAATATTACATACATAGGAAATGTGATTATAATATTAAACATCAAATCCTCAAGATAAAACACTCATTCTGAATTTTCAATGTATCAAAAAAGCAAAAACTAATAAAAGATTCATTGGGATCATTAACACCATTCCAATGAATTCAATCTATAAATCTTTATTTATACAATTTCTTATAACATCAAACAGGAATGTAATTAGAAGAAAACATTTTACTATACATATTAAACATTATTTCTAACTTGTTGCGTTTATTTTTAAAAGTATGTATGTATTGGATAATGATTTGTATTTAGATCGTCATTCACTATACTAACTCAGATAAAAACTAATATACAAAAATTGAATATTGAAAATATTTCAAAAATAAAATAATTTTTGCAATAATATTAATCTAGCATTGATGATTGCTACTTTAATTTCAGAATTAAAATTTTGTAATTATGCCAATTTAATAGAAATGCGTCGATAAGTTACTCAAATTAATAATTTACATAGCCCTATCTGTAGAAAGTATAGCACGAAAAAACAACAAAAAAGTAATAAAATCTATTTACTTTTTATTTCTTGCAAAAAATCAGTAAGCTGAAAACCTGTATTGTTTATCACACTACCATGTTAACAGAGTAATAAAATTCTCTTTTTAATATTATAAATATATATATATTTATTCATTTACATTCCACACATATATAAATATCAATAAATGTTACCTCCCTCATTCTGTATATTGTATATATAATATGCAGGTAAATTTATATCCGTGTGTATAAGGAAACTCTCAAATTGAAATCTTTATATTTTAATACATTGTCAAAATATATCAATGAACGAGATAATGTTAATTAAAGCAATTTAACACGATGCTACATTAACGCTTTGTCGTCCACGCCTTCAACGAGATCCTGGTGGAAATATATCTACAACTTTTTATGCGACTCGACAACAAGGTACAATTTTCTACAACATTTTGCGTGGTTGTAAAAAATTGTAGCTCGTTACTACAATATTCTACGATATTCAACGTCTCACTAAAACTTACTCGATTCTCTTATGTAATAAATTGTAATAAGTTGTAGAGCACTACAAATTTCTACAACAAATTACAACTTGCTACTCTAAGACAAATGGAACTTAAAAGAATGATCTCTATTAAAACACGGCACGCGTTGTTTCTTGTAGTATCTTATAGAATACTACAATATTCTACAACTTTCCGTCATATCTAAAAATTTAGAAAAAAGCCTTCAAGAGTTTAGCGCGTAGTATTTCTTAATACAACGTATTTTGAACCCGTATACTATTTACAACTTTTTACAACTATTCACGAAATTCTAAAATACTGTCCCAATCCGCGTACTTGGTTGTAGAAATTTGTTGAAATAAAACACAGTGAAGATAGGGTCAAGTTGTAGAAAATTGTTCAATGTTGTAGCAATATATTGTAGAGAATTGTAGTTCGTTGTAGATATATTTCCACCAGGGGATCATTTACGTAGTGATTAAAATCTATCATAGTGGGACATAAAGGATATTGCTTTAAGATTTAAATTAAATTTTAAGCATATATGTAAATAGATGTAAATTGAAATGAATATCGAGAAAACAGAATTTCTGTGGCATAGAGAAATTTAATGGTATTTGAAATCGGCAGTATTTCAATACTGATGCCACCGAGCAGTAAAGTATGAACCACTGGGTGGTACATGCAAACATTAATATCTTAATTTATGCAATACAAAATAAAGTATGTCATATTCCAAATATTCCCTACATTTTACATTTCAATATTTAATGTAGAAACGCAGACACACACTTAATTTAATTTTATTTTTACATGTGAAGTAAAAAAATATATACATATATATATTATAGATTATATTACTGATACTTAAATTAATTTAAAATTAACTTTCACTATTAACGTGAATAAAAGTCAATTATAATCTTAAAATCATTTGCATTCATTCATATACAAATATTTTTAACAGCTCTTCATGTTATTACATCATACATCACATTTTATGTTGCCTCGTAATCATCGACGGCTGTGAATAATTCGTGCCATAAATTAAAAAGATCCTTTTTCCTTATATTTATTTTACAAAATTTTTTTAATAACCTTTTATTTTTCTCTGCAAATTCTGTGCCTAAGGAATGACATTAAATGAATTTCAATCATTTAGCATTTTGTAATTAAAATAATGCTAATACATTTCTCACCTATTTCAGTGGGTGCTATAAAAAAGTAATTTCGAACACACCAAAGTTTTTGAAGAAAAGTCAGTACCCACTGAAAGTTTAAATAAACACGTTTACTTTTAGGTGATTGTACAAGTATTAAAAATCCACCATTTTCATTTGTACACTTTTCAATAATTCCAAAACCATTTTCTTTCATACGATTTAAACACTGTGATCGAATACTGTGTTGTTTACTATATTGAGCAAGCGCTAAAACATTCCAATATAGAATTAAATAATTTGTTTTGGTTTATATACAAATTATGTATAAGAATAAAATTCAAAACTTACAAGATGTTAAGAGAGAAAAATTATTTGTGTTAGCAATTTGTAATATCCAAGGCTGTGTTTCTAATAACAAACATTCATCAACATTTGTAAAGTCACATTTTATATTACAAATTTCAAAATCTTGGAAATCCTAAAATATCATCAAATAACTTCAATAATTTTGTTACACGTAATATTATCCATACACACATATGCATTAAATATATTTATTCAATTGTTCAATTCATACCTTTAAATTTACATTCAATTCCACAAATATTTGAATGTTCTTTAATGCTATTTGAGCTGAGTAATAATAAACATCGTGGTGTAACCACTTCTTTTCTACATTTTGAAATGTTATGCCGGAAACTCGAAGTGAAGCATCACGTAATTTCATCTCATATTCGGCAGACTTATTATTTTCTGGGATACATAAGGTTTCCGTCATACATTCTTCAGTTCTATAAAACATTTAAGTTTTAGGTTTAGGTGATTCAGTAGAGTACTATGAAAATATTACAAGTTTCTTTCTTCTCTTTTCAAATTCTCCACTAAATTGCACGCTTTCATAAATAATTTGTTTTTTAAGTTTTTTAGCTCCAGTATTTCTTGATCCTCCATGTTTACGTTGTTTATATTTGAGTGTAGGGTCGGCAAGCTGTAATCAGGGCTGTGCAACTCAATGTAAAACTTTTGGTCGCCGTTGCCGCAGCGCCGCCTGTTATCCTGGGATAAGAACTACAGCGCAACTAGCGGCACCTGCAGCACGATCATAGAACTAAATAGGAGAACGGGGCAAGGGGGGCGGCTTTCAAATATAGGCGGTTCCTCTAAACGTACAGTTATTTTTTTCTTATTTAGGTGTTAAACAAAAATACGCAAAATATATATGTACATTGATTTATTTTCGTTAGATTTGCATATACACTTACAAATACATCTACTAACACTTATTTACGATTGTTGTAACTTTTACACTGCACTGAACTGTTTATAACACTTCTTCTTGATCCATATTGCTATCTGAAACAAGAGACAGTAAACAAATTAGAACACAGTAAAAAAAGTATTGGTATAAAGAACAGTATGAATGATTTGGATTTATATTACCTTTTTTGTTGATGATCCGCATCCTCGGAAGCACATTACCAATCTGTATGGATGCCACATGTGGGATCTGTAACAATACGCGTTAGATGATTAATTTCGTCAATATCTTAAGAACGTCTTAAGAACAAATTCGTACTGATACTCTACGGAAAGCTGAGTAGGCAGAAAACATACCTAATTATTCGAGTATCTTCTGTTCAGGTTATGTGAGGTTATGTGTCCCATCCAGCCCCATCGACCTACTGCAGTTGATTGCGCCTGCGTAGACTGGCGCCTGCGTAGACCAGCGTAGACTGCGTAGATACGTATCCCTACCACTGTGTTATAAAGCAGAAGTAGCTTTCCACAGATTGGGTCGAGACGAATTCGATGTTCAAAAGGAAAGTAAAAAGAGGTCATGTAAATGGTTACAGTACAAAAAATTGCCTCAAATGAACAGGGACTCGCGAGTTGCAATGTACAAACTGAAATCCTAGCAAGCGGTACTGCCCTTACCATAAATAAAAAATAAAATTACAGCCAGAATACGGCAAGAGTAAGACGCGCAACCGTAAATGATGATTAAATTATGTACAACAATGTGGGAACAGTAAAGTAATAGAGTAACGGTAAAACTATGCTCAGGTTTGTGCAAAAAAATGGTAATAGTTGTTTTAGGTAATCCAATAGTAACGGCAGGTCGAAGGACTTCCGTTTCCGGTTGCGTGAGAGAGTGAGGTGAGAAAGAACTGTGCGAGAATTTGGGTGTTGTGAAAGGAGTGAGAGCGGAAGGAAGGAAGAAGGAGTGAGGTGAAGTGTGGTTTAGAGTCAGGGACAGGTGAGAGTGAGGGGAAACAGAGTGGGGAAGGGCATAGAGAGTAGAACAGGTGGGATAAAGGTAGGGAGAGAGGTTAGGGTCGGAGACCAGGGTAGGCAAGCTGCCGTGTATGAAAAAGGTCCGCAAACAGCGCCGCTTTTAGCTGAGCGGCGAACTAAAGGCATCAATTTATGTATAGCATACCTATCTATATCAATGTATATACAGTGGTTATATTCTAAAGTTGGCCTTGTTTTCTTTACAATTTTATTTTTAAATTAAAATAACAACGTTATGTTTCAATTAACTATTTTTTATTAACATTCACAATAAAAAAGAATTATAATATACATAGGTGTACATAGGAACACATACACTTTCTAACCTCTGTTTTCTTTACAGAAAATAACCGAACGTTTCTTCCTTTGTTTCATACTTAAAAAGGGAAACAACTTAAATTATAACAGTATTTTAATAATTATAATAAGTATAAGAACTATGAAATAAATAATAATTATGTCTAGAATTCTTTTGGCTACACGTTTTCGTCTTGAGCGATTTACTCGCGGTAACAGAATCACACCGATTCTCTCTTGCTAGTGTATTTGAAATTCTTCAATTCGGTGTGTATGTGTGAGTAGCGTCACTATCGCCACCTGCTAGCTGAGCGGGGCGTAACTCGGAACCGCTGAGCCCATTACAGCTTGTCGACCCTGTCGGAGACTGGTTAGAGGACCGTCGGGAATGTAGCAACCATAGTTATTTATGTAAAACTCCCTAGTGTTAATCTAGTTATATTTTTATCTTAAGTTAGTTATATTATTTTGTATTTTTTCCGTTGATTCTTTTTGATTCTATTATTCGGTTGTTGTTGAACGTAGCGAGTGCACGTCTTGGACTTTTCCAAAGGAAATATACATGTTACAAGAAAGTGTTTGCCTTGATTTTTATTTCGTGTGAAGAAACAAATAAGAAGACTCTCCCAGCAACCTACATCTAGAGCGTCCGCCACAGGAAGGAGAAAGGTGTCGCGGCCTAGTGAGAGAACAGGGAAACAGGAGGCGGGAAATTTGAGAGGGATTAAGTGGAGATTAGGAAGAAGCGAGAGCAGGAATGAGTAAGGAGGGAGGAGAGTGCCGGGAGATGGGGAGGACGGAGTGGGAAGCACAAAAGAAAGGAAGGATAGGAAAGATCGTGAAGGAGGAGAGGCTAGAGAGATGGTTTAGTATGGAACGTTTGGATAGTGAAGGAAGTGGTGGGAGGAAGAGTGGTAGAGGGGAGGAAGGGCAGAAGGGAGTGAATGGAGCGAGTGGGGGGCGGGAGATAATGGAAAGCATGCCAAAGAAGGGAAGGAAGGAGGAAGGGTCAGGACTATTAGGGATGGAGGAAATGCTGAGAGGGTTATTAGAGGTGGTGCAGCAGTTGAAGGAAGAAATGAGGGAAGAAAGGGAGGAAGGGAAAAAACTGGTGGAGGAGTGGAGGAGGGAGAGGGAAAGATGGAAGGAGGAGAAAAAGAGGGAGAGATTAGAGAAGTGGATAGGGGGTATAGATGACAGGGTTGGTAAGGTGGAAAGAAGAATGGAGGAGTTGGGAAAAGGGGAGAGGGAGGGGGGAAGGGTGATGGGGGTGCAGAAGGGGAAAAGGAGGAGGAAAACAGGAAAAGGATCAGGAGAATTGAGGTGATGCAGGATAGAAAGGAAAGAGAGGAGAAAAGGAGGAATATAATAGTTAGGAAGTTGCAAATAGAAGGAAAAGACGTGAAGGAGGAAGTAAGGAAAGTGTGGGAGGCAGTGGGGGTGAAGGAGGAGGGAATAGAGGAGATAGGGAAGATAGGGAGAGTAGGAAAGGATGGATGCGGAATGGTGAGAGTTAAAATGGCAAGCCTAGAACAGAAAAGGAAGGTAATGGAAGGGAGGAGACGGCTGAAGGGAAGGAAAGTATGGCTGGACGATGATCTAACGGAAGAAGAGAGAAGGGCAAGATGGAAAATAGAGCGGGAGGCGGAGAAGGAAAGGGAAAAGGGGAGAAAAGTGCAGATAGGTTATATGAAAATGTGGATAAATGGAAGGGTAAAGAGATGGAACGAAATAGAGGAGGGTTGGTATGAGGAGCAGGGAAACAGGGAGAGGAGGAGTGGAGGGGGAGAGGAGGGGGATCGGGAGGGAGTACAGGGTACAAGATAGTTTTTTGGAATGTGGCAGGACTGAGAAATAAGGACGAGGAGTTTTGGAAAGGGTTGGAAGGGTGGGACGTGATAGTTATGATGGAAACATGGGTAGAGGAAGGAGGATGGAATGGAATAAAGAGAAGGTTGCCAAAGGGATATGTGTGGGAGAAGCAGTGGGCCAGGAGAGTAGAGAGAAAAGGGCGCGCGATAGGGGGGGGATGATAATAGGAGTAAAGAAAGAGATAGAGAGGAAAGGAGAGAGGATGGAAGAGGAAAGGGGTATGATGGAAGTAAGGGTAAAGATGAACGAGAAATGGTGGAGGGTGGTAGGGATATATGTCAATGGGGATATGGAAAGAAAGCTACAGAAATTGGGGGAATGGACAGAGGAGAGAGGATGCAATGAAAGAGTAATTATAGGGGGGGATTTTAATGCGAGGACGGGAAGAGTGGGGGGGGGGGGGAGGTGAGAGAGGTGGAGGGGGAGGAGAAGGAGAGTAGGAAGTCGAAGGATGAGAAGGTGAATGCGGACGGAAGGAGGTTGATCAGTTACCTGGAAAAGAGGGGATGGGGGATATTTAACGGCAACATAGAGGGGGATGAAGAGGGAGAGTGGACATATGTGGGGGGAAGAGGGAACTCCGTGATAGACTACGTGTTGGGGAACGAGGATACGAGGGAAGGGGTGGAAAGGATGGAAATAGGGGAAAGGAGTGAGTCGGATCACATGCCTCTGGTGGTATGGGTCAAAGCTGAAAAGAGAGGGGGGGACAAAAAGAAGATAGGAGGATGGGGGAGGGTGAAAGGTAGAGGGTCACGGGAAGAAATTAAGGAGTTCAGGGAGAAGTTTGGGGTGAGAGGAAACGATGAGGAGGGGGTGGAGGCAGAATGGACAAGACTGAAAGAAAGAGTGAGGGGGGCGATGGAGACGGTGGGGAAGAGGGAGAAGGGGGGAGGGGGTGGTGTGATGAGGAGTGCAGGGAGGGGAAAAGGAAGGTGAGACAGAGGTTAAGGGAGTGGTGGAGGGTGGGGGGGGGGAGGGTAAGGAATATAAAGAGGAGAAGAGAAAATACAGCAAGTTATGCGAAGAGAAGAAGAAGTTAGAGAGAGAGAAATGGGAAAAGATGGTGGAGGGGGTGAGGAATGAGAAACAGATTTGGAAAATAGTGAATATGGGAAGGAGGGGGGAGGGGAGATAGACGAAAGGATTAAGGTGAATGAATGGGAGGATTATTTTAAAAAACTATTAGGAGGAGTGGAGGAGTGGGCGGTAAGGGAGGGGGCGGGTAGAAGAGAGGGTGACGGGGGGAAGGGATTGGAAAGGGAGGAGGTGGGTAGGGTTATACGGGGGTTAAGGGAGAGGAAGGCGCCCGGGGGAGATGGGATACCAAATGAAGTTTGGAAATATGGAGGGAGGGAAGTAGAAGAATGGCTGTGGAGGGTTTGTGATAAGGTATGGAGGGGAGAGGGGTGGCCGGAAGATTGGAAGGAGGGAATAGTTGTGCCGATTGCGAAGAGAGGAGATACAAGTAGGGTGGAAAATTATAGAGGGGTAACGCTCACGCAAACGGCGTACAAGGTGTATGCGGCGGTTTTGGCGGAAAGATTAAGGAAGGAGGTGGAAGAGAAGGGGTTATTGCCGGAGAGTCAGGCGGGGTTTAGAAAGGGAAGGGGGTGTGTAGACAACATCTACATTTTAAATTATTTAATAAACAGGCATAGAGGCAGGAGGGGAAGAGAGTTGGTGGTGATGTTTGTGGATTTAAAAGCGGCGTTTGACTCGGTAGACAGGGAGGAATTGGTGAGGGCAATGAGGAAGAGGGGGGTTGAGGAGGGGTTGGTGGTGAGGTGTGAGGAACTGCTTAGGGACACGAGGAATAAAGTTAGGGTGGGAGAGGAAGAAGGAAAGGGATTTTGGACGGAAAGGGGAGTAAGGCAGGGGTGCCCGTTGAGCCCCTTATTGTTCACGTTGTTGTTGGCAGATATAGATGAGGAATTGGAAAAAGGAGGATGGGGGGGAGTAAAAGTAGGAGGGAGTAAAGTGTTTACGTTGGCGTATGCGGACGACATTGCGATGGTGGCAGAAGGGGTGGAGGAGATGAGGGGGATGATGGGAAAGTTGGAGAGGTATTTGGAGGGGAAAAAGCTGGCTTTGAATGTAGAGAAGGCGAAGATAATGAGGTGTAGGAAGGGAGGGGGAAGATGGAGAAGGGTAAAGTGGTGGTGGAAGGGTAGAGAGATGGAGGAGGTGAGGGTGTATAAATATTTAGGGTACAGGATAGCGAGCAATGGGGGACAAAGGGCGCATATAGAAGAAAGGGTAAGGAAGGGAGCAGGGGTAATGGGGAAGGTGTGGGGGATAGGAAAGAGGAGGTTTGGGAAGGATTGGGGCAGGAGGATATGGTTGTTTGACAGGTTGGTGTGGCCGGTGATAGGATATGGGGTTGAGATTTGGGGTTGGAAGGAGAGGGAAGAGGTGGAGAGAATACAGGACAGATTCCTAAGGTGGGTGCTGGGAGTAGAGAGGTCAACTCCGGGATACATGGTGAGGGAGGAATTGCAGAGGGATCTGTTGAGGTTGAGAGCAGGACTAAGGGCATGGGGTTATGAGAAGAGGCTGGGAGAGGGGAGAGGAGGAGAAATAGCGAGGATGTGCTGGGAGGAGCTAAGGAGGAGTGACAGAAGAGGAGGGGCAAAAGGGGGTTGGGAGGAGGAGAGGTGGAAATTTTTTGAGGATAGAGGGTGGGAGGAGGGGGAAATTAATGAATGGTTGGAGGAAAAAAGGGAGGGAGTGAGTGAGAGGATTGTTAGGGAGGAAAAGAAAAGGCAAAGGAAGGAAAGATGGGAAAAGATTGCAGTATCAAGAGCGAACAGGTGGTATAGGTGGGTAAAAGGGGAGGGGCTGCCGGGGTATTTGGAGAAAGGATGGGGGGAAAGTAGGTGGCAACGGATGGCAAGATTCAGACTGGGATGCGAGATGAAGGGAGAGAAATTTTGGTTGAGGGAGGACCAGAGAAAATGTAGAGTGTGTGGATGGGAGAGCGAGACGTGGGAGCATGTGTGGGAGGTGTGTATGAGAGGGGGGGGGGGAGAAAGAGGGTGGCAGGAATGGATGATGGTGGTGCTGGAGGATGAGGGGGGAGGGAAGGAATGGACGAGAAAGGTGGATGAGTGGAGAAGGAAAAGTGATTTGAATGGAGTGAATGATGAGCGACCGGAAGAGGGGGTCCAGGATGGGGGGAGGGGGGATAGGAAATAGATGTAAATAGATGTAAGTTAGCGAATAAGGAAAGGCGATCTCTCTCTCTCTGTTTAGTAAGGCGTGATGTGAGTGTGGTAGTAGATTATAAAATAAGGATTAGGTTAAGTAATAGAGTAAGGATGCGGGCGGTTAGGGGTAAGATAGAATAAGAGTATTGTAAGAAGGGATTGTGTTCAAGGAGTGAAAACCCTGAGGGGATCCGAAATAAAGATATATAGTAACGGCAGGTCGACATAAAACGCAGGTAACGGTGCAAGGACGGTAAAGGAAGAATAGACTATGAGTGCGGTCGGTGTACGGGTGCGGGCATAATAAAGCAATAAAGTCACAGTAACACAAGGGTAAAGCAAAAGTATAGTGATAATGGAATTCAATAAGAGACACAATAGGCACACCAGAGCGCAGTGCACCGAATATAATAATAGAGCGGGAGTAAATCGGGAGTAAAGCTGAAATACAGCAAAACCACAGTTAACATCAAACATAACGGCGAAATAATAGTAAGGCGGACTAAAATTAATCAAAAACAAGTAAAATAACAGTTAGAATAGGGCTGAATGGAGCGGGAGTAAGTCGGGAGTAAATCGAGAGTAAAGCGGGAGTAAAAGTGAAATACACTAAAAACACAGTTAATATGAAACATAACGACGAAATAATGGTAAAGTGGACTAAAATCAATTGAAAACAAGTAAAATAACAGTTAGAATAGGGCTGAATAGAGCGGGAGTAAGTCGGGAGTAAATCGAGAGTAAAGCGGGAGTAAAGCTGTAATACACTAAAAACACAGTTAATATGAAATATAACGACGAAATAATGGTAAAGTGGACTATAATCAATTGAAAACAAGTAAAATAACAGTTAGAATAGGGCTGAATGGAGCGGGAGTAAGTCGGGAGTAAATCGAGAGTAAAGCGGGAGTAAAGCTGTAATACACTAAAAACACAGTTAATATGAAATATAACGACGAAATAATGGTAAAGTGGACTAAAATCAATTTAAAACAAGTAAAATAACAGTTAGAATAGGGCTGAATGGAGCGGGAGTAAGTTGGGAGTAAGGCAAGAGTAATGCCGGAGTAAAGTAAGAATATAACGAAAAATGAAGCCAATATGTGGTGTAATAATGCCATAAGGGTCAGGTCAAGTAGAATCGAGTAAAATTAAGCAAACTAATAGCTAGAATAGGCCACAGTGAGGCGAGAGTAAAACAAGAGTAAGAGTAAGAGTAATGATAGAGTAAAAGTAGAGGAAGAGTAAATTTCACGCGTTTCCCTGCATCTTTTACGCTAAACTACGTTTAGATGGGAACTAGGAACAGAAGGGATTACACAAAACCTTTATTTTTTTTAATGTTCTTTATAATTTATTATATTTTGTAATTTGCGCCATCATCATTGCCGGCGTAGCTTGCTGGCCATAGAATATGATCGAAGATACAGGGTTAGTTCTTATCCCCGGATAACAGGTGGCGCTGCGAATCGACGACCGAGTTGTCCCATAAGAGTTTCACGGGCCTGGCGCGACCGAATGACGATAGTCCATGATCCCGACAACTTTTTTTTTTTTTTTATAATTATGACTGGGTGATGGCGCCTTCCCCTGGTGGAAATATATCTACAACTTTTTACGCGACTCTACAACAAATTACAATTTTCTACAACATTTTGCGTGGTTGTAGAAAATTGTAGAAAATTGTAGCTCGTAACTACAATATTCTACGTCATTCAACGTCTCACTACAACTTACTCGATTCTCTTACGTAATAAATTGTAGTAAGTTGTAGAGCACTACAAATTTTTACAACAAATTACAACTTGCTACTCTAAGACAAATGGAACTTGAAAGAATGATCTCTATTAAAACACGGCTCGCGTAGTTTGTGAAGTATTTTATACAATACTACAAAATTCTACAACTTTTAATGTCCTATCTAAAAATTTAGAAAATAGCCTTCAAAAGTCTAGCGCGTAGTTTGTTGTAGTATCTTATAGAATACTACAAAATTCTACAACTTTCTACAACTATTCACGAAATTCTACAATACTGTCCCAATCCGCGTACTTTGTTGTAGAAATTTGTAGAAATTAAACACAGTGAAGATAGGGTCAAGTTGTAGAAAATTGTTCAATGTTGTAGCCAGTTGTAGCAATATGTTGTAGAGAATTGTAGTTAGTTGTAGATATATTTCCACCAGGGTCGGTGCTAGTGGCGGCAGGAGTACCACTCGTGAGCTCTGCACCAGCGCCACCGTGGGAAGTTCCTGTGAGCATGAGCCCACTTACCAACCGATGGAGGTGTTTGTGGTGTTACCAATGGGTGTGATATACAGTTTAGTAAGGGATTAGATGTGCAGGAAAATTTCAAAAACCTGAAGAAAGGAGTGAGGCGGATATTGTGGAGGTTTGACGCAGTTGCCACCCCCTTGGTAAGGGGGTGCAGTGCGCTAGGGGGCTCATCTAGTGAGCGGAAATGCCATTTTAGACGCGTAAGGCAGGCAATCTGAAGTATAATTTCCCGTGACACGGACCATGGGGTTTTCGTCAGGGTCGACAAGCTGTAATGGGCTCAGCGGTTCCGAGTTACGCCCCGCTCAGCTAGCAGGTGGCGATAGTGACGCTACTCACACATACACACCGAATTGAAGAATTTCAAATACACTAGCAAGAGAGAATCGGTGTGATTCTGTTACCGCGAGTAAATCGCTCAAGACGAAAACGTGTAGCCAAAAGAATTCTAGACATAATTATTATTTATTTCATAGTTCTTATACTTATTATAATTATTAAAATACTGTTATAATTTAAGTTGTTTCCCTTTTTAAGTATGAAACAAAGGAAGAAACGTTCGGTTATTTTCTGTAAAGAAAACAGAGGTTAGAAAGTGTATGTGTTCCTATGTACACCTATGTATATTATAATTCTTTTTTATTGTGAATGTTAATAAAAAATAGTTAATTGAAACATAACGTTGTTATTTTAATTTAAAAATAAAATTGTAAAGAAAACAAGGCCAACTTTAGAATTTAATCACTGTATATACATTGATATAGATAGGTATGCTATACATAAATTTATGCCTTTAATTCTCCGCTCAGCTAAAAGCGGCGCTGTTTGCGGACCTTTTTCATACACGGCAGCCACGGCAGCTTGCCTACCCTGGTTTTCGTGTTCAGAGCAGTGATGCCAGAACGAGGGATTTTTCCCAAGCATGCGCACTACCAAATCTTCAGTAATGTATATACTTTACTCAAATATGGGGTATCGTTAGACCCCCGTGACAATTTAAATACGGTAGAAATTACAGGAAGATAAGGGTGTGCAAGCTGTGCCGAGTGCCGGGTACCCGACGCCTCGGGTCGGGCCGAAGAAAGTCGGTCGGGCTCGGGCGGGTACCCGACACACTCGGGCCTAGGGGAACCCGACTGATTTCGGGCGGCCCGACTGGTCTCGGGCCGCCCGACTAGTCTCGGGCCGCCCGACTGATCTCGGGTATTTCGTCTGCTTCGGGCCAACATGGCGGACTCGAGGCTGTTCGGTGTAACTCTTACGCTCCATGAGCGTGTCTCGCACTGAATCGCCGGTACCATGGAGCGTAAGAGTTACACCGAACAGCCTCTAGTCTGCCATGTTGGCCCGAAGCAGACGAAATACCCGAGATCAGTCGGACGGCCCGAGACTAGTCGGGCGGCCCGAGACCAGTCGGGCCGCCCGAAATCAGTCGGGTTCCCCTAGGCCCGAGAGTGTCGGGTACCCGCCCGAGCCCGACCGACTTTCTTCGGCCCGACGAGCCGGGTATTTGCACACCCTTACAGGAAGAGGATATTTTTAAAAGGAATAATATATTTACGTGTAAATAAATAAATATATGTTTTCTTATTATTTTGTATATCTGCAGCCGATTTATTAAATGAATACCAACATTTGTTGCGAGATAAGGAAAACTGCAGAAAACGTCCAGAGTTTTGGACGTCTTTGCGCGTGATGGTCGCCAAATGTTGTTAAATAATAAAAAATCTGGCGACCAGACCCGGGCCTCAAAGAACGGTAAAATTTTGCTTCGTTTCGAACGCGCTTTTGTCTCCGTACGAAGGAACAGTCACTCTGATATACTAATATTGCACTACGATACAATATTTTATTCAGTTTAACGAAAAGCGCGGAAAACGACTAGGAAGGGCCCCTTATGCGACGTACTGTTGCATAGATAGATACGTCTATGGAAATAATTCCCGCCGAGCTGTGACGTCAGCATGCGCATGCGCACGAAGGCTCACGCATGGGAAAAAATCCCTCGTTCTGGCATCACTGGTTCAGAGCAGTGATGCCAGAACGAGGGATTTTTCCCAAGCATGCGCACTACCAAATCCTCAGTAATGTATATACTTTACTCAAATATGGGGTATCGTTAGACCCCCGTGACAATTTAAATACGGTAGAAATTACAGGAAGAGGACATTTGTAAAAGGATTAATATATTTACGTGTAAATAAATAAAGATATGTTTTCTTATTATTTTGTATATCTGCAGTCGATTTATTAAATGAATACCAACATTTGTTGCGAGATAAGGAAAACTGCAGAAAACGTCCAGAGTTTTGGACGTCTTTGCGCGTGATGGTCGCCAAATGTTGTTAAATAATAAAAAATCTGGCGACCAGACCCGGGCCTCAAAGAACGGTAAACTTTTGCTTCGTTTCGAACGCGCTTTTGTCTCCGTACGAAGGAACAGTCACTCTGATATACTAATATTGCACTACAATACAATATTTTATTCAGTTTAACGAAAAGCGCGGAAAACGACTGGGAAGGGCCCCTTATGCGACGTACTGTTGCATAGATAGATACGTCTATGGAAATAATTCCCGCCGAGCTGTGACGTCTGCATGCGCATGCGCACGAAGGCTCACGCATGGGAAAAAATCCCTCGTTCTGGCATCACTGGTTCAGAGACGTTGTAGTTCCTGAGCATTCCGGAAATAAACGTATCCGATAAGGGTACGCGGGCTAGTTTGTGGATTTCTATGGTTGATGACCTGATTGGTTTGTTTAGGATAATTTTAAGAATTTTGGACTGTACTGACTGGACTTTTTTGCGAAAATGTCGCGGCAGTATATTCCACCAAAGTGTGGATCCGTAAACTAGTATCGGTCTAAAGCACATAGTATATGTTAAGATGCGGAGTCGCAGAGGTAAGTGAGACTTTGGTCCAACGAAGTTTATTAGTGCAAAGGCCGCAGATAGAGTTTTGGACATTCTGTCGGCAGCCGCGTGAGTCCAATTGAGTCGATGGTCAAGGATAACTCCAAGATATTTAACCCGCGTCGCCCACTCGATAGCCTTATTATTTATCTGAATTTTGTGGTTATTTAGGAAGGCTTGGATATTAGATCTGGAAAAGAAGATTGCTTCTGTTTTAGAGGTATTGACCTTGAGCTTCCAGTCGGCAAGGTATGACAAAATCACTTTTAAAAAGGTTTGAATATGAGTGATTAGGTTTGTGCGGTTTTTACGTGTAGACGATGAGTATATAGCAGTATCGTCCGCGAACAGTGCAATCTCGCAGGATAGCATATGAGGTATATCATTGATGTACAGTATGAACAGGATTGGTCCAAGGACCGATCCTTGGGGTACACCGGTTGGAATTTTGTATGCCACAGATTTGTGGGAATTGTAATGAACGTAACAAGTACGCTCTTCCAGATACGACTTCATTAGCCGTAGTATAGTGTGTGGTATACCCATACTGTATAACTTGTATAGTAGTGCCTTGTGCCATACTGTGTCGAAGGCTTTTGAGAGGTCTAGTAAGACCATGACTGTGTCACGCTTAATGTTAAAGCAGTGAGTTATATATTGGGATATCCTCGCTACCTGATGAATCGTGGAGTGTTTTGCTCGGAAGCCAAATTGTTGGTTTAGTACTATTTTGTTTTCCTTGGTATACTTTTCAATGTTAGCTAGTATGATTTTCTCAAATACCTTGCCGACAATTGGTAGTAGCGTAATCGGCCGGAAGCTGGAAGGATCAGAAGGCGGCTTGCCAGGTTTGAGGATGGGAGTAACTTTGGCCTCCTTCCACGGCGACGGAAAGTATGAAAAGATAAAAGAGTATTTAAAGAAATAATAAAGTTGGCAGATCAATTTGGATGGTGCATTTTGTAGCATAGGAACGGTAATGCGATCCGGTCCAGGGGCTTTCTTGGCTTTCATTTTATGGATACAATCCGAAATCTCTTTGGGCGAGAACAGCATGGGTACCTCGTTGTTTTCCAGGTAGGACCATTTAAAGTTGTCATAAAAGAGTTGTACCTCATGCTCACGTGCTGATGGTAATCCCATGGCATCACCATGCACTGCAGAAAAGGATTGAGCTAGGGCGTCTGCCTGCTTAAAGGGAGAGAATATTTTGTCTCCATTTATTTTGAAGAAGAGAGAGGGAAGAGTACGATTTTTGGAAGAATAAGCACGGTAGGATGACCAGAATGTTGGATCTGGTTTCGTGAAGTGGTTTAGCATGGAGGTCCAGGCAGATTGTCTTAAGTAGGAGATTCTGCGGCTTATGGATTTGGAGTAGTCTTTGGAGATAATTGAAAAATATTGCAGAGTGGTTCTTTGGAAGGATTTACGAGCCTTCCTCCTCATTTTGATTAGAGTGGCCAGGATGTTGTCGTTAGCGATGGCATCCCGTCGTGCAGTACATGGTGTCCTTGGAGAACGAATTCTCGAGCCACTGAGGCAGCTGTGCATGAAGTCATTGAGATTGAGGATTTCGTCATCTAATTCTTTAGTAGAGGAGAATTTGCTTTTCAGAACCCATTTGGTGGATAGATCGCAGTACCGCCTCCAGTCAACAATGGTATTATAGAGCTCAGGCAGGTTAGGATTTGTTGGAGACACTTCTTTAATAAGTATCGGTCTGTGGGACGTGTCGAAGAGGTCAAGGACTGTGCACTCCAGTGGATGGAGAAGGTCAGTGATGTAAAAGTCTATGACCGTTGGAGTACAGCGAGGTTGGTAGTGAGTGGGCGACGCCGGTGCAACTATCTTGAATTTCGAGCGAAGCAAGTAGTTATACAACTCTGTACCTGATTTATTGGCTACGGAATTGTGCCAAGAACGATGCTTGGCGTTCCAATCACCTCCAATTATCAAGGGTGTACCGCAGTGGAAAATTTTGTCAAGGTCTCCTCGGGAGAGAATTTGCCCAGGGACCACGTAAATGACTCCAATATAGATTCTTGGATGGAAAAGTTGAATGACCAGGAACTCAAGGTCCGTGTTTGTCCGTGTCACTGTAAATTTAAGGTTATTGTTAATAATGATTGCCACGCCACCGCGGCGAGTTGCTCTGTCTCTGCGAATTACTGAGTAGCCGGGGATTGTAAAGGTAGAGGATGGGGCTAGCCATGTTTCTGTAACTAGCAATATATCGCAGGCATTTTTGTGTAATTGCATAATAATTTCATTGCGCTTAGGAATAATTGACCCAGCATTCCATAATATGATTTTAGGGAATGGGGCCATTAATCAAGCTGAGATATCACATTCCAATAAGCATGGAATTTCTCTACGTTAGTTTTGCAAGTCTTTAGACGTGTAATTAATGTTTTTACTGTGGATAATATGATATTCATGTCACACAATGAATTTAGTTCTTTAAATGCATCAGATATTTCGCTGAGTTTGTTAAAGTCAGAGTTTGAATCAGTGACTTGGCGGGAAACGGAAGTAGGTAGCCTGTGGGTGACTGGTCTTAATACGTCCGCGTACGAGCGGGAAGGGACACCTCGAGGGATATCAGGAATGTCCTTTGGTGTTGGAGGGAAGTTAACCTTACCAATATTGAATTGAGGTTGTGGAGTTTTGGATGCTGGTTGAGCATTTACGGAGCGTTTGTCTAAGTACTTTGCAAGGAATGGGCATTTGCTATAGTTTGCAGTGTGTTCGCCCGAACAATTTACGCAGTGAGGGGCAACATCGTATGGTTTGGAGCATGCTGAGGATGAGTGTGGGCCCGCACACTTAACACATCGCTCGGGCATGTTACAGTTGTTGGCGGAGTGGCCATACGCCTGACATCTGAAGCACTGCGTGTACAGTCTTTTGGATAGGAATTTCTCCCAGTACACCCGAATATTGTATAAGAATCCGACCTTGGATACTGAGGAGGCTGGTGTGGATGGAGGGAAGGATACCCTGTAAATCTGGAATCGCGACGAGGAGTTTTTGGGTGTAATGTTGGTAAGGCTCATGGGGGAAAGCCCATTGATCCTTAGTTCCTCGAGGAGTTCGTTGGAGGGTATAAGTGGGAGGCCCTTTAGGACCATAACGAGTGTTCTGTCAGTAGCGGTACTGAAGGTAAAGAATGGGACTTTGTTGTCTTTGAGAGATTCTTTGAATTGATTGTGGTGTTCGTGTGAGAAAAATTGAATTCGGATGCTATTCCCGAGGAATTTAGCTCGGTAGGCAGAAGCACTGAAATCCTGGATCATATGTTTGTTGAATGCGGGTATGTTCCCATTAAATTTGGAAATATATAGAGGCGGTGGTCTAATTATCCGCGTGGTGGAAGTCTGAGGCTGTTCAGTCACTGGAGTGGGGGGTACTGGAGCTGGTGGTGGGGTGCGTTGTCGCGGGTTTAGAGAGTGAGGGATGTCTTCCTCATTAAAGGAAGATAGAACTTGAAATCTATTTTTCACCGGAATGTTAATGTCTGGCGTAAGTATTTGAGGAGGCTGTACCTCATGAATAGTCTTAGTCATTTTACGTCGTTGTTTTTTAGGTTCTGAAGCCCCCGGAGAAGGTGACTTTGGCAGAGATTTCTGTACGGGTTTCAGTTCTAGTGTTGTCAGAGGATTATGTGAAGTGTAGGTTTTCCCTTCGTTTTGGAGATGAATCGGGAGAGTAGTCTCCGTTGCAGGATCTTCTGGGCTTGATTCCACGATCATTTGCGACGCAATGTCTAAGTCTATATGACAGTCGTCAATAATTAAGCAGTGGGGGTTAGCTGCCATGTGGGCAGCTGACTCTGAGGTAGCAGGTAGTTGGAACGGTGTGTTGAGGGGGACAACTTGGGGTGTAGCCGCGGTCGGATTTCCAAGCGTAACGTTGGAAGTTTTTTTGTTAGTGTCCATGGTTCGTCTAGGTGTCAGAACCCGAGACCGGAGTTTACATCATCCCCCCCCCCCCCCGGCGGTGTTGCCAGCGCGTTGCGGGGAAGGCAATGAATATGTTGCCAGCCGTCGAGGTCGGAAAAAAAAAAGAAAAACAATTGAGGTGAACACGTGCGACCTATCGGTGGGTCGCGCAATGGAAGAGACAAAGGAATTGTACTTCCTTAGGGTTTAAAAACATTCGATCTATACGTTAATTTAAGATGTTTGTAAGGTATTAGTTATAATTATAGTTAAGTGATTATTATAATATGAAGTTATACTTAAATGATAATTGTTTGATTAATAGTTCATTAATAGTTAATGTTTTATGTTAGTTTAGAGAATTAATAATATATAAGATAATGTTAACTAAGGTAAAAATTTGTAATAAGGAATATAATTATAATACTTATTATTATACTTATAATACTAGTAGTACTTGCGCTATTTTTCGCCAAGCCCTCCGTGGACGAAGTCCGAACGGGGGGAATTAACTCACGTGATCACCAAGTTAATATTGATGGAGAAAATTAGTTGTAAATAATAGCAACTGAGTTTACGGAAAAATCACTGTATCTGGGTTTTGTATGTCACACGAGACGAGGTATAAGGCGTCCGCACTCTACCGCGGCTCGCGAGAGACTCGCATCAAGTGTTCGCGTATCACTTGTAGTCCATGATCCCGACAACTCGGTGCGCATCCTATTTATATACGTTTTCTCCCACCGTCCCATCGTTTCTCCCTTACGTGGCCTTTTGAAAATTGCTAAGAAAGCCGTTGGCCCTTTGAAACACGCGCTGCAAGCGCTGACGTGGACTATCGATGGGTGCAGAAGGAGATGTTACGCTACCGCCAGGGTCAACAAGCTGTAATGGGCTCAGCGGTTCCGAGTTACGCCCCGCTCAGCTAGCAGGTGGCGATAGTGAAGCTACTCACACATACACACCGAATTGAAGAATTTCAAATACACTAGCAAGAGAGAATCGGTGTGATTCTGTTACCGCGAGTAAATCGGTCAAGACGAAAACGTGTAGCCAAAAGAATTCTAGACATAATTATTATTTATTTCATAGTTCTTATACTTATTATAATTATTAAAATACTGTTATAATTTAAGTTGTTTCCCTTTTTAAGTATGAAACAAAGGAAGAAACGTTCGGTTATTTTCTGTAAAGAAAACAGAGGTTAGAAAGTGTATGTGTTCCTATGTACACCTATATATATTATAATTCATAAATAAACAAAAATAATTGAAACATAACGTTGTTATTTTAATTTAAAAATAAAATTGTAAAGAAAACAAGGCCAACTTTAGAATATAATCACTGTATATTAAGGGTGTGCAAATACTAGGGGTGTGCGGCCCGACTCATGTGTCGGGTACCCGAGGCTCGGGCCGGGCCAAAAATTTTCGGGCGGGCTCGGGCGGGTACCCGACACACTCGGGCCTAGGGAATCCACTCGGGCCTAGTGAATCCACTCGGGCCTAGGGAGTCACTCGGGCCTAGGGAATCACTCGGGCCGTTGTCTCGGGCAGCCCGACTCGATGCTTCGGGCCAAGATGGCGGACTGTGGCCTGTTCGGTGTAACTCTCGTACTCTACGATACCGACGCTTAGATTCGAGATTCGTTGACGGTTTGTCGCATGTTGTTGGTAACGCAAATATTAATACGTACAGTTATCAAGAGGCCATTTTTGCGGTAGAATAACGAATTTTGTTAACGAATCTCGTAGATAAACTTTAAAGGATTCCCTGTACAAAATATTGAGTTGAAATTTATGAAACGTCTCAAGTTCTCAACTTTCAAAGCACAGGTCCATACTTTGCAGCAATCGATCGTACTACCTTCGACAAATGTGATAAAATTATTATAAAATTGTGATAAAATAATAATTTATAATAAAATTACATTTTCACTTCTCTGATTTTGGATACTTTTCGGTACATCTAATATGTAGGAATGCATATTGAATGAGTGAGTGAGAGAGTGAATGACTGAGTTCTTTTTTAAAAAAGAACAAGAATATTGCAGTTCCAATAATATTATCTTGTAATGAAATGCCAAAATGGTTTTCAGCATGTAGCATTTGTAGATCAATTAAAATTAATGAAAACATTCGTTATAATTCTGTCACCGAATGATAAATAAAATTTGTATATAAAAATGAATGCAAAACTATTGATTATTTATACTTATCACAGTTAAGTGCCCTTCGGATGGTCTTGTCAGATCGGAGTCGATAACACGTAAACACGGCACTGTCATCTCCGCGTGGCGCGTGTAATACCAAGGTGGCGACAATGCGCCGATTACACGTTCTCGACAGATATTTTTTCGTTCTGTCGGAATTGAAAACTGTTCCCAAAACTTTTATGGGCCCCTTTTCTCTTCAGAAATGTCTAAGGAATGCGATCCAGTATAGCAAATTCGTGTCGGATGAAGAACTTTTCATAAAAATGTAAAAATATAACGTAGCAAGTTCGCGCATCCTCACTTTTTTAAACTTTGACGGTCATTTGTAACTATTTGCAACAACCAGTTGTAATAACTATATATACAAAAATATTCGGCATGTTTTCCTCTATCTTTCAAGACCAATCTCACCTTCGTAGTGTTTATACTTTTCGCGTAATATCACTTTTTCTGCCAAAATTTGGTGTTTTTACAAAAACCAAGTTCACGAAAAAACTGAGGGTGATGGAGAAATTCTGGAGACGGATTCGTGTTTAGGATGAGGAACTCTACGAGGATCACCCATTGGATATTCTGTGAAATAAAAAAAGTTCAAATTTATTGAAACTTAAAGCTTATTTAAAATATTACTTGAAATAAAGATTTAATTCAACTACTCTTTTATTTCGTGAAATACATCAGTTCAAATGATAGATGAACAAGTTATTTTTTCATTTGAGATAAGTATTTCAAATGTCCAATAATATGTTATTTTACTATTTCAAGTAATTTAAGGTGCCTGAAATAATGAAGCGACAAACAATTACCGCATGTATTTATTTTATTATATTTAAAAGCAGAAAATACGTAATTCAAAGGCTAATATGTGCCGATACACATATGTATATATCAGAGGGTTCTTTTAACTAATTGTCTGTAGATTAATAAATAAAACAACACGGCACAAAGGAATTAATGTACTGTTGCTACTACTTATTTGTTTAAATGATTAAGGATTTACTATAATTACATTAACCCTTTGCACTCCGGGCGATTTTTTAAATGAAGTTCCAGCAACTCCGGGACATTTTCACCATGAACTCCCACCTGCTACGAAAATATTTATAATTTTACGAGCTCCGAGTGATTTTAACCATGCCCTATTCGGTATTCTGATATGAGTATTTGCAATGTTGCGGCCGCGCTTCTGAGAATGGTAAAAGACCACGCCTTGTTATTAAAGAAAGTTTGTATACATATTGTTACTACCCGAAAAGGTAGTAATAATTTAAATTAATCTGTATCTGTTGCGACATAATTTAGTAATTTTATTCTTCTAGCTCCACATACATGTAGTATCGAAAATTGAGCATGGGCCCGTCGCGGTCGCCTAGACTAAACAGTCTAGGCGACTGTTTACAAGATGCATCCTGCGGAGTCGATCCTTACGTATCTGTTGCGTTTCCAATTGTTTATGCCTTTAGCTGGAGATAGGATATAGGACTGCAAGGAACAGCACGGCACATATCCCAAAACTTTCGAAGAGTACGCGTCTCCTTGCTCACATTTCATAAAAACCAATTCACACGTTCTACATTTTAAAGTTATTAGGCGATAAGTTTCAGTTTTTAGTTTAATAGTTTAATAGTTTAATAGTTTAATAGTTTAATAGTTTAATAGTTTAATAGTTTAATAGTTTAATAGTTTAATAGTTTAATAGTTTAATAGTTTAATAGTTTAATAGTTTAATAGTTTAATAGTTTAGTTTAATTTTAATATTTTTCATTACTTTAATAGTTGATTAATTATTCAGTATAGCATATCCTAAGTTTGTATTCCTTAGTTTTTTAATTTCATTAAGTGCAATTTTAGTTTCCACGTTTTTAGGATTTAATTTTAAAATATAGCTATGTGTGACGGTAGCAAATTTGACATGGTCGACGCATTGCTCAGCGTAAGTAGCGGTAGTAGTGGTAGTACGGTGACAGCAAATATTAAGAAAAGGAATACCGTTTGGGATCATTTCAAAAGGTTGAGCGCTGACTTGGCTCAATGCACTTACTGCGATAAGCAGTTTGCGACAAAACATTCCAACACAACTTCCATCCGGCGACATTTAAAAAGTACGCACCCACAAATATATAAGCACGTGATGGAGGTCGACAATCGTGGGAAGACAACAACAAACGTGCAGACTGAACAATTGGACGACCACTCCACTAGAAGTCAAGCTTTGACAACTGCCATTGCGCGTATGATGGCGCTGGATTTACAGCCCTACAGTATTGTGGAGGACCGCGGTTTTCGATCCTTACTCAATGTCGCAGAACCGCGGTATGTAATACCCGCACGGACAACATTTTCCAAAACGGTCATCCCAAGGATGTATGAGGATCTAAGGGCTCAGATCGCAGCAGAATTATCTGAAGGTAAGAGTTATACCTTTTCTCTCGTATTGAATATTATCGGTTGCTTAATTCGTAGCTTCTATCTTCAATAACTTTAACATTACAGGAAATAGTACATATAGTTACACGGTGGACGGTTGGACGTCGCGTGCAGTTATGCATTATTTGTCGTTAACTGTGCACTATATAACACCAACCTTCCAGCTGAAGAACTATGTTTTGAATTTATCGCACGTTCCAGAAAAAAACACGCATAAGTACCTTCAGAGTATTTTAATTAATAATTTGTCGTCGTGGGGTATCGACATCGGCAAGCCGGCATACTTCACGACCGACAATGGCCGGAATATATCAAAAGCTATCAACTCATTTCCAAATTGGTATAGAGTGCCGTGTTTTGGGCACTGCCTCCAATTGGCGGTGAAGGCGGGTTTACGAAAATTCCCGCTTTTCGAGCATCTAAGAGCGAAATGTAGGAACATCGTTACCCATTTTTCTAAATCAACGACAATGAGAGACAAGTTGATAAAAGCACAACAAGCTGAAGGCGGAACATCTCTGCTGCTAATTCAGGAAGTCGATACAAGGTGGAATTCCACCTACGACATGTTCCAAAGAATCAACGAATTGCGAACATTCGTAAATTCCATAATCGTGGGGGATAGTAACCCGGACAGTTTGTCCCACTTAGAGTGGGACTTTTTGACATCATTGATAAGTATTCTGGCGCCAATTAAAGAGGCGACCGAAATAATTAGTGGGGAACGTTACCCCACTATTTCATGGTATTATCCACTCTACGTGGGATTGAAGAACGTATTGGAGGTGGAGGACCAGGAAAATGAGTTAAATAGAGAAATTATAACCAGTCTACGGGTAGCGTTGCAGGTAATATCGCGCTCTTACTTCAATTTTAAAGACGATTTCACTACACTGATCAAATATAATTATTATTTTCCTTATAGGATCGTTTCGACCCCATTTTTGAGGACAACATATATTTCCATGCATCTATGCTGGACCCAAGATTCAAAGATCATCTTTTCGGAATGGCTGAAAAATTGGAAATTATAGAAACGTTACGAGGACGATTGAACGCGGCACGCGTAATTTTAGAAGAAGATGGACGGGAAGACTGTACTCGACCCAGCACAAGCGGTACGTATTCCAAATATCATACAAAATGGTTCTTAAGTGATCTTCATCTCGTCAACTGAAAACTTACTTTTGCGTTAAATTTTTTGTTTAGGAGAGCCAAAATCGAAATTATGTCGATTTTTCGACACGGCCCTCGGGAATTCAGGCGTGGCTCCCCCGCAATCAACTTTTGAACAAAGGAGGGACAGAGAGCTAAGTAATTTTCTCTCTGAAGAACTTCTTCCGCGGAAATTGGACCCCTTACTTTGGTGGAACAAAAATCAAACACGCTTCCCGATATTGTCATCCGGAGCGAAGGAATTACTCGCTATACCGGCGACCCAATGCTCCAGCGAGCGACTCTTCTCCACGTCGGGCAATGTAGTTACTGCGACGCGGAGTAGACTACTTCCAGAAAATGTTGAGAAGCTGGCTTTTCTACAAGCCAATTTAAGGTGAGAAGGCTGCTTCTCAACATTTTCTGGAAGAAACGCCGCTCAAGTACGTTGATATTGTTGTTTGCCACGCCAATTCACATTTATAGATTCATGCGAACGTAGTTACGAATGTTATTCGCAATATGAAAATTCAGTATTATTTGGATGGATTTTATGGTTAATATAGGAACCTGTATTATCATCGCTTTAAATGCAAGACGTGCGCAACTGAGAGCGGGAAAATAGATGATGTCATACAATTCTGATTTAATTCGATTTTGATTGCTTTCCTAACGTTGTTGCAGAGAAATCATTGCCTCCTTGCAAAACCCTCGTCTTGCATACCTCGGAAATCGATAGATTAAGAAAATTGAATGTAATGCAATAATTGATTCGCATTGCGGAGCAATTGTGTATGATATGCAATTTTCGTTTTGAGGCGACATTAAACAATTACCTTAGTTACTCTTACTCATGATCTCGAAGCGATCAGACGTATAACGTAATACGAAGCTGTTATAAAATTATTGTTTCCTAATTATTAAATATTGATCAAAGTTTAATTGTTCAGTTTAATATATTTAAAGTTTATTAGAATTATCGTTGTGTTCAGTTTAATACATTTTAAGTTTCTTTTAAAACATTGTAAATTTGCCATTTCTTTCAAATCCTTCATCTCCTGTGGAGAGTAATACCTCTTCCACTGGAGGCAACCCACCCATTCCACCAAAATCTCTGAACGGCCACGCAACAATATTCTAAAATGTAAAAAGAAAAACGATTTGTAATTGCTTGGTTGCATTCCGTACATCAATGTCTAGTCAAGTAGTCAGTACTGCGCGCTCCGTATATAGCGATCAAATTTTGTCACGAGCGATCTTTAGCAAAAATATTAAAAATAAATTGAATTAAAAATTTTGTGACATTACAAGACGATGAGGCGGCAATATTTCTTCCCGTTCCATAATTTCCGTAATAGCTATCGAATTAAAAGCAAATTTAAGTCCCGAAAGGATCAATAATTATTATTATATTTATGGAACTTTAAATTCTGCGACGTATATACATATATACACAAATTTTATTATAAATTATTATTTTATCACAATTTTATAATAATTTTATCACATTTGTCGAAGGTAGTACGATCGATTGCTGCAAAGTATGGACCTGTGCTTTGAAAGTTGAGAACTTGAGACGTTTCATAAATTTCAACTCAATATTTTGTACAGGGAATCCTTTAAAGTTTATCTACGAGATTCGTTAACAAAATTCGTTATTCTACCGCAAAAATGGCCTCTTGATAACTGTACGTATTAATATTTGCGTTACCAACAACATGCGACAAACCGTCAACGAATCTCGAATCTAAGCGTCGGTATCGTAGAGTACGAGAGTTACACCGAACAGGCCACAGTCCGCCATCTTGGCCCGAAGCATCGAGTCGGGCTGCCCGAGACAACGGCCCGAGTGATTCCCTAGGCCCGAGTGACTCCCTAGGCCCGAGTGGATTCACTAGGCCCGAGTGGATTCCCTAGGCCCGAGTGACTCCCTAGGCCCGAGTGATTCCCTAGGCCCGAGTGTGTCGGGTACCCGCCCGAGCCCGCCCGAAAAATGTTTGGCCCGGCCCGAGCCCGAGTGTCGGGCTTTTGCACACCCTTAGCAAATACCCGACTCGTCGGTCTCGGGTCGGGTCGACGAAAGTCGGTCGGGTTCCGTCGGGTACCCGACACACTCGGGTCTAGGGAAAACCGACCGGTCTCGGGTAGACCGACTGGTCTCGGGTAACCCGACTGATGTCGGGTAGACGGGGTAGACCAAGGTCCGTTGATTGAGGGGAACAGCGACGAAGTAAGGTCTTTGCACGGGCGGCCATCTTTGGGTTTTGACCATTGGTGGGAGAAAAAAGAATGAAGGGGACAGTTGAATTCTAAGCGTGGCATCGTTTGTCAGTTTAAGAATAAAAAGTGGAAGTGTATTACATAGTTGTGGATCAATAATAATTAATGAATAATTAAAAATGGTTATCTGCCATGCATTAAACTGTCAGAGTAATTTGTGGCGTAATTGTTGATCACAACTAGTGTGTCATGTTTAATTTTATGTTTAATGTTATATTTGTTATATGTTACATTTATTTTATAAATTTATACTAAATATACTAATATTAAATTTATATTAAATAAACAAAATTTATCTCGAACAATTATATAAAATATTCAATAGCTTATGATCCTCCGTAATCTCTCTTCTTACTCATAACCTCACTCATCGAAGCTGGTTCTTGAGTCCGCCATGTTTGGGTTTCGGGCGTGAGACGAGTGCAAAGACCTTACTTCGTCGCTGTTCCCCTCAATCAACGGACCTTGGGGTAGACCGACTGATCTCGGGTATTTCGTCTGCTACGAGTCAAGATGGCAAACTCGAGGCTATTCGATGTAACTCTCACGCTCCGTGATATTTACCGGCGTCTCAATTCGAGACACGTTGGGGGTTTATCATATGATGTCGGTAATGCAGTTATTCACACCTACGGTTTTTAAGAGGGTGCTGCCGTTTTCGCGTTAAAAAAATGTATTTTGGTTGCTGAATCTCGTAGATACACTTTATAGGATTGCCTGTACAAAATGTTAAGACAAAATTTATAAAACGTCCAAAGTTCTTAACTTACAAAGCACAGGTACATACTTTGCGGAAATTGATCGCGCTACCTTCAACATATGTGATATATAATTCTGAAGTAAATTGAATGGATAATTTAGATGTAAATTGTTAGAACAAAAATTGATCAGGAATTCTACTGCAGATATATCGCATAATTTAACGTTCGGTTAATATAATAATAATTATTTTATCCTTTCACGTCTCACTGTTAATTTTAATTTTATAGGTTTATAGGTTTCGCAAAACTTGGGAACGGGAAGAACAAAAGGTTTTTCTCTTTCTTTTTCTTGTAAAAAATTATGAATATAATTTATTTTTACTTCTTTATATCTTACTCCAAATTTGAATACAAAAAAGAAATTTGTTCCACATTTTTCGATAACAATCTAGTCCGCGTCGCGACAACGAGATTGCCCGACGCGGAGAACAGCCGCTCGCTTGTGCATTGTGTTGCAGGAATTGCGAGGATATTCTTCGCGGCCAGCGATAGAATCGGAAATCGAATGGCATTGGATTTCCACCAACTCATTATGTTTTCATTTCTCGGAACGAGCTGTTCCGAGAAAAAAATTCGCATCTCGGCATCCCTTTTTACGTCGAACGTTTGCTCTTCATGTGCACTCGTACTTCCTAGCGCATCATCGAAAAATCGAGATAGTTTCGATTTTGGTTCGCCTAAACAACAAATTGCAATGCAAAAGTAAGTTTTCAGTTGACGAGATTAAGATTAGTTAAAAACAATTTTGTCTGCTATTTCAAATACGTACCGCTTCCACTTGAGCTTGGGAGAGTACAGTGTGTCCCGTCAGGTTGATTCAATGCATGATTAACATCATTCACTTTCTCCCGGAATGTGTTAAAAATGTACAATTTTATATCCGCCGGAAACATGTGGTCTTTCAAACGCGGATCCAGCATCGTTGCGTGGTAATAAATGTTATTCCTAAAAATAGGTTCGAAACGTTCCTGTAAGTAAAATAATAATTTAATTTTGTCTGTGCAGTAAAAGTGTTTTGTTTAACATTGAAATAAGTGACTAATCTTACTTGCAGCGCAGTCCGGAGACTGGTTATAATTTCAACATTCATCTCGATCTCGTTTGCTTCTGATTCCAGTACATTTTTGACTCCCATATACATGGGGTAGTACCACGATATTGTGGGATAAGTTTCCCCACTCATTATCTCCGTCGCTTCCTTTATCGGTGATAATATATCTATTAATGTTTTTAAAAATTCCCACTCATTCTCTTCCAGATTGTCCGGCGTGTTCTCTCTGCAGAGAGCCATATCGATGTATATGCGTAACTCAGAGAATCTTGCAAACATCGCATACGTGGAATTCCATCGTGTATCTATCTCCTGTACTAATTGTAAACATTTTCCACTTCCACTCCTCTGCAGTTCTGAAAATTTTTCCTAATTTTTAACTAATCTTAATCTCGTCAACTGAAAACTTACTTTTGCATTGCAATTTGTTGTTTAGGCGAACCAAAATCGAAACTATCTCGATTTTTCGATGATGCGCTAGGAAGTACGAGTGCACATGAAGAGCAAACGTTCGACGTAAAAAGGGATGCCGAGATGCGAATTTTTTTCTCGGAACAGCTCGTTCCGAGAAATGAAAACATAATGAGTTGGTGGAAATCCAATGCCATTCGATTTCCGATTCTATCGCTGGCCGCGAAGAATATCCTCGCAATTCCTGCAACACAATGCACAAGCGAGCGGCTGTTCTCCGCGTCGGGCAATCTCGTTGTCGCGACGCGGACTAGATTGTTATCGAAAAATGTGGAACAAATTTCTTTTTTGTATTCAAATTTGGAGTAAGATATAAAGAAGTAAAAATAAATTATATTCATAATTTTTTACAAGAAAAAGAAAGAGAAAAACCTTTTGTTCTTCCCGTTCCCAAGTTTTGCGAAACCTATAAACCTATAAAATTAAAATTAACAGTGAGACGTGAAAGGATAAAATAATTATTATTATATTAACCGAACGTTAAATTATGCGATATATCTGCAGTAGAATTCCTGATCAATTTTTGTTCTAACAATTTACATCTAAATTATCCATTCAATTTACTTCAGAATTATATATCACATATGTTGAAGGTAGCGCGATCAATTTCCGCAAAGTATGTACCTGTGCTTTGTAAGTTAAGAACTTTGGACGTTTTATAAATTTTGTCTTAACATTTTGTACAGGCAATCCTATAAAGTGTATCTACGAGATTCAGCAACCAAAATACATTTTTTTAACGCGAAAACGGCAGCACCCTCTTAAAAACCGTAGGTGTGAATAACTGCATTACCGACATCATATGATAAACCCCCAACGTATCTCGAATTGAGACGCCGGTAAATATCACGGAGCGTGAGAGTTACATCGAATAGCCTCGAGTTCGCCATCTTGACTCGTAGCAGACGAAATACCCGAGATCAGTCGGTCTACCCGACATCAGTCGGGTTACCCGAGACCAGTCGGTCTACCCGAGACCGGTCGGTTTTCCCTAGACCCGAGTGTGTCGGGTACCCGACCGAACCCGACCGACTTTCGTCGACCCGACCCGAGCCGTCGGGTACCCGACACTCGGCACAGCTTGCACATCCTTACCATTCATGTTTCCGATCCGTATTCCTTTGCCCTGTCACGTCCCAGCGACGGAGGTGAAACGAGCAGAGAAATTGAAATCACTAGGCTAGTAAACTCGAATAGGGATATCGTTTCAAAACCGTGTTACCGGGATTTATGCTGGTATTTTGCCTTCCCGCCTGGGCGGTCAAATGGCTGGGACCCAGCCGCTTGCAAAGCGTTTCGCTATAAGTCTTTGAAATATGCGAGAAAGAATAAAAGATAGTTTGACTTATCATTCGTTGTGTCTTCGTCTCTCTCCTTCTCTCTTTTCCTCTCTCTCTCCTGCAGACTCTCTCGAGGAACGGAGAAGAGATCTCAGGCGCTGAATTGATGCTGGTGAGACAACAATTTGAATACATCAACGTCTGTCGGGTTAATTCGTACAGGCGTCTTTCGAATAGCTGGTGATTCCTAGAAGGGAAATAAAGCGCTTATATCCTATTCTTGCGGTCTTACTCGATGGTTTTTTCTATTGACTCTGATTTACGCGACTGAATTACAGGTGATCGTTCACCTCGCTCTTCTCTTCCGAGAGGAAGAGTACCTGGGCGCGCTGGCATATATAATTGCGCGAGAAGGCGGCGAAGAAAGTTCTTTCGCCCTGAGCGTCTAGTTCTCGTCATCAAAATCTCTTTAAGAAATGCGTAAAAATCCAATGAGCGAGTCTACGTTCGGTTGAAGGGTTAATTTCGGAGAGGTTCGTCCTCTCGCAAAGGGTCGGATAAATTCCACGAGCGGGTCGTCCGCTTACAGTAGAATTGGGAAAGATGGATTGATCTCTGAGCGGGTCGTCCGCTTACAAGAGATGAGGAAGTTCCACGAGCGGGTCGTCCGCTTACAGTGGAACTAGGTAAAGTGGATTGACTTAGATTTTGCTCGTGAGGATTATCATACGCAGTAAAATTGAGTTGAAGATTATTAAAGAATTGAAATTAAGTAAAATAGGAAGATCGAAGATGGTGGTTTCTTAATTAAAGTATGCAGAATTTGAGTAAACAAGTATAAAATATATTGTTACAAAATAAGAGTGATTAAACTAATGGTTACAATATTACGATATAAATGTAGGTACTAAATACGTTCGATTCGAATAGACTTGTTAGAAGTCTGAATACGATTGGAGTTTGAATTGACTTGGAATTGAATCGACTCCTAAGAGTATGGATATAGAAATTGGATTGATACTTAGTAACTCTTTGGAAATGTCGTAGTTGAATCGTTGGAAGAGTTATACTTCGTCTCTTCGTTATTTGATTAAGACTAAATTTACAATAAGAGTCGGAGGAACTCCTAGAAGTCTCTGCAAGAGAGTCTTCTAAGAGTATGAATACTGGTCCGGCAAAAGCCGGTTGAAAAAGTACAAGAAAAAATCTAAATGTAAAAAGACGCTGCGCTCGGTGCGCATCCCACTTATATACGTTTTCTCCCACCGTCCCATCGTTTCTCCCTTACGTGGCCTTTTGAAGATTGCTAAGAAAGCCGTTGGCCCTTTGAAACACGTGCTGCAAGCGCTGACGTGGACTATCGATGGGTGCAGAAGGAGAAAATCACGCTAGTGACTAACTTAAAGAAATTAAAAATAAAGAGTACAATATTTCGATGTTGGTACCGCTATAGTCCACCGGACGTCACACCACCCCCCCTGGGGAAGAAAAATGTTGCGGAGCAGCATTTTTCTCCTCAGTTTCATTCTTACATTCATCCAGTAGCATACATAGCCGCGCATAACTCGCAATGTCTACGTTTGGATTGTTTCGCACATCGTCACTCGCTTTGTCACTGGGAGATTCTAATTGTAATGAATTCACTGGGTTCACTGCACTCGGGGCGGAGGGAGATTCAGGGTCTGGCGGTGGTTTCTCTGCTGTCTTTCCAAGGTGCAAGAGAAGCTGCGTGATGGACCCAAAGATAGCTCCTAGGAGGTGAAGGCTCCACCCGTAGATTGAATGCAGTGCGTATCCGTGCAGGATCACGTCGATTATTAGCTTTATGATTCTGACTATCAGGAATATCCCGATGACAGCTGCGCTGGCGGATCCGAAGTTGACGACGATCGTCCATAGTCGTTGTCCCGCAGATTCTGCAATTTTATTGATTGTACTTTCGTCGAGAAGACTTACCATAGAAATGCTTCCGACGGGGACTGGTTTTCCCATTGCTCCTCGTGCCAAGTTGTCGAGTGCGGCAGGTTTTTCGGCTGGGAACATGATATGCTCCCTCAGGTTCTTCAGGTCGCCTTCGGAGTAGATTCCGCTTGTTGCCAGGTTTCCTGCGTCGATGTAACGCCAGCGATTCTGCATTCGCGGCTGTATGGATGGTGGTGCGGTTGTCTCTGCGAGTTTAGGCGTAAGTCGGTACCAGATATCGTCTATACGATATACTGTCGGCAGCACTGAATTACAGTCTTTTGTGGTCGCTGCTTTTGTGAGAATATGTGATTTAGGCGTTATGAACCACGATTCGTTTCGGTAATGGACTGGTAATTGGAGATAGCAAGAGTTAGTAGGTCTATAACGGCACTGCACTGGCACACATTTAATAATATGGGCTACTTCACCCGAAATCGATGCCATGTAGCCTGATCCTTCCATGAGGGCGTAGACGAATTCATCTGGATTAGTCGTGGCGATGGACAGGACGTTCTGGAGCACTTGCTGTTCCAACTTGCACTTCTGATCGATTATGTCTTTGTAGAGCTTCTGCATTTGAGTTTTTATATGTCTTTCTACGTAAACGAATTTTGAATTTATGTATGCAAACGGATCTAGGTTGTTGAGGTTGACTCCCGTTTTTGTCTTGAAAGTTTTCCCGTTATTTACTTCGAGTATAAATAATTTCGGATGCTCTGTCCGGATCAAGTTGAATCCACTGAGCGGTATTGCTGTAGTCTTCATAAGAGCGAATATTGTTTCTCCAGATGTGACAGTGTATAAGGTGGCTTCGGTGAGACTGTGCGTGACTGTGCGTTGAACTCGTCGCCTTACTCTAATTCGTATCTCGCGCGCGGTGTAGTATAAGGGGTGGGAGTAAAAGAAATAAAAGAAAAGGAAAAGGGTAATGAAGTATTTCGAGTCTTAATTTTCTAACTTAACCTCTCCTTGCGTGTTTTAGCTTATCTAGATGTACGATTCGTATCTTATTATTATTGAGTAAGAGTTTAGCGTTTTTACTACCGAGTAATTCCGTTATTACATGCGGTCCGGTATAATGATTATCCAGTTTCCCTTTCATGGGTTCTTTTAACAAATAAACTTCGTCGTTCACTCGGAATTCTTGAGCGTTTGATTTCCGATCGTAATATTTTTTAGTACGTTCTTTTGACTTAATTAGATTCTCTTTAGCTATTTCTTGCGCTTTCTTAATTTTAATTTGCAGGTCTTCCAAATACGCTTCGTACGTCTCGTTTCGTAAATTCGGTTCTGTAGTATAACTCGAGGGTATGCGTGCGGTTTTACCAAAAATTAGTTCGAATGGAGTGAATTTGGTGCCTTCGTGGGCACTGGTATTATAAGAAAACATAGCGAAATCCAACCATTCATCCCAGTTGGAATTTTTATTTATAAAGTGTTTCAAATACTCTACCAATACATGGTGAGATCTTTCAACAGAACCATTACTTTGCGGATGGAATGCAGTCGTTTTAAATTGCAAGATTTTGAATCGTTTCGCGATAGTTCGAATTAATGAATTTATAAAATTAGTTCCTTGATCGGTGAGAATGGCTTTCGGGGCACCGAAATAACAAATAAATTTCGTGATTAAAGCGTTAGCTATGTCAACGGCGGATGCTTGCTTTAGCGGAATTGCTAAGGAATATTTAGTTAGTAAGTCTTGCATTGTTAATATATATACATTGTCGGAAGGGGTTGCTGGGAGTGGACCGAGTATATCCAATGCAACTTTGTCGAAAGCCGTGCCTGGAGTATCCGTAAGAGTCATAGGTAGTCTTGTCTTTTGTCTCGTTAGTTTTTTCGTCTGACAACTACTACAGGTTTGTATAAATTTCTGTACGTCCGTTTTCATATTAGTCCAAAAGAAATTCTGTCGTATACGTTTGTAAGTCTTATTCACTCCCTTATGTCCTCCTATAGCTGAAGAGTGATTTTCTGTTATAATTGCTTCTCGTTGCTCTACCGGTGGAGTAATAGTTAATCCTTGACAAATTATGACTTTAATATTTTGCTTAGCTAAAGCGGAAACTAATTGTTTGTGAATAAAGCTCCATGGAATTTCGTCGATATCGGTTTTAGCTATACTAAACGTTCGAAGGTCTAATTTATTTGTCGCGTCGGCTAAAGAACGAATTGCGTCCTTTAGGTCTCTTTCGTTTGCCTTTCGTTCGGCAGATTTCTTCACGGGTATCATAATTATGTGTTTTTTGTCCGTTTTGATAATTCGAGCAGTAGCTATGATCGCGTCGTGAACTGGAGGAAGTTGATCCAAAATTTGTAATTCTCGCGATCCTTCGTCGCAAGGCTCACCTCGTTGAGAAGTAAATACCACCATATTGTCTTTTCTCATGGTAAGCTTATCTCGGGTGTATATGAAGCGAGAGTCAAATGCACCGTGTGAAAAACTTTCGGTGTCGGTAGGTTGTCCTTCGGAATTATCTGAATCGTCGTCGTTCGTACTAATGTTATCGTCTTCGTTCAGTTCGGAGTATGAGTCGAAGTTTCGGGTGTCTTGTTCACCGCTGGGAATGGTATGCAAGGGCAGCGATTGTTTTGTCTCGATGATAGGATTGCGTGAGAGAGCATCTGCGTTAACGTTATTTTTTCCGGCCTTGTAAATTATTTTATATTCGTAATCTGCCAATTTCAAACGCCACCTAACCAATCTCGAAGTTGGATCTTTAACTGAATTCATCCATACTAATGGTTTGTGATCAGTAATTAATTGAAACTCTGTACCATAGATGTATGGTCGGAAATGTTGTACTGAATATACGATGGCTAAACACTCCTTTTCGATTGTCGAATAATTTAGTTCTGCACCGTTCAAAAGACGAGAGGTGTAAGCGATTGGAAGATCTTTCCCTGGAGGCCCTTAACTAAGAATACCTCCGATAGCATGTCCCGATGCGTCCGTCGTAACATTAAAAGGTTTATCAAAATCTGGATATTGCAATATTGGTTCGACGCAAAGGAGATCTCTAAGTGTATTGAATGCAGTTTCTTGTGGTTCGCGCCATTCAAATGGTACGTCCTTTTTCAGCAAGTTAGTCAATGGTTTCGCGATATGTGAAAATTTAGGTATAAAGCGTCTGTAATAACCCGCGAGGCCTAAAAATTGCTTAATATTTTTTGGGTTTTTCGGTCGAGGAAAATCTTTTACGGCAGAGATCTTCTTTGGATCGGGTTTTACCCCGTTTTCGCTAATAACATGACCAAGATATACAACTTCTTTTCGCAGGAATTCGCATTTGTCGGGTTGTAATTTTAAATTAGCCTTCTTGAGTCGCTCGGCTAACCGGCGAAATTTAACTTCGTGTTCCGCTAAGGAGCTGGAGTAGATTACAATATCGTCGAGATAAACGAATAGTTCGTTGCCTTGTAGCCCGCACAAAACGTTATCCATGAGACGTTGGAATGTCGCTGGGGCATTTTTGAGACCGAAAGGCATTCGTGTGAACTCGTAATGACCGCGCGGAGTGGAAAACGCAGTTTTCCGTTGGTCTAGTTCGTCCATGCGAATTTGATGAAAACCCGATGCGAGATCGAAGATACTAAAATATTTCGCGCTTCCGAGTTGATCGAGAATTTCGGTGATATTCGGGAGGGGATACGCGTCGCTCACCGTCTTTTCGTTAAGCGCTCTATAATCGATTACCATTCGCCAACGTTTATTTCCTTTCGAGTCGGCTTTCTTAGGAACGATCCATAACGGACTATTATACGGAGAGTCCGATGTCGTAATTATCTCATTATCTAAGAGAGTTTCTACCTGTTTTTCAATTTCGTGCTTATGCACTCGCGGAAAACGATACTGTTTAGTGTGAATTGGCACGTTATCTGTAGTCGGAATAGAATGCTTCGTAGCAGAAGTATACGACAACTTGTCGTCTGGAAGTAGGAAGAGTTCTGTATTACGATGAATTATGCGCGTTACGCTGTCGCGCTCGATTTCGTTCAAGTGATCTAGTCGTAGAACATTTAAAATTTCGCGCTCACGCGATGATTTTACCTCGTTGGGCAAGCCAGAGGTTTCGAAGGATACAGAGGAAGCGTTGAGCACTGGAACTTGAGCGGTTGCGGCGGATATAGAAGATACAGGGGAATCGCGAGGAACTCTGGAATCTTTGGATTTAGAAGGAATAGAAGAAGAGTTTGGGATTTTTCCTGGCCCTAAGGTGGAAATCTCCTCGAACTCTTGTAGCTCGACCAACGGTGGTTCGAAGACGACGTCTTTCTCTGTCGTATTAATTGCATTTATATATGCGATTCCGTTATGGTTCGTTGTAAGCGCGTTGCCTACGAAAATGCCGCTACCGGTTTCTAAGAGGTCTACGTATCCCTGAGGAATATCGTTTCTCACGACTAGATGAATAGGCGCGATACTGCGCGCAGGAATATGACACATCGGCTGTGTTTTAAATGGAAAGTGAACGTCGTGCCATTCTACACGTTCATTGACGTAGTTAATTTTCGCGGATGAGGCTAGGAAGTTAGTTCCAAGAATTCCGCCGTGAGGAATTGGAAAATCGTTTGGTACTATATAAAATTTAACGGGAGTACCGTGTATTAAAATCTCTACGGAACCTAGCGTTTCTAGCGTTCCAGTAGTAATGCCTTTTAAGAGAATAACATCTTCTTTACAGTACGGCGTTAAAGGCTCGACTGGATCTATTTTAATGAGATTAGGTTCGGAACCGGAGTCGACCATGAATTCGGTTGGAGATTTAAGTGTGGGAGACGATATTATAATGGATGGAACTTTGGAAAACCTTGCAGGATTTACTGTGTGGATTGGGATGGAGTGGCGAGGTCCTGAATGGCCTCCACTGGGCGAACCGGCGCATCGTTCCGAGACTCGCCCGTTTGCCTCGGTACCGGGTCCGCGTTTCCCGAATTTTGTCGAAGGGAATTATTATACTGCCTCTTTCGGCATTCGTCTATTGAGTGTCCGTAAATTTTGCAGTATTTACACGTCGGAAGGTCGCGGTTTTCGTTGCGTCGCGGAGTTTCATTTTCGCGCCGTGGTGGATTATATTCACGAGGAGTTTCTCGACGGTAATCGCGAGTATCTCGTTGGGGCGATGATCGACGCTGCATGGCGTAATCGCGCGAGTCTTGTCGAGGTAAGGGACGACGTGGTGGTGTATAATCGCGTCTAAACGGTTCACGTCTTTGCGGCTCACGGCGCCGGTGTTCCTGGTACGCATTGTTGTCGCGGTGGTCGAGATAATCTCTTGACCTTCGAGGTGTAGGATCGTACTCTCGCGCGTTCCCGCGTGGTGGGTCGAATTCGCGTGAATCGCGATATCGCGGCCTACGTTCAAGAGAATCGTTAGGCTCTACTCTATTTTGTTTCCGCGTAAAGTTCCCTTTATACTGGCTATCTAACATATTCCTTTTGTAATCGAGATTTAGGCGTTTGGAAATCGTACAAGCTTGCTCGCATGCTTCTGGTAAAGTTCGGCAATCTTGCATCGTAAACTCTGCACGAATTTCTGGACGGAGCCCGTTGACATAATATCGTAGCGCAAATAGATCGATTTCACGTAATTTATTCTGCGAGAGCTCTTCGAGGCCTAGTCTTTCGGTATCTATTATTGCGTCTTGTAAATCTCTGACACGAGCCGTATATATCAGTACGCTCTCGTTACGTTTCATATACGTTGTTTTTAATTCGGAACGATAATCGTGAGTCGTTTGGTGATCTGTAAAAGTCACTCGTAGTCTGTCGCATAATTGTATGATTGTCGTAAAATTAAAACCTTCGACAGCAGTGTATGCTTCTCCGGTCAATCTCCCGGTTAATATTTTCACTACTGAGCTCTCATCAAGTGGCTTTACAATATCCTTTAAGCGTTTACAGGCACGCGTGTATGTTAATACGGGAATATTACGTCCATCAAATCGCGGTATCGAATTTAGAATCTCATTGAGTAATTTTTTGTTGCAAAATTCCCCTTCGCTACGTGGCGGGGGTGGATATTGTTCCTGACTACGCGTTTGTTCGGATGCGGAGGTTCCTACGGAATCTCGGATTGGAGCATCGCTAGTGCTAGCTAATTTCGACTGAAATTGTTCTTCGCGCTCCTTAATGCCTTCTTCTCGCGTGGCTAATTCCTGTTGTAGCGCATGCAATTCTATTTCTGTGTTCCTAACTAATTCCAATTTATCGTCAATTTTTTTTTCGCGTGTTGCAAGAGCTTTTTCTAACACCGCGAATTCGTCTTCGGTTAGGGCTTTACCCTTTGCACGAGTCGCCATTTTACGTTTCTAATATTAATTAGAAGGTTTTAAGCGAAAGACTTATAACGATGGCGCGATTTGCAATTCTAAGATCCCACCGCTGTCACCAAAAAGATGTCACGTCCCAGCGACGGAGGTGAAACGAGCAGAGAAATTGAAATCACTAGGCTAGTAAACTCGAATAGGGATATCGTTTCAAAACCGTGTTACCGGGATTTATGCTGGTATTTTGCCTTCCCGCCTGGGCGGTCAAATGGCTGGGACCCAGCCGCTTGCAAAGCGTTTCGCTATAAGTCTTTGAAATATGCGAGAAAGAATAAAAGATAGTTTGACTTATCATTCGTTGTGTCTTCGTCTCTCTCCTTCTCTCTTTTCCTCTCTCTCTCCTGCAGACTCTCTCGAGGAACGGAGAAGAGATCTCAGGCGCTGAATTGATGCTGGTGAGACAACAATTTGAATACATCAACGTCTGTCGGGTTAATTCGTACAGGCGTCTTTCGAATAGCTGGTGATTCCTAGAAGGGAAATAAAGCGCTTATATCCTATTCTTGCGGTCTTACTCGATGGTTTTTTCTATTGACTCTGATTTACGCGACTGAATTACAGGTGATCGTTCACCTCGCTCTTCTCTTCCGAGAGGAAGAGTACCTGGGCGCGCTGGCATATATAATTGCGCGAGAAGGCGGCGAAGAAAGTTCTTTCGCCCTGAGCGTCTAGTTCTCGTCATCAAAATCTCTTTAAGAAATGCGTAAAAATCCAATGAGCGAGTCTACGTTCGGTTGAAGGGTTAATTTCGGAGAGGTTCGTCCTCTCGCAAAGGGTCGGATAAATTCCACGAGCGGGTCGTCCGCTTACAGTAGAATTGGGAAAGATGGATTGATCTCTGAGCGGGTCGTCCGCTTACAAGAGATGAGGAAGTTCCACGAGCGGGTCGTCCGCTTACAGTGGAACTAGGTAAAGTGGATTGACTTAGATTTTGCTCGTGAGGATTATCATACGCAGTAAAATTGAGTTGAAGATTATTAAAGAATTGAAATTAAGTAAAATAGGAAGATCGAAGATGGTGGTTTCTTAATTAAAGTATGCAGAATTTGAGTAAACAAGTATAAAATATATTGTTACAAAATAAGAGTGATTAAACTAATGGTTACAATATTACGATATAAATGTAGGTACTAAATACGTTCGATTCGAATAGACTTGTTAGAAGTCTGAATACGATTGGAGTTTGAATTGACTTGGAATTGAATCGACTCCTAAGAGTATGGATATAGAAATTGGATTGATACTTAGTAACTCTTTGGAAATGTCGTAGTTGAATCGTTGGAAGAGTTATACTTCGTCTCTTCGTTATTTGATTAAGACTAAATTTACAATAAGAGTCGGAGGAACTCCTAGAAGTCTCTGCAAGAGAGTCTTCTAAGAGTATGAATACTGGTCCGGCAAAAGCCGGTTGAAAAAGTACAAGAAAAAATCTAAATGTAAAAAGACGCTGCGCTCGGTGCGCATCCCACTTATATACGTTTTCTCCCACCGTCCCATCGTTTCTCCCTTACGTGGCCTTTTGAAGATTGCTAAGAAAGCCGTTGGCCCTTTGAAACACGTGCTGCAAGCGCTGACGTGGACTATCGATGGGTGCAGAAGGAGAAAATCACGCTAGTGACTAACTTAAAGAAATTAAAAATAAAGAGTACAATATTTCGATGTTGGTACCGCTATAGTCCACCGGACGTCACAGCCCCCATCCTGTGCCTCCCGAGGGAAGAACCCGTTGCGAATGTGCCCAGATGAAACCATCAGTTGTACATAGTTTCTTCCATTTAGGCGGCATTGTATATAATAATTTAAAAATCTGGGCACACTCGAAAAAACTTACGGAGAGACTTCTTGAAGCTTGCACCCCACATATGCCGCTTGTGGGGTGCAGGCTTCATTCCGCAGTAGCAAGTAAGATTTTAAAGTACAAATTTTGAAAATGTATCACACCTAAATGTTTCTATTACTTTTTGTTTGTATTTGTTTATTGTAAATTATTGAAATTTTTTTATAATATATGTACGCATTCTTCCCATATGTCTGTTTATTCATTTACCATCGTTTTACCTAACGCCTTTCCAATTTTTTTTTATTTTTTATTCGGCCAAAGCTACTCATTCCTAGTAGAGTAGGCTCTACTCCGCGTAAGTTATACAAAAAGGCGATTCTAAAACTAGTCATGACTATTGTTACACTTTCTGTTTGCAACTTTTGATACTTATCTTTCGTATCTTACCGATAAAATGAATGTTTAATTTAGGTTCATTGTCTCTTTAAAACTTTCGTCTCGAAGCTACTTCTGCTTTATAACAGTGGTAGGATTACGTATCTACGCAGTCTACGCAGGCGCAATCAACTGCAGTAGGTCGATGGGGCTGGATGGGACACATAACCTCACATAACCTGAACAGAAGATACTCGAATAATTAGGTATGTTTTCTGCCTACTCAGCTTTCCGTAGAGTATCAGTACGAATTTGTTCTTAAGACGTTCTTAAGATATTGACGAAATTAATCTTGTAACGCGTATTGTTACAGATCCCACATGTGGCATCCATGCAGATTGGTAATGTGCTTCCGAGGATGCGGATCATCAACAAAAAAGGTAATATAAATCCAAATCATTCATACTGTTCTTTATACCAATACTTTTTTTACTGTGTTCTAATTTGTTTACTGTCTTTTGTTTCAGATAGCAATATGGATCAAGAAGAAGTGTTATAAACAGTTCAGTGCAGTGTAAAAGTTACAACAATCGTAAATAAGTGTTAGTAGATGTATTTGTAAGTGTATATGCAAATCTAACGAAAATAAATCAATGTACATATATATTTTGCGTATTTTTGTTTAACACCTAAATAAGAAAAAAATAACTGTACGTTTAGAGGAACCGCCTATATTTGAAAGCCGCCCCCCTTGCCCCGTTCTCCTATTTAGTTCTATGATCGTGCTGCAGGTGCCGCTAGTTGCGCTGTAGTTCTTATCCCAGGATAACAGGCGGCAACGGCGACCAAAAGTTTTACATTGAGTTGCACAGCCCTGGTTATCAAACATTATCAAAGATAATAGTATGATTGAGTATGATACCGTATGATACCTATTACATTACAGTACTGTACAGTACAATAAATTTTATTAAATTTGTGCTGTATTCTAATAGCAGCTGATATATAAAATGGATTGTTTTGTTAGTATATATATGTTACACCTAAGATGTATGAACACGTAAGTTTCTGCGTGTTAAAGCTAAACAGCGTATTATATGGGTTAATAAAATTTATTTTACTTTTAGATAATGTTCGTGAAAAAGATTTAAAGGAGAATAAATGGAGTTTTATAATCTATTACAAATCATCATTCACTATAATGAACGAAGAATGCCCAAATTGCAGGCAATTAACAAATTCATCTTTTTCAAGACTTGTGAAAGATAGTTGTGGTCATACAAAATGCCGAATGTGTTTATTATATGAAGAACAAGGGTGCAAAACATGTAACAGTGAACATCAAGTGCAAAATATCGGGAATTACGGTAATACAGTGTTTATTGTATAAATCAGCTATTTCTCAAATTTTCCAATCATATTATGTTGTCTTTACTCTTCTAGATTGTTCACCTCCTAAGAAAGAAACTTCAAATAACACTTCTGCTTGTAGCGAAAATAATACAATTAATGAAGAAATACTATTACCTTTAGAACTTGTTATTAATAAAAATCATAAATCAAAATCAAACTGTTTTGAACTACTCTCTGTTGATTGTGTAACTGATAAAGAATTTTATCATGAAAATGTTAGCTTTAATGACAGAACAGAAAAATATAAGTGTTCTACAGTTAATATCAATAATGACAACGCATCACACAAATTATACATTCCTAAGATAGATCCATGTGATGTAGTTTTAAATATACGTACGCACTTAAATAATAATGAAAATGTGATAATACAATCACAAGCTCCTTGTGATCAAAGGATAATAGAAATTAATAACACTGTAAGTTTGACCAGATATTTGCATACGTGCAAATTTCCAATAAACTCAGACCATATTATATTTTATTTTAATTGGTTTTCAGAAAGTCGAAACGCAATGTTTGACAAAGGAAAAATTATCAAAAAATAAGGCACTCAAGTATTTCGATCGTACTCATATATCAATTATACCAGGGAATCCAGAGAGATATAAATGTAACATATGCAGTAAAATATTCCAAAATAAAAAAGGCAAATGTTATCACGATGCTTGTATAACAGGCATAAAGCCTTATCAATGCACTTTTTGCGACAGAAGTTTTGTCAAACGTTCTCATTTTGAATACCATGAAAGAGTTCATAGTGGTTATAAACCATTCAAGTGTAATCTTTGCGAGAAGGCATTTCCGCAACAAAACAAACTTAATAGACATATGCACTCACATAATAGTAAGTAATTGTAATTGATTTTTAAGATAATACTTTTAAATAAGATAACATATATACTTTTAGAAGAAAAACAGTTTGTATGCCCTAAATGTAACAAAGGATATACAAAACGAGATGATTTAAAAAATCATTTAAATATGCATAATAGCACTGATATATATTCTTGTAACTTATGTGACAAAAGTTTTACGATATTAACTAATTTAAAACGTCATATGCGAACGCACAACAGTAAGTGCTCATTTATATATAATATGTCCATATGTACGTGCATGTATGTGCGTGTGTGTGTATACGATAAAGTAAATATGTAGAACTTTTTTTTAATATTATGTTAATCTTGAGCAACTCCAAAATGAAGATGGTTATTGATTCAAGAATATTTTTATACATTTTCAGATGAAAGACCACATATATGTGATCAATGTAACAAGAGTTTTAAAGACAAGTCATTACTAATTCGTCACAAAAGAATACATGGGAAGGAACGACCATTCTCATGTGCACATTGTAATAGAGTTTTTTTATCTAAAAGTGAATTGAGACGTCATTTAACAGTGCATTCAGGTATGTTATTTATGTTAAATATAAAATTGTTACTTTAAAATACTCTCTATTTCAGATGAAAAACCATTTTCTTGTGAATATTGTCAGACTGTGTTTAGAAGAAAAGATAACTTAAATCGTCATATCAGGCACCATCATTCGGAAGATTCTCCTTTAGAAATTGCTAAATTAAGAAATACTGTGGATACAGGTACAAAATCAACAAAGTGTAAACAATTAAATTCGAAACATAAACAAATGCAGAAAAAAGCACAAAAAGTTTCTTCCAATTCATTACCAAAGACCCCAACGAAAGTATCTGTGGTTTATGTAAATTCCCGCGATCAAATAAATTCTAGATTAGATTCAATGGGTAATATAACACCTGTTATAAGAACTACCAGTGAAGTAAGCAACGCAGTTCCTGTCATCAACGGACCAATCAGTATTAGAAGGCCAGAGGATAAGACTGATACTCGAAAGAAAACATTTACTTATACCGAACCAATACCACTTGCAGAAGCAGTAGTAATAAATAAACGAATTGAAGAAAAATTGTATCCACAAAGTGTATCAAATCACAATTACTTTTTTCGGAATTGCTTGAATTGTACTGATAAATCGTATTCTACACTTATAAATCAAACATCACGTACAAATTCTAACGCAAAGATTTCTACATGCAAAATGATCTTATATGAAAATTCTCCTTCAGAATCTATTTCATCGGTACAGACAAATTGTATGTATCAAAATATACAACCAACCAACCATGCAAATGGATACATTGTAGAAAAAGAAATTTGTATGAAAAATAATATTAAATGTGAGAGTAAAAATGATGATAAAATTTTTAAAAATGACTCGAATAATAAACGTGCAATAAAATATATGGCTGACAGTAAAAGTGATGAATCTGAAATGAAGAAAAGTGATTTTTCTACATCTGATAGAAAAGAACATGCTAATTGCGTGCCAACTATAAAAAAAAATATTACTCAGCAATTTGAATCAGAAATTTTTAAATCTACTTATGTAGATGACAGTTTCGAAACAATAAGCAATACGTTACTGCCAAAAAAAGTTAAACAATCGAGTGAAAAGAAGCAAAGTGATGTACATTGGAGACGAAGAACAGCAGAGACATTAAAACCATGTAATTAGTGAGAAATAATTTAGTGGTATAGCTTATAAAACATGTGTATTATAAATAATTACATTGCTCCATTTTATTTAATTAGTATTTTTGGAAAATGTAAATGCTAATTGCTGGTAACATTAATATTTATTGTGATTTAAAATATCTATTATTTTATTGTTATATTTTTTAAATGATTCGAAAGGTGTAATATTATGTTAGTAGGTCATTATAGAAAGAATATATTTTTATTGTTTGGGTTTTATATAAACTTTCTTTGTCCTCTAATTTAAAGTTGTGTGTAGGAAGATTGTGTTCACTACTTGCCTGAAAATATCAATGAGTAAAAGCAAACATTATCTAATTCGTAGAAAATAATATGAGAATGATGTATGCAAGAGTCTATTTGTACTAATTTCAATAAATGTAAATAAATAAAATATATGAAATGGTGTTTATCAAAATAAAGTTAAACACGCGTGAAGAAACCATTATTTGACATATTATGTTTTAATGAAACTTGTATTATTAAATATTTAAGGGAATTTTAATTATTTCAATTTTAAATAAAAATTTAAATCAGAATGAAGTATTTTATGCAATTTTAATTTGTTGTCATTTGAAATATAAATAGCTGTAACGTTTATCTAATATTTGTAAGGGAAAGTGGGAAAGATTAACAAATATTAATAATGTTGATTTTTTAAATTTATCTTAACAATACTAGCCTTTAACATTAGATTTACCAAACCAGTCAAAATGACTGGTGCACAATTTTTTCCAAAAATTCTACGGGTTTATGAGAGTGCCGTAGAATAAATATTCTTCGTCCATCGTATAAATCATAAATTACCGAATCTATCATCTCTTCCGCATCTTAATTTTCCTTGCATTGAGTTACATATTTAACATATTTAAATATAGTAGATTTCACGCTGGCAAATCTAGTGTTAAATTGACTACACAGATAATGCAATATAATTCTAATTACAATAACCATATTTTAGTCCATTACTTCTATTCACTTTTTTTACAAACAGTGCTCCATCGAAGTTATTTGAATATTGTTAAAATGGCGTATGCTGCGAATAATACAGAAATCATTTCATTTTGGTCAATTGAACAATTCAAATAAACTTAGATATAAAAACGCTTTACACTTCCGGCGCTGTGTGGGCAGTACTTAACATCGCAATAATAATCGTCAGATATTGAAGGAAGGATTCAGGCATTAATATTTATAATATTTCTGAACATTAATACATCATACGATATAGTTCTGATTTTCACTATTTCGATTATATATTAAATAAGTTCCTCACATAGAATTTATACGATATTTTCTGGATTACCATGATCTGGAAATATTAATTTTTTTCCGTTATATAAAAGTAGAAACTCTTTGAAAAAATGTAGCTCTAGGAATATCAGTTAAAAATTATACATAATTTAATTCTGATAAATAATTTCGTAAGAAAATGTTAAAACAATAATAATTTTAAGTTCTGCGCATGCTCGAGTATTAGTGCAGCAGGTTTGCGCATTTAGGGGTTTACATAAGTATTTGAAAGGAGCAGTAATCGATCGGGCGATGTACGCGACCTCCATTTCTCACACAGAGTGCAGTGAGGTTCTTTCGTGTGTGGTGTAAAAAGGGTGTTTATCCCTTCAAAATTGTTTGAAAATGGTTAAAATGGAACATGACGTAAGTAAATAACAAAATAGCTGTACGAATTTCGTATAAGTATCGTTTTGTTAAACGTATACAACTTAATGTAAGCATAACCGCAATTTGACCCTATGATTTACTGTAGCCAGTTATGTCGTAAAAACCACGAGTTATTCCTATTTTCCGTTATTTCTATTGCATGTGTAGTATTTTCACCATTAATACATGTCTTTATTGATTATAATACAATTTATACATGATTTATTTATTGTAATTCGATTTAAAGATAATTCTATATATATTTTACATAAAACAAAGTATGTAATTTCAAAATAATCATTTAATAAACTGCCCGTAAAAAATGATTGTTAGAGATACTAATTTTGAAAGCAAGAATTTGATTTTACAAAGAGTTTTGATACTTTTTGTTGAAACATTGGTTTATGGCTTTCTAACGGGTCATTTATAGCGTGGCGTACCGACGCTACGCCATTTTGAAAAGGCTTCAAACGTATGATTGTACCGTGATTTTGTTGCTCATAAATGACATTATTTCCGATGTTAAACATAAGACAACTATAATTACGTCTAATTTCTTGGTCAAGATTTTGTTTCATTTAAATATCATATTGTGTTTTGCGAAACAGAAAGGTTTAAAACTAATTGAAATACTTTAAGAAAATTCGACAACTTTTATTATACATGTAATTGTTATATGTACATCATTATGATATAACTATTTCAAAGCAGACGGTGTTAATAATACGATCACGAATTGAAAATTTGCTTTCTTATCATCAATTTCATCAATTCATGATTATAGTTTGCAGTATAACTTGTCAAAACATAACAATGTCTGCTTTTACATTAACCCTTAACGGCCCAGATTTTTTTTCAATATTCACCCATAAGACAACGGAAAATTAGATGAAATTTTAAAATGATTGTAAGGATAAAAATTTAAACTGTACCTTTAAATTGGTTTATTTAGATGTAAGTTCAATATATTTAGTTGATTTATAATTTTATAAATGAAATTAATTTTTATAACTTTGTAAAGTATATTCTCATAAACTTAGTTTTTATTTATTTTGTGCATGATTTATTGTCTGAAAATTTGATTACGTGTATTTATTTTTAAAATAAAAATTATATTACACTTACAATATTAGAAATGTAGTATCCTTGTAAACACAAAACTACACTGAATATCGATTTAATAGATTTGTTGTGAAAATTTCTCAATATTTACACCTTGAATTATTATATTATGGTAACTATTTTTTTTTTGTCTAATCAATGAACCAATGATTTAACACGTTCCATGCCACGTGGGGCGTATACGACCTCACAAAATTTTCCGTTCAGATTTCTTGCATTTCTCATTGCAAAACAAAGAATTTTATTATGAAAAATATATTGTAAAGTTAAATATAGGTATCTTAATATCATGTATACTGCAAAGAAATTTATTTAATCGTAAAAGTGTGGGTGGTACACGCCTCACACGGCCTGAACATAAAATCTTAAAAAATGGTGTGGCATGGAACGTATTAATAAGTTGCAATATTGGATAAAAAAAACTGCAGCAATGAAATTGAAAATGAATTCTTTTCATGTCCCTATAATGGGGCCTTTCATTTTCTACAGCATCAGTGTTATGTATATATATATATATATATAATGTTTATTTCCATCCATACAATGATACAGATTGTTTTTGGATATAAGTATCTACGCAATACAAAATTTTCTTACAGTCTTTGGCGACGCGTGTCTTTGGCTATACTAATATACTATTTACATTCGCACCATGTTTCCTATATACAGTCTCATATACTCTACTATATTTACACGCCTTAATATTTACTTTTCCCTTCAACATTTCTTCCAGCTCTAGTTTTAGCTCCCTCTTTTTGCCTAACTCGTTCACCCATCTGCCAGTATCGGCACTGACTTTTTCGAGCATTCCCTCGCACTTCCATATGTGTAGTGGTTCGGTTGCCTGATTGCACATTATGCATTTTTCCCCGACCTGTTTGTTTACGTATAACATATTGCCCACATTCCCGCAACGCAGTCTCGCCCATTGTTCCTTGTCCAGCCCCTTTATTCCTTTTTCCTCCCAGTACGGTTCTCGCCCTAATTCTTTCTTTCTCTCTTTATATTCTGAGCAATATCTAGAATGCATCAGTGTTATGTACAGGGTGTTTCAAAAATATTTGTCATGGCTTTCGGGGGTTGTTCTACACCTCTGGATCGATGGAGATTTGCGAAAAAAACCTGCCGCAAAATTCGGGAAAGGGTAGCAAATTTTTTTTATTGGCTCATCCTATTCGTCTTGTTACGTAGGTAAAATGTCTGAGAGGAACGATGGGTCAGAAATGAACCGTTCTTTCGCAAATTAACTTTTAATTGGGCCTTCCGATTAAAATTTCGCCGATAGTTAAAGCAGAGGCGACCTAAACGAAGCTAGAAAATAGGGCACTGTGTCACCGAACCAGAAGAGAAGTGTAAGTGTTTTTACTCTTCTTCCCGGGTGGGCCCTTGAGTGAACCCGACACCGAACGCAGGTCATTGACATTTTCTAGTCTTTTTCTCTCTCTTCAATTATGTTGCCTCTGTTTCAACTATTGGAGCTAGCAAGGGTATCTCATGTGTTTCCTTTCGGAAGGTCGGCGACTCGAAGGCTGTCGTATGGGCGAAATTTTAATCGTAAAGCCCAATTAAAAGTTAATTTGTGAGAGAACGGTTCGTTTCTGACCCATGGTTCCTCTCAGACATTTTGCCTACGTAACAAGACGAATACGATGAGCCAATAAAAAAATTTGCTACCCTTTCCCGAATTTGCGGCAAGTTTTTTTCGCAAATCTCCATCGAGCCAGAGGTGTAGAATAACTCCTGAAAGCCATGACAAATATTGTTGAAACACCCTGTACCTATAGCGGGACCTTTTCACTGTTGAAAATTAATATTTGATTAATTTGTCTCTTCCTTGTGGCTCTCCATGAAAATTAAAAAATTTCATATACTATAATAATTAATTCACTATGTACAGCATTACCTAATCGTATATGAATATATGTGCATTATTTAACTTTAAAAGTTAAATACTTACTATTATAGTATAAATAATAGTTACTATTGATTGTTTTTGATTTGACAAATTTTACTGGTTATTTGCCAAACCTGTTTTGCCAATTGGGTTAAATAAGTGCTTCTCTCATAATATTTGTATGTGCATGTGATCATATATATAGTTTTATTTTATGTAAACATACTCTTATTATATTGACATTATTTTACATACATATATACATACATTGCTCTAATAAATTTACAAAATGATACTTCTGATTACACCAAAATAGAACTAATCAAAGTTCTGAAATAGATTAACATATTCAGTTCCAATAAATATATTTATAGATCAAAAGTCCATAATTATAAATTTGTATAATTTAACATATCGACTGCCATAGTAATTTTCAGGATTCTAATATAAGAAGCTAATTTTATTTAATTGTATTATATTATTAAAAACTCTAATTATAATACATACTAATCACCAAAAAGCATAGAGAATGTGTTTTGTTAAAAAAAGATCTTACAAATTATCTCATTGATTTTGAATGAATTTTGTATGATTATATTTTCTGCTCATTTATTTATAAATTTCTTGTTCATGCAAGTCAGTCACGATATTTTCACTCATATGCTACTAATTTAATCATAGCTGCATGAATATGAAAAGTCAAGAAACTATGAGATAATTTGTAGCAGACAACCCAGCTATGAATGCAAACTATGAGTTATCTTGTAGTTTCCAGTCAATGAGTTAATGGTTAACTAAACTAAACATGAATATGTTTTTTTTATTTTACCTTTTCTGTATGTATTATTTAATACAGGCACATTTTGAATTTTACAGGATGGAAAAAATGAACCAGAACATGTTAGAAAATTGTTTATTGGTGGTCTAGATTATCGAACCACTGATGATTCTTTGAAAAAACATTTTGAGCAATGGGGTGAAATTGTGGATGTAGTTGTTATGAAAGATCCAAAAACCAAACGATCTAGAGGATTTGGTTTCATTACTTATTCTCGTGCCCATATGGTCGATGATGCTCAAAATGCAAGGTTGGTACATTGAAGTCAAAACGTATTGCAATCGCAAGTATATAATTTCTATAATTTAAAACTCTTTTACAGACCACATAGAGTAGATGGGAGGGTAGTTGAACCTAAAAGAGCTGTACCTAGGCAAGAAATCGGTAGGCCAGAAGCAGGTGCGACAGTGAAGAAACTGTTTGTTGGTGGATTAAAAGATGACCATGAGGAAGAGGATCTCCGGCAATACTTCCAGAGTTATGGAAGCATACATTCGGTCAGCATCGTTACTGACAAAGAGAGTGGCAAAAAACGTGGTTTTGGTTTTGTTGAATTTGATGATTATGATCCAGTGGATAAAATTTGCTTGCAACGTAATCATCAAATTCGTGGGAAACATGTAGATGTTAAAAAGGTAAAACCAATATTATATGTAAATCAAGATAGATATTTCCTGCAGTATGTTCATGGCATTTTTCACGGTTTACTGTATAGGCTCTGAGCAAAGCGGAAATGGCTTCTGCATCTGGTGGTGGCGGAGGTGGAGGTGGTGGTAGCCGAGGAGGACAAGGACTTGGAAGAGGTCCACGCGGTGGTAATCAAGGAGGCGGCAATTGGGGAGGTCGTGGAAGTAGTGGCGGCGGGGGAGATTGGAATAATGGTGGTAATCAGGGTGGTTATGGTGGAGGTAATCAAGGAGGTTGGGGCGGTAACGGTCCTTGGGAGAATCAGACGCAAGGTAAAGGTTCGCAGAAAGACAAATTTTCCTTCCATTTCTTTAAGTATAACGAGTTATACTTAAATACTATATTAGTGATTTTGAGACTTTTCTAACTGAGATTTGTTTTAGGTGGTGGATGGGGAAGTCAGGGGGGTCAAGGTGGGTACAACAGTGGTGGAAATTGGAATAATGAGAACTTCGGAGGAGGGTATCAGCAAGGATATGGCGGTGGTCCAGTGCGGAATAATTTCAGCTCTGGAGGAAGACCAGCACCCTACGGTATTAATATGGGTCCTAGTGGCCGACAGTCTGGAGACTCGAGATGGCTACCACCCTTTGGTGGACAAGGTTGCTTCCGTCCTTCTCAAAAGCCAACGCGTCTGTTGCGCACCTTGGGCAACCAATGATTAACATAAAGGGTCTAGCCGAATAAGGGGGTCAAAAGTGCCCTTGAGCCGATTTTATTCGACGATGGGTCATTTGATAGGTGATGATTAAGGGTGTGCAAATACCCGGCTCGTCGGGCTCGGGTCGGGCCGAAGAAAGTCGGTCGGGCTCGGGCGGGTACCCGACACACTCGGGCCTAGGGGAACCCGACTGATTTCGGGCGGCCCGACTGGTCTCGGGCCGCCCGACTGATCTCGGGTATTTCGTCTGCTTCGGGCCAACATGGCAGACTAGAGGCTGTTCGGTGTAACTCTCACGCTCCATGATACCGGCGATTCAGTGCGAGACACGCTCATGGAGCATAAGAGTTACACCGAACAGCCTCGAGTCCGACATCTTGACCCGAAGCAGACGAAATACCCGAGATCAGTCGGGCGGCCCGAGACTAGTCGGGCCGCCCGAAATCAGTCGGGTTCCCCTAGGCCCGAGTGTGTCGGGTACCCGCCCGAGCCCGACCGACTTTCTTCGGCCCGACCCGAGGCGTCGGGTACCCGGCACATGGCACAGCCTGCACACCCTTAGTGATGATGAAAAACCATTGCACACAAATTTTTAATCCGATACCTTCACCGGGAGGGTAGTTATAGGGTAAAATGGAAAAATCAGTTTTTGCCTCATTTTCCCCAATTAATGTAGTGCAAAAATTCCAAAAAAATTCTGACACATTCTAAACATGGATGTACACGTTAGGGATTTTGTTCAGATTTTTTCTTTGCAAGTGTCACTCATGAAAAATGAAAAACCAAAAAAAAAATTTTAAACATCGATTTCGTATTGAAATCTTCCGAGCACAACTTTTTCCTTTTTACAGTAGTTGCATAATGTTATCATTGTTATACCCTAATTTTTTCAGATTTTTTGAGTACGGTGCATCACTGTCGGAAAAATCAAAATCCGATTTCTGGGACACATTTTGGGCTGAAACTCGCCCATTATCTGCCATTCTTGCATGATTTTAATACAGTATGTTCATATTGTGACCTTCAATGTTTCTGCATAGAAATATGTAGATGTTAAAGAACAATATCGGGATAATTAAATAAATTGCTGATTGTATGGTCTTTATAACCTAGAATTTTAACCGTTCTTTCAAAAGCATTAATGGCGCAGTGGCTATGGTGTCTGCCTGTGGAATGGCTGGACACTTTTTTGTCGCGGGTTCGAATCTCCATGTGGGACTTAAGTGTTTTTTTTTTTATTTTAAGACATAACAATATTCAGTAGTAGCTTTAAAATGTTTCACAGATACTTCTAAAAATAAGTATACAGTACACCTTTTTCTTCATCGACTCTTTCCAGTCATGTCACGATTTACAATTACAAGTACTTTTTTACATTCTGTATATTGAATTTTATATTTCTTTCATACTTAAAATATATTTTCATACATTGCAATAAACCAATATCTATGAACAATATAAAATGTTTGAGAATACTTATAATTGCAAAACGTTGCATGTCTAATTGTATTTATATATTTTTCTATAAGTTTTATATTGTTGAAAGGCATAAAAATATCTGTGAAACATTTTAAAGCTACTACTGAATATTGTTATGTTTTTAATAATAATAAAAAAAAAAAATGACAGAAAAAAACTTAACTCCCACATGGATATTCGAACCCGCGACAAAAAAGTGTCCAGCGATTCCACAGGCAGACACCATAGCCACTGCGCCATTAATGCTTTTGAAAGAACGGTTAAAATTCTAGGTTATAAAGACCATACAATCAGCAATTTATTTAATTATCCCGATATTGTTCTTTAACATCTACATATTTCTATGCAGAAACATTGAAGGTCACAATATGAACATACTGTATTAAAATCATGCAAGAATGGCAGATAATGGGCGAGTTTCAGCCCAAAATGTGTCCCAGAAATCGGTTTTTGATTTTTCCGACCGTGATGCACCGTACTCAAAAAATCTGAAAAAATTAGGGTATAACAATGATAACATTATGCAACTACTGTAAAAAGGGAAAAGTTGTGCTCGGAAGATTTCAATACGAAATCGGTGTTTAAAATTTTTTTTTTTTGGTTTTTCATTTTTCGTGAGTGGCACTTGCAAAGAAAAAATCTGAAAAAAATCCCTAACGTGTGCATTCATGTTTAGAATGTGTCAGAATTTTTGGGGAATTTTTGCACCACATTAATTGGGGAAAATGAGGCAAAAACTGATTTTTCGATTGTAACCTATAACTACCCTCCCGGTGAAGGTATCGGATTAAAAATTTGTGTGCAATGGTTTTTCATCATCACCTATCGAATGACCCATTGTCGAATAAAATCGGCTCAAGGGCACTTTTGACGCCCTTATTCGGCTAGACCCTTTCTTTCTTTTTTTTACGATGATAACAATTTGTTGAACAGTTAAATAGTATGAATTTTTTATATATGAAAGTTTTTCCAAAATTCAAGTTGCGCAAGGAGCGTTCAGCATAATATTGCAGCACTCAAACCAGTTTTAAAAATCCCTCTTACTAAGATTTAAAATGTTACATTACCAAAGTTTTGAAATTACGTAAATGATAATTAATCCGCCTATACTCTGATCGTTAATTTAAATACTAACATAATAAAGTTCATAAACTAACCGAAGCATTCAAATTCCAAATGTACTATTAATGTACATAGAGACTAAGGCGCGATGTTGCAGTGAGAAGGAGCGCCTTTGTCCATTTTTTCTTTAATGTGTAATAATATTCGTTTGCTCATGATACTCATAAAGTAAGAACAGTTATCATTATGTAATAATTTTTGCCATAAAAGAAATGGTTTTAAAAAACCTAATATTCATTACATGAGTGTTATGTCTTTAAATAGTAAATACAAACAATGTAGAGGAAAATGATGATATATAATAATTTACAGAAATTTGAATTTACTCTGTTCTTGTAGTAGCATCATTTAGTATAAAATTTTTGATATCTTGTCAGATTTTTGTTTACTAATCGTCTTCAATTGTATGTATTTCAGGCCCCATGGGTGGCGGTAATTCTGGCGGAGGTGGCGGATATGGAAACCAGGGTGGTTACGGTGGTAATTCTCTCGGAGGTGGAAATATGGGAGGCGGCGGTGGCGGCGGCGGCGGCGGTGGTGGCGGCGGCGGCGGCGGTGGTGGCAGAAGATACTAAATCGTCATACTCACGGATGCTCCCCTCACATGGTAAGCGTAATTTTCATGTTCATTATTATTGTATTTAAGAAACTGAAATGCCACACAGACGAATTGCTATAGAATATGCGTCACTTTTTTGTTATTACATTTATGAAATTGAGAAGTATATTGAGACTCTATATCAGGTTATTTGATACCATCATACATTTTTACCATTGGATAGTTAGTGCTTCAAATAATTTTTTATTGTTTATTCTAATGCTCATTTCCTGGGATAGGAATTGTATTAATTATAATAATACAGAAGGACTGTTTATTTTTATTTTCTCATTAACATGTTAATGAATTTTGAATACTTAGTTCAGTTTTAGTACATAGAATTTGGACCTCATTGATCAAAACTGTTATATAACATTGCTGTATTATTTTGGGCAAACTGGGTTAAAGGTATTGTAAATTTGGAAGGTGAAAAGTATCCCGAAAATATAGCCAAACTGAAACTATTTTAAACAGTCTATTATTAAATTATACCAAGTAATTGGCAATTATATTTAAATGAAATTATGCAATCGCATTCTTTTGTAATAGTAATTACTAATTGCTTTTTACTAATTTATAGTATTATGACAACATTCTATCATAATCAAATAGAATCACGATCTGTATACAATATTTCATAAAATAAAAAATGTTACTTCCTATTTGTTTCGTATCCAAAATATTTACAGAATTCATTGCTGCAGATAATTAATAGTATAACAATACCATGTTCGTAAACGTTTTACATTTTAAAGAGCAGTCACATATTTTATTATTTTAAACGGTAGTAATACACACACATGCCTTTTTGATGTTTGAGTAAAACAAAAGAATACAGTGGACTTCCATATAACGTAACGAAAAAATTGTGACTAGTATTCATACAGTGCGATGATCGCGCAAGATAAATTTAACATTTTCACATAATTTCTGATTCTTTGTTTAGAAAACAAGACGTATATACTTACCTGGCAGTTAAAAAAAAGTAGCGGTTTATATCTAAAAAGAATAATACACACACACACACACATTTAAAAATCTAAGAGGGAAATAATTTTATTTATCTTTTAATAACATTTTTATCTTGGGGCCTTTGATCAGCCGACGCTTCAGAACGATGGCTCTAACGCTTACAGTATGATGTCCCATATAATGCGATTTTCTATTACGCGGAACATATTCTCCGCGTTGATGGGAGTCTACTGTAATGTTTAAACAACATACAAACTGGTTGTATGTAAGTGACATAATAGAATCGTTATGATTAGTTATGTATTTTTCTTCGTAATGAAGGACGGCTGTTTGTCATTACGAAGAAAAATACATAACTTGTCACATTTGACGTCACCGACCGAACAAAAACAACCTTCATCTTATAATAATCGTTATGATTATAAAATGTAAAATCACGTTTTACAACAAAAATAATTGAATGCTTAGAAACAGATATTGAAGTAGTTTCAACTATTGCCAAGTATTTGGTATCAGATACACATGTAGGTGTTTGACAATAAAGTTATTATATGTACTCTTTATTTAAATTTATTTCCTGTATAAGATCTTGAAGCTTGCCGAATACAATTATGTTAGTGTACTATTTTCTACATTATTCGTGTCTAAAGTTGTTCTAAAGTTGATATGTTTCCTTTAAATGCGATAACTTTGATCACTTTATTCGTAAAATATTAGGATCCTTGTTCGATTCTGTCCTCTTAAATTATAAATGTGTTATACACATCTTGAATATAACCAAAATCTCAATGGATTCTCGTTCGCAGTCATGAAAGTAATACGTTCTTTATGTCAAGATATAAATTATTCAAAAATACAATTAATAGTATCGATAGATGATTGTATTATATTGCACATAATTTCTAGCTCAAGATTGATAGATTCTTACAGTTTTGAGTATTTTCAATCATCTTAACTAATAGATTTATGACTTTTGAACCTCAGGTGAACCTACTACTTGTCTTCTAGTCGCCAGTACTTCTGTACTGTTTAGTATTGGAGCAGGCAGGGCTATAAGGCTAGAGACAAGACCAGGCAGGACAATCAGGATACAGGACAGAGAAGCGTCATCTATTAGCTCGCAGTGAGGGAGGCTTATTGCCTGTATTTCTTTTGGTATTTAGCACCCACCATATTTATCCTACACGTTCAACCGGTCATGAAAATATTGCATCACAATTTTCTAGACCGTGCTTGCACCTTGTGCGGCACATATGATATCCAACAGGAGAGGCAATTTATTATCTACATTTAATTATCATCATGATCAAAATGCGTTATTTCGAACATAAAACATGTCTACTGTGGCTAGGGATACATCCGTGCCATCCAAATTTATGACTTCTGTATGACTTTAGTATATTTTTTCTGTAATACCTTTAAATGGCTATGTAAGAACTATACAGTAGACATTGGAGAGCACGATTGTTTCTCTAATTTCTTAAAATATAATGGAAGTAACGGTCCATGTAAGAATCTAGGTTTTACTACATTGATGCAGATTTTTATTTCCCAATAAGAGAGAAAATGAGAGATGGACAGAGAGAGAGAGAGAGAGGTGATTCTTATATAGACCAGAAAGTGTCAGGATAGAAGGCAAAAGCGTTGAATGCAATTAAACAGTGAGTTTAAAGGAGAATTAAAAATCACGAATGTCAGTTTAGCATTTTGTAGGTTACCTAGATTAATTGATTATTCTTTAAGTTGTAATGTTTTAAGAGTTAGCTAATAAAATGACCAGAACCTTTTCCACGTTACTTTAATTTATGGAAAAAGATGATATGTCATTAGGATATGTGAGGTAAAAGGATAGGAATATATAGTTAGATAAGGACACGTCTAAGAAACGATAGATAAAGATATCGGCGAAAAGTTTCAAATAATATGTATAATAGAAAAGCACATTTGTACTCTCTTTCAACTGTGTAGCCAACGAAAACATTTATCAAAGGCTTCATATTTATTTGTATCCACAGTATTAAATAATTTGTACATAATCAAAACCCATGACCAATTCTATGTAGTTTTTTATAACGTGTCATTAAGATACACGGATTTATAGATGAAGGGATACGTTGGACTTCATACATGAAATATATACGCTATGAATTACATGAACATTTTCAGTAATGTCTTACTGTACACCGGGTATACTCTAAGTGTATTCTTTAATTTTTTAGCTTCCTCCAAACAAAAGGTTACGTGCAAAAACGATTTGAACAAGGAAATACAATTATATCCAAAGAACTGTTTTTACGAAAATTCAAACAAAGTAATTACTCAGTTACATTAAACAGATGAGATATGTTACAACTATGTTTTTAGCATGCGCGGTGCCATTACTTTCCTGGTGGAAATGTATCTACAACGAACTACAATTCTCTACAATATATTGCTACAACATTGAACAATTTTCTACAACTTGACCCTATCTTCACTGTGTTTAATTTCAACAAATTTCTGCAGCGAAATACGCGGATTGGGACAGTATTTTAGAATTTCGTGAATAGTTGTAAAAAGTTGTAAATACTATACGGGTTTAAAATACGTTGTATTAAGAAATACTACGCGCTAAACTCTTGAAGGCTATTTTCGAAATTTTTAGATATGACGGAAAGTTGTAGAATATTGTAGTATTCTATAAGATACTACAACAAACAACGCGCTGGGCTAGCTCTTGAAAGATATTTCCAAAAATTTGTAGATAAGACATCAACTTGTAGAATGTGGTAGAATTTTGTAGTATTCTATAAAATACTACACCAAACTATGCGCTAGACTTTTGAAGGCTATTTTCTAAATTTTTAGATAGGACATTAAAAATTGTAGAATTTTGTAGTATTCTATAAAATACTACAACAAACTACGCGTGCCGTGTTTTAATAGACATCATTCTTTCAAGTTCCATTTGTCTTAGAGTAGCAAGTTGTAATTTGTTGTAAAAATTTGTAGTGGTCTACAACTTATTACAATTTATTCCATAAGAGAATTGAGTAAGTTTTAGTGAGACGTTGAATGTCGTAGAATATTGTAGTAACGAGCTACAATTTTCTACAACCACGCAAAATGTTGTAGAAAATTGTAATTTGTTGTCGAGTCGCATACAAAGTTGTAGATATATTTCCACCAGGGTTACCAGTGCTGTAACAAATAGACACAGATAACGTACTTCTATTTATATTACTTAATTGCTTCTCGTATCCCTATCAACTAAGTCCACTTTAAATGCAGACTCAAATCAGTGTTGTGCAGGGTGTAATGTTAAAGGGAAAGTTATATGATTATGTCTGTTATAACACAACATTTTCTTCTAATTGCAATTATATTTACTGACTTTAATATTTCTCACAGCTGCTGCAGACATTCAAAGACATTTCCAATCTATCGTTTCATTGTTAGATCTTTTACTTAGTGACGATTTCTTCAATTTACTTGTCCTAAATTTTTCCGGTGTTAAAGAATTTCATAGACATTTCAAAGCAGTAAATATTATATGAATGAAATTATAACTAAAGGAAGCTTAATAAATTTGCGTAAACAATAAAAATATCTTTATGTCAATTCGAATTATGCTTTTGTAATTGTTCAATGACCTTATTGTATTTAATGCAAAATTGTCATCTTTTGTCAAAAGGTGCAATTCACCATTTCATAATACTGATTACGAATTTTGAGTAATAGTTTATTTAAATTGTATGCACCATTAACGTAGATTATGTACAACACTGATTATTATATAAGAAAACTTTTAACTTTAGTTCGATGTTAACTGCAATCGGACGGAGTATTCTCATTACACTTACGTTAGTTTAAAGTCGATGTAGTCTTTATAAGTTTATTCGGTTCACCCCTACAGTCACTTTTTGCAAACAGCTAGATATGTCGCTAATGTTTTATTTTTTGTGGTAAGTTTAGTGTGACTGTTAGGTAGTGGAGTTACGGAATGGAAGCGACGTATTAGGTAGGTAGCTTTGTCTTACGAACGTAACGTATTCTTGATGAACAAGGATAGTTAGACTTGTTTGTTGACATATATTTAGCAACGAAGATTAGAAGTGCGAGTGAAATAAAGGAAGAAACTATAAACGGGCAGGTAGCAGAACAAATGGATTCTGACCTCTGCAGCAGACTAGGCATTGCTAGGCTTCTTGCTAGCCTCTGTTGTACAACTACAGGTAGGAACATTAGATTCATTTGTTTAGACATAGGGAAATGAATGGCAGAATGTGCATGATGTAATAGTGTTTTATGATATTTCTGCTAAAAGCTGGTTATTTTATTATTTAACGGCTATTGTTTCGTGTTATGAAAGAATTATCGGAATGAACGCGAATTACTATTACGTTACAATCGTGTTAGTGTCACATTATTGGTAAACATTTTTTGTCTGTGTGAAAGAAGTACTCTTGTATATTATGTAATAATTATTAAATTCCGAAAGGACATTTCAATTTTCTATTATAAGCACTAGCAATATAGGAAAAGTATTCCTCCTTCGTATTCTCCAGGAAATTACACTGGGACTGTAAATATAAGTCACATCAATAGGTACTAACATGAGGTGTAAGCATAAAGAAATTTTGGGATAGGGAGTACATGAAATTTCAAGAAAATCATCAACATTAACGAACGGATTTTGTTCGAAGAATTTTATGAAATTTTTACTGACACACTTGATGGCTATTATATTTTGTGGAATAAGTTTCAATTACATTTATAATTAAATATTAATAATTATCTACTTATAACAGCGGAATAGTAACACATCGATCACTGTGATGTAATTTTATGTTATAATTTCTTTTTTATGGTATTATTTTAAAGGACAGCGGTGATATGTATGATTTCAATTATTTCTTCTTCTTTGACCATTAATAATTGTTGGGAATTTTATACAGCGAAATATTAAGAATTAATTTTTTCTTGAGCAGAAAATCTAAAAGATAGAGATGCTAATTATTATTATAATTTTCTTTTACTTTCCTTGTATTAATTGCTATCTTTCATTTTCATTAATTTCTGGTTTGGGCTGGTACTTCAAAGTGCTCCGCGTCCTTCCTGCCAATCTCAGACGGTCGTCGGTGGAGGTAAGTTACAGTAAGTCTAAATATAATATAAATTATCGTATCTAATCCTTTGCAGTTTTATAATATAATATTATTATACAGGTAAAGTTATTATTCTTTATGTCATAAAAACCAGAAAAGAAGGGGTTTAAATAGACAGGGTATTATATTTATAAGACAGACACTGTAATAACATAATTGCATTTATCTTTATTTTTATTTTCTTAAATTGGACAAAAAATACATAACTGTAAAAATAATATCATGATAAACAGTACTCTATGCAATTTTTTATTCCAGTTAAATTTACAGTTATACAATAATGGTTAATAATTTTTAATAATTTATTACCTCACAGAAATGCGATATGCAAGTATTCTTACAATTACAGCATAGCAAGCAGTTTTAGAAGTTTCTTTATAAGTTAGATTAAAACTATTTAAAAAAAATTCTGGTCTATTTCCAGCGATTTTAATATACATTTTTCTAACTTATAACAATAAAATGTTTATAATTGTTAAGACAATTTAATAAAATTTTATTACAGTCAACATATTCTTTTTTTTTCTCATGCGAAATCCTGAATAATAACAGGCATTGGAAATATCATTACGCCTTTTTATAATAGCGTAAGCCAGTGTTTCTCAAAGTGGGCTAAGGCAAAGGTGCAAAAAGTTTGCACGACGAAGCCGTCCTTGGAGGAGCTCTTCCTGCTATTCCTCTCGGTGCACTTGAGAGCTCGCTGATTGACTTGCCTTTCACTTTCCAGGCTCGAATATATTGGAACGAGCGTGGTGATGCATTGGGACGACATTGATATTTAACCACTCGCTTTGGAAAGACGTGCCAATTGTTTCAAGCTTGAGAATGCTTTGTATGTCATTGCTTCCTTCAAAATGCTCTGCGCAAAGTTCTAATATGATAATTTACACGTTCAACCGATCAGTACTGAGGTACTTACACCATTTTCACTGAAGTGAAACTTTTTCTATTATAATTACATCATTACGAAGCAGAAACTTTATAAACACTGACAGATAGATACTCAGCAGACCTTTGCCTTTTTAACGTCAATATTTAAATATTCAATATGTTAGGAAATTCATAAATATTATACAGAATTAAATAGCGCCGGTCACCAGTGACCCCCGTGGTAGTCACCGTATAAAAGCTAAAGGCAACTGAAGGAACTAATTAGTACCAAAGACTGGTTTTGCGGTATCTATTTGCAGTATTAATTTTGACCTCAAATGCGGTCAAATTTTAAAGTATTCGTAATTATACATATGAGGGTCTACTTCACCGATTTCAATGATTTTCGGATATGTTGTCGGATTCCCAACTGTATAATGACTACACAATATTTTCGTAATTTATTTTTTAACGCGATTTTTCACTAGCAATTTAGTGGAATATGCCTTCACAGGATGCCACTGAAAAAAGCGACTTGGCAATGTGAAAATCTATTAAAATTTTTTGACACGAGAAAGGCTGGCGTTTTGCTATCGCGAAATTTTTAAAATATAATTGTCGCCTCGATACGCCACCACGCTTGTGCTCATAGGTAGGTACGGCCGTGACTCCGAGAGAGTACCTATGTGTGAATCAGTAACATTTCGGCTGTGCTTGGGATGAATAAGCGGAGTTTCTCCAAGGACGGTTCTGCCGTGCAGATTTTTTTCTGTACCTATGCTCTAAGGGACCGAGAATGAGTCACTTATTAATTGATATTTTGAGTTTGTTCAGGCAAACCAGATGCGTCCTTATTGAATGCACATTTGATGATGAAAACTTGCCATTTTCTGAATAAATAACTGTTAGTCAAGAAGTGTATCACTAGCCCATGTTTTAATTGTAGATAATTGTAGAAGGTCCGCGAATTACCTGATAAGCTGTAACGAGACCGTTATGCAGAAAATTCTGAAAAAGTTTGAGAACCACTGGTCTAATTGTAAGTTGTGTAACTATTGTTTTCATCTTTAGCGCCCGAAAATGAGATCCATAGGTAAAAACAATGCACTTTTTGAAGCTTTCCTGATTTATCACAGCTCATATGGTCCATACTTTATATTTTAAGTAGTATATATGTTGTAAAATTATAATTTCTTACTTATAAGTATTGTATTTAATATTTTTTAAATCTATGCTAGGAAACACTCCAGTTAAAAGTGTAAATAAACTTCTCTACACCACCAATTATTAGTATAGTAATTGAACCTCTATCAAAGTACTGAATTTATTCTTTATCGTATTTTGCGATACCTTAATATGGAACTTCAAACACGTCATAAATTTGTATGATGTATATTTTTCAGATTTTCAATAAACTTTAAAACGATTGTAATTCTTCGCTAATTTCATCATCTTGTAATTATTCGCTAATATCATCACGTTCAAGTATAATATGAAACAAGATCTAATAAAATTTAACAAACTTTTCATGTGAAGCAAAGTTGATCCTTAAATATAATAAAGAACTGATCGTAAATGTATATAAGTTATTGTACGGTAGGGGTGACCAACCCGCGTCCTGCAATGAACATTTTTCCGTACCGCGAGATTATCATCAGTATCATTATTGTTATATTATCTATGTTTACATGTAAGAATAATAGTAAATACACTAATAATAACTCATTATATTGCAAATTTTCACTCCGAAAAAATGCTTATAGTGGGTCTAAATCTAACATGGGGATATATAATTTTGTATGCGTCCCGCGGAGTTATGATGCATTTTCAAAATGGCCCGCAAGATCATTGGCCACCCCTAAATAGTTCAGTTTATACGATTCGTATTTTAAACATTTGTTATTTCAAATTTACTTTAGCTTATCAATTATGTATAAAATATTTGCATTTAGAATTGTGAGATTTATTTCATATAATTACCAAAATTTAAAATATAGGTTTTCATAAAAATATTGATTACTCTAATGATGTACACATCGTGCAGAGTAGAAATGCAATAACTTTTAATGACATCAGTTTAAAGGAGCTTGATAATCAAAATTTTTTAATATTGTTACACCTGGCGGAGGGTCTACCGCGTTTTGGCATTTCTTTATTTCACAATTACAAATACAGTATGAAATAGAACGTCTGTTCTCTACGAAAGCTCGGTAGCGACTTCCTGTATAAACGTTTCCGGTCGTCAGGCAACGACCGGCCGATCGATCCATCGACTTCGATTCGATACTCGAATCCAGCGGGTTCGAGGGAACAGCTTCGTTCTATACGCCAATATGAAGTTGGCGTAACACTGCCCCCTCCTCTCGAAAAGCGGTCGTCTCGACCGCGGTGACTTCAAATTGGAGAGCCCAGTTTTCAGGTTATTTCTTGAATCCATAACCTTTGTAAAACTGCTTGGGAACCCGATGCCTTAGTTTGAAGAGGAAGTAGACAACTCCAAAGATAACTGGTCTACTGGTGTGGCTCCGATCAAACTAACGCCTCGACATTTGTCCTCCGACCCAAGGGAAAACCACCCAAAAACCTTGAGTGAGACGGTGGCATTTCATCGATTCGGTAATCAAGTTCTTTTCTTTCCAGAATCCTTTTCCGTTTCATTTTCTTGCGGAATCTTGTCCCATCTATACTTCAAATCCATCTTGCGTTCTTAATTCCTTCGAAGGTGTGCGGGTATCTTCGAAACGGGCAAGTCGATTCACGTGCACCACCTTCGGCTTCGCTTTTGGAGAACGAACAATCCTGTAGATTAGTTCGTTCAAACGTGCCTGTACTACGTATGGGCCTTCCCAATTGGCTTGTAATTTTGGGCATTTTCCCTTCGTGCGTTTTGGATAGTACAACCAAACTTGTTCTCCGGGCACGAAGGAAATTGGCTGGGAATGTGAATCGTACCAGGTCTTCATCTTCTCGCTGCAAAGACGCATCCGTTGGCGCACGTACTTATGAATTTCTTGAAGTCTTCTTTTTGTCTCCCCGACGAAGGTGTTATCTTCTATAGTCACGGGGGTTGGCCCTCTCAAAAGGTCAAGAGGAAGACGTAGATCGTGACCCATAAGTAACGTAGCCGGTGTGTATTGCGTCGTTTCGTGCCGAGAAGATCGGTATGCCAGGAGGAATAGCGGAATCCATTGGTCCCAGTCCTTTTGATTGTCTGCGATATAGAACGACAAATACTGCAGCAGAGTTCTATTCATCCTCTCTACGAGTCCGTCCGACTGAGGGTGGAGTGGCGTCGTCCTCGTCTTCTTGATTCCGAGCAACTGCATTAGTTTCTTGAAGACTGCCGACTCGAAACTTCGACCCTGATCAGAATGGAGCTCTAGAGGAACACCATGTCGACTCACCACCTCTCTCAGGAGAGCTTTAGCAATTGTCGCCGCGCGCTGATCTGGCAACGGAATCACCTCCGGCCACTTGGAAAAATAATCCACCACTACCAGCGCGTATTTATTACCGCTTGATGATTTCGGCAAGGGTCCAAACATTGTTGGAAACTAGAATACTACGAGCCGATCCCTCCAAGGACGCCACTAAGGCTAAAGCCTTCTTCGGTGCATCCCAATTATTCGCACAGGCCACTGCGTCAAATTGAATTTTATATTCTTCCCAAGAAGAAGTTCCATTAAACATAGGTGGTTTTAGTGTATACCCTAATTCCGTACGCGGGGGAATCGGCTGCGAAACAAGGGGAGCCGCGATCCGTGTATCCCCCGTAGGAATCGGATCACGACTCTCCACAGCAACAAGAGGAACAGAAACTTCGGCGTTCTGGCCGATCTGTATCGTGAGCGCTCGTAGCTGGGCTTCGAGCGCTCCAAACCTCCTATCGAGGGCTGCTCTCTCGGCCGCCCTTTCTTCCGCTTCTTTCTCTCGTTCTCGATTCCGTTGTGCCTCCGACAATTCTTGTTGTCTTCGCAACTGAGAACTCAGATTCTCCAGAAGTCTTTCCAGACGGTCCGGCTCCTCCGCAGGCGTAGTGGGTCGGGAATTTTCTTCCCCTCTATCCAGCATCCCGCTTCCGGCACCAATGTTACACCTGGCGGAGGGTCTACCGCGTTTTGGCATTTCTTTATTTCACAATTACAAATACAGTATGAAATAGAACGTCTGTTCTCTACGAAAGCTCGGTAGCGACTTCCTGTATAAACGTTTCCGGTCGTCAGGCAACGACCGGCCGATCGATCCATCGACTTCGATTCGATACTCGAATCCAGCGGGTTCGAGGGAACAGCTTCGTTCTATACGCCAATATGAAGTTGGCGTAACACTGCCCCCTCCTCTCGAAAAGCGGTCGTCTCGACCGCGGTGACTTCAAATTGGAGAGCCCAGTTTTCAGGTTATTTCTTGAATCCATAACCTTTGTAAAACTGCTTGGGAACCCGATGCCTTAGTTTGAAGAGGAAGTAGACAACTCCAAAGATAACTGGTCTACTGGTGTGGCTCCGATCAAACTAACGCCTCGACATTTGTCCTCCGACCCAAGGGAAAACCACCCAAAAACCTTGAGTGAGACGGTGGCATTTCATCGATTCGGTAATCAAGTTCTTTTCTTTCCAGAATCCTTTTCCGTTTCATTTTCTTGCGGAATCTTGTCCCATCTATACTTCAAATCCATCTTGCGTTCTTAATTCCTTCGAAGGTGTGCGGGTATCTTCGAAACGGGCAAGTCGATTCACGTGCACCACCTTCGGCTTCGCTTTTGGAGAACGAACAATCCTGTAGATTAGTTCGTTCAAACGTGCCTGTACTACGTATGGGCCTTCCCAATTGGCTTGTAATTTTGGGCATTTTCCCTTCGTGCGTTTTGGATAGTACAACCAAACTTGTTCTCCGGGCACGAAGGAAATTGGCTGGGAATGTGAATCGTACCAGGTCTTCATCTTCTCGCTGCAAAGACGCATCCGTTGGCGCACGTACTTATGAATTTCTTGAAGTCTTCTTTTTGTCTCCCCGACGAAGGTGTTATCTTCTATAGTCACGGGGGTTGGCCCTCTCAAAAGGTCAAGAGGAAGACGTAGATCGTGACCCATAAGTAACGTAGCCGGTGTGTATTGCGTCGTTTCGTGCCGAGAAGATCGGTATGCCAGGAGGAATAGCGGAATCCATTGGTCCCAGTCCTTTTGATTGTCTGCGATATAGAACGACAAATACTGCAGCAGAGTTCTATTCATCCTCTCTACGAGTCCGTCCGACTGAGGGTGGAGTGGCGTCGTCCTCGTCTTCTTGATTCCGAGCAACTGCATTAGTTTCTTGAAGACTGCCGACTCGAAACTTCGACCCTGATCAGAATGGAGCTCTAGAGGAACACCATGTCGACTCACCACCTCTCTCAGGAGAGCTTTAGCAATTGTCGCCGCGCGCTGATCTGGCAACGGAATCACCTCCGGCCACTTGGAAAAATAATCCACCACTACCAGCGCGTATTTATTACCGCTTGATGATTTCGGCAAGGGTCCAAACATTGTTGGAAACTAGAATACTACGAGCCGATCCCTCCAAGGACGCCACTAAGGCTAAAGCCTTCTTCGGTGCATCCCAATTATTCGCACAGGCCACTGCGTCAAATTGAATTTTATATTCTTCCCAAGAAGAAGTTCCATTAAACATAGGTGGTTTTAGTGTATACCCTAATTCCGTACGCGGGGGAATCGGCTGCGAAACAAGGGGAGCCGCGATCCGTGTATCCCCCGTAGGAATCGGATCACGACTCTCCACAGCAACAAGAGGAACAGAAACTTCGGCGTTCTGGCCGATCTGTATCGTGAGCGCTCGTAGCTGGGCTTCGAGCGCTCCAAACCTCCTATCGAGGGCTGCTCTCTCGGCCGCCCTTTCTTCCGCTTCTTTCTCTCGTTCTCGATTCCGTTGTGCCTCCGACAATTCTTGTTGTCTTCGCAACTGAGAACTCAGATTCTCCAGAAGTCTTTCCAGACGGTCCGGCTCCTCCGCAGGCGTAGTGGGTCGGGAATTTTCTTCCCCTCTATCCAGCATCCCACTTCTGACACCAATGTTACACCTGGCGGAGGGTCTACCGCGTTTTGGCATTTCTTTATTTCACAATTACAAATACAGTATGAAATAGAACGTCTGTTCTCTACGAAAGCTCGGTAGCGACTTCCTGTATAAACGTTTCCGGTCGTCAGGCAACGACCGGCCGATCGATCCATCGACTTCGATTCGATACTCGAATCCAGCGGGTTCGAGGGAACAGCTTCGTTCTATACGCCAATATGAAGTTGGCGTAACAATATCTTTTTATCATAAAATGTGTCTTGGCTTTTATTATTGACAATACATAGTTTGTATTGTCACTGTTTAAAGAATATCTATGAAAAAGAAGAAATACTGGTTTTATGGTATCAGTATAGTTTTTATTTAATAATCGCAAGAGAAAATACATGTATTTTTAGTTCTAACTAATATTTCCGCATTTGCTACATTGATAATAAGGGTGTGCAAGTTGTTATAACGAAACAAGTATACCATAGCATTATATTTTTTGTATCTGGACTTACGTTTGATTAAATTATGATATATTATGATGTCACTATGCAAATAATTTTTTTTGTACAAAATTTTGTATAGATCAATAGCAAATCTAAAATGCCATTAAGTACTTACAGTCCCCATCAAAAAGATAGCACACGTGTGCTATCTTTAATTTCTTAATAACGCAAGCATATTTTTGAGTTTGCAACCAATGATATTGTAAAATTACGAGCTCAGGATATGCGGACTACGAGAAATAAGACACAAAATCACAACGTTTTGTAAACAATGTGAAAAACCTGGTGAATACCAAAGACGAAATGATAGCACATGTGCCATAGTAACAAACATTTATTTTAATTAACAATGGATATATACAAAACGCTGCTTATTTAATAATGGGTACATCTCCCTTTTGTTTCTATTATCTCTATCATACGCTTAGGTAATGATTTATAAAATTTTTGAATGTATTTCTGGATTAACTTATTCCCCTGTACTACAATACTGTTTTTTAACTCTTGTATATTATTATATTGTTTTCCATTGTTAGATACATTTTGGGAAAGCTGTCCCCAACAATTTTCAATAATATTAATGTCCGGAGAGCGAGCTGACCATGGAAAACTAGATATATTGTTGTCCTTAAAGTAAGATTGCACGAGTTTTGCAGTGTGAACAGCTGCATTATCTCGTTGAAAAATAAACCCTGGTCCAGAAATACGTTCTGCATGATTACTTAATTGATCTTTTATTAAATTTAAATATTTCGTACTGTTCATTCTTCCGTCAATAAATTTTATATCAGTGTTTCCAAAATACCCAATCGCTGCCCAAATCATTGCTCTACCACCGCCCATTTGTCGTTCGATTTTTTTAAATATCTTTTTTCGCACGTCATGGAAATAGTACTGAAAACCATCCGGGCCGTTTAGATTAATTTTTTTTAAAACAAGACTAACAAAAATCCGACGACAAATGTGCGGTGGTAGTGCAATGATTTGGGCGGCGATTGGGTATTTTGGGAAGACTGATATAAAATTTATTGACTGAAGAATGAACTGTGCGAAATATTTAAATTTAATAAAAGATCAATTAAATAATCAGGCAGAACGTATTTCTGGACCAGGATTTATTTTTCAACGGGATAATGCAGCTGTTCACACTGCAAAACTCGTGCAATCTTACTTTAAGGACAACAATATATCTAGTTTTCCATGGTCAGCTCGCTCTCAGGACATTAATATTATTGAAAATTGTTGGGGACAGCTTTCCCAAAATGTATCTAACAATGGAAAACAATATAATAATATACAAGAATTAAAAAACAGTATTGTAGTGCAGAGGAATAAGTTAATCCAGAAATACACTCAAAAACTTTATAAATCATTACCTAAGCGTATGATAGAGATAATAGAAACAAAAGGGAGATGTACCCATTATTAAATAAGCAGCGTTTTGTATATACCCATTGTTAATTAAAATAAATGTTTGTTATTATGGTACATGTGCGATCATTTCGTCTTTGGTATTCACTAGGTTTTTCACATTGTTTACAAAATGTTGTGATTTTGTGTCTTATTTCTCGTAGTCCGCATATCCTGAGCTCGTAATTTTACAATATCATTGGTTGCAAACTCAAAAATATACTTGCGTTATTAAGAAATTAAAGATAGCACACGTGTGCTATCTTTTTGATGGGGACTGTACAATTAGTAGTGTGTTCAGTCTCCACCATTTGCAATTATTACTTAACGACGTCTGAGCATACTTTCTATAAACTTTTTGGCGTATGAATGTGGGTTCGGGTGGGAGCACTGTTATAAAGAACTTATTGTTAGGAGAAAAGGTCGTAGAAAAGAATTATAAGTTGCCAATGCAATGAAGTCACTTGGCTTGAGGTATGAGATACGGGAAGGCTGTCTTCGCACCGCCTATTCCACCGCCTTATCCTGGACCATTTATTTCGTCGATAAGCACATTTCCGTCGAGTTATGCATTAAAATCGTAAATACATAAGGATGTGGAACGTCTCTATCCGTCAGACGAATCGGGGCAAACCATTCACGAAGTGACTTTCTTCAGGGAGAGGATCCGCGTTGATCCAGAAAATCTCCAGTGTTAAGCTATTTAGGCCGCCCAGACAGACTGGAATATTGCAGCATTGCGAATCTTGCACAATATTGGCAATATTGCAGCGGAACATTGCCGCAACATTGTCGCAACATTGCCGCAATATTGCCGCGACATTGCACAATTGGAACGAATCGACCATCTAGGTGGAAAAAAATAATAACTCGACAACCGTTCATTTCAGAGAAAAATGTTTTATACAAAAATTTCATAATATCGTGGAAAGAATATTGGTGTTATACTAATTTTTTTTTTATATTTCTTCAATGTTATTTAAAGATCAACTTAATTTTTTATACAAAAATCGGTAGATTTTTTTATAGACGTTCATTGTACAGGAAAAATAAAGAAACTTTTGTATAAGACATTTTCTTATTGGACTTTATATTAAAAAGATATTTAATGAACAAGATCCTACAAAAGCCTTTTTCGATAGGCGGTCTGTCCAGCAAACATTCAACAGCTATAACAAAGGAATATATGTACCTGCGAAGTTTTAGCCAGGTACTTTTCGGTACTTTTTAGTTATTCAATGTTTAAGTGGACCGTGTACCGTGATTTTCACCATAATTACGTAGCTTCCCAGACAGACTTGAATATTGCAACAATATTGCGAATCTTGCACAATATTGGCAACATTGCAGTGGCAATATTGCAGCGGAACATTACTGCAACGTTGCTGCAACATTGCAGTGGCAATATTGCTGCGGGAACATTGCAATGGCAACATTGAAATGTATGCTCAACATTGATGAATATACCCTATTATAGGGGCAAACACTCAATGGTTTTTAAGATATTTGCAATTAAAGTTTCATTGCCATATTTAAGTGGAACTGTAGAACGTAACATCAAGAGCTGCCGTAGCGTAGCGGCAACGTTCTGGGTTCGCACAGAAAAGACTAGGGTTCGAATCCCCCATCGTGGGTAAAAAAGTAGGAGTAAGTAAGAAAAAAAATCCCATTGCAAAGTGGCTTTCCCAGTCCAAAACTAGAATAAAAATCGTTCGAGAATTCAAGAACATCCAGTTATTCGATGACACCGATGGCAATTCGGAACAAATAAACAAGATAATATAATTATTAACATCAAGCGTAAACTCAGTAACAAATCAATATTACTGTTTTTTTTTAAATTCAAAATGTTTTTTTTCTATTGAATAAATGCAATTATCACAAATAAATGTTTGTTCATCCAACCAATATTCCAGCAATATTGCTACAACGTTCGCTATATTCCCGCAACGTTCGCAATATTCCTGCAATATTCCCGCAACGTTCGCAATATTCCTGCAATATTGCTGCAACGTTCGCAATATTCCTGCAATATTGCTGCAACGTTCGCAATATTGCTGCATTGTTGCTGCAATATTCCCGGCAATATTGCCGCAATATTCCTGCAAGCTACAAAGTGGCGGACATAGGAATATTGCAGCAATGTTGCGGCAATATTCCCTGCAACGTTTAATGTTGCACGGCAATATTGCTGCAATATTCCAGTCTGTCTGGGCGAGTACGCGGCTTTGAATGGGTTAATGTAATTCTTTCTTTTCACAATCCTACATGAGACCAGAAGAAATCTCTATATTTTTGGAATAATAGAAACAAGGACTTTGAATTTTAAAATATGCATTACTCGGTAATTTCGCTTCATAAGGGATAAGACGTTGGAAACTAGTAATTCGAAGAAGTATTACACAACCAATGAAAGTCTATATTTGGGGATGTTTCAATATTCGGGATTTCGTTGAATGCCATGTGTATTTCGTCCGTTTCACTATTTCTTCTGATGCAAGACTTTTTCTATTAAAATCGTATCTTTAGAGAGCAAAAATGTTAAAGGTGAAATTGGTTCTATATTAAGCAGTACTTTACATTTTTAATAGAAACATATAAAAATTGAATATAGTAACGAATTCATGAGTATTATCGTTTGAAAGTCGTAAGAAATTTCATTGAATTTGTTACTGGCAAGGTCCAGAGATTCGAGTTTTTAAAAAGGGAATTTATTCAACCTCTTAAACTCTACTTTTAACAAACTACAAATCTTACTACACTACTAGAATACTCAAAGAATAAAGAAAGGCTTATAAGCTAATACGTTGATCGATGCTAACTGGTACTGATGAGGATTGGTACTGAATGCTCTTCGTCGTCGTTTGCGCTTTTATATTGGCGTTATGCGTATTCGATGCGTATTCGATTTGTAGCTGGTGCGTAGTCATGCGTCGCATCTTCGTGATAAACAGCACATATAGACAATAGGATGTCTATCGGTTACGTTCCTCCCTGGGGTGGAAAGTTCCGTCCCGGAACGTCTTTTTTTAAGGTATGACCATATTGTCGGTAATGAACAAGACGTTTCTTCTTAATTCTTCATGGAGTCTTCTATTATATATCTCCATGCATTCAGCACATGTTTCTATTCTTTGGACGAATAGTAACGGAAGGTTGCAATCTGAACAATTCATAGGATAGTGTCCTATGGCGCAAACGTGTGCTTCGATAAAATCGGCGTCGAGATATTCGGGTATAGGGAAGAAGCAATCGTCGCAGATTCTCTTGAAACCTGGTTGTGTATATACTTCCACAATTTCTCCTTTTAAGCATCTAAACCTGTCTGTGCCTAAGTAATCTTCTTGGCCTTCTATTGATTCGTCAGATAAGAGGCTTTCTTCCTTCGCTGGTCTATAAGGGTGACAACACATCTGGAACATATTAGATTTTATATATTCGGTACTCTGCCTCTCTTATACTTCCGATGTTGTGTATAAGATGGAGCGTCGCTGCTATTTTCGTCAAAAGTTCCGGAGTATGTTCGTATAGGTTCCAAGCTCAACTCTGTTTCTTGATTTCTTGGACATTCATGGATTGTTTCTTCCGTGTTTGAGTTAGGTCCGAATGTACAGGGTGTAAAAAAATTAATGGTCATGGCTTTAAGGGGTTGTTCTACACCTCTGGATCGATGGAGATTTGCGAAAAAAAACGGCCGCAAAATTCGGGAAAGGGTAGCAAATTTTTTTTATTGGCTCATCGTATTCGTCTTGTTACGTAGGCAAAATGTCTGAGAGGAACCATGGGGCAGAAACGAACCGTTCTCTCACAAATTAACTTTTAATTGGGCCTTCTGATAAAAATTTCGCCATTAGTTAAAGCAGAGGCGACGTAAACGAAGTTAGAAAATGGGGCACTGTGTCACCGTACCAGAAGAGAAGTGCATGTGTTTATGCTCTTACCCCCGGGTGGGCCCTTGAGCGAACCCAACACCGAACGCAGGTCAATGACATTTTTCTAGTCATTTTCTATCTTCGTTTATGTTGCCTCTGCTTCAACTATTGGAGCTAGCAAGGGTATTTCATGTGTTTCCTTTCGAAAGGTCGGTGACTCGAAGGCTGCCATATGGGCGAAATTTTGATCGGAAGGCCGAATTAAAAGTTAATTTGTGAGAGAACGGTTCGTTTCTGACCCATGGTTCCTCTCAGACATTTTACCTACGTAACCAGACGAATACGATGCGCCAATAAAAAAAATTTGCTACCCTTTCCCGAATTTTGCGGCCGTTTTTTTTCGCAAATCTCCATCGATCCAGAGGTGTAGAACAACCCCTGAAAGCCATGACAAATATTTTTGAAACACCCTGTACAATGATTGTAAATTATTGTACATGGTCTGAAGAAATACCCTAAACATTGTGTTATTTTCGGACAGCAATTAGCTTTATATATTAGATACAGGAAACTTCCGATCAAAGTTGAATATCCTGCATATGTAAGGTATTTTGTAAGTTTTTCTGTCCAAGTAAGAGTTCTTTTTCTGAGTGATAGTTCTTCGATTTGTTTGTTTAATTCTTCGACTGTGGTTCCTAATGCGTTCAGTTGTGAGGGGTTTAAAGAATCTTCGCTCAAAAGTTCTAATTGAAATTCAGAGGAAGAAATGTTCATTCTTTGTAATTTCTTTATCATCTTCAGCTCGTCGATGCTTCCTTTCAACATTATGTCGATTGATTTATTATTTAACGTTTGGCTAGACTTTAATACTGTTCTGGATGTAGTGGCCGTGCACCCTTTAGGTAGATGAATTATGCTCGTTTTCCTTATTTTCAAGAATATTGGTTGGTTTTCCGAGCATACTGCATGTAGCGTTTCTTCATGTGAAGGTATTATAATCCAATCTTGATTGGTTCTGAGTTGAATGTACAGCGTATTTTGCAATTGTATGTAATGATAACAACATTGAGATCCTTTGGAAAGGATCAGTTCAATGAGACAGGCATCCGAGTCTCTTGTAGAATAATCGGGATGTGCCCTTTTTATAAGATTTATATTGGTTACTTTCCTTATCTTCATTTGTTCTTCAGCTTCTATTGGAACGAATTTCGTTTTATCGTGATTTAACAGGATATATGGTATTTGTATATCGTGCACCATATAACCTTTTATCAACGAGTAGACTGGTATAGGTATCGCATGGTATAGTATGTAATCCAGAGGTTCTATTAATGGTATGTGAAAAGTATATAATAATTTTCCTTGGCTCATTGAAATTGTTAAGTCACTTATTTCGACTATCGTAGGGTAATATTCTTCTGATAGTGGTGTTGGGAAAAATTCTTCTTGAGAAGTGTTTTTAAGAGTCTTTATGAGTTGCTCAGGTGAGAGGATATATGGATGTATTATTCCTTTCTTTCCATCTATCAGTGCGTTTAAGAGCTGTTGTAGGTCTTCTTTAGTTTCTGAGTACATTAGAATGTGATCAGCATATAGTTCGTGTATTTGCTGGTTTAGTAGAATCTTTTCGCTGTCGTTTTTAAGGACTTGGAAATTCTCGTTTAGAAAGTGTGTTTGTTTTTGTAATTGATTGAATGTTCCAAGATTGCTTCTGAGGTGATTTAACAGGAAAGCTGTCTAATTTCTTACCAAATGAGCGATTTGCAGGTTGTCTTCTCTTAGTTTATCAATTTCTTGATTGTAATAGTCGGCATCTGAGGCCACCAGATTTCCAAAAAGAACTTTTATTCCTTCTCCAATAACATTTAATAATCCTCTTCTATTTCTCTTTCCTATGAAATGAAGTAGTGTATTTCTGTCTTCTTTCAGACGAGCCATTCTTTTCTGTTGAGCTTCAATTCTATGTTTCGAAGAACATATTTGGGGTTGCATCTTTATGATGCATAGTTTTAATATTTGGGCGAGATTTGCTTCAAGCTCGTTTACTGATTGTAAAACTGGTTCATAATTAATTCCGATTATCAAATTCCATATCGCGTGGTATAGCTCAGCTGGTCCTAAGATTTCAAGGTAGACTGCTTGATTAGGATCCAATTCTGATACATATATATGGTCATTCTTCTGTTTCTCGTCTTCCTGTTTCATCTGAATTGAATTGACTTGTAGGGCTAAAATTAGCAGAAGAAGTTCGAGGTTCATCTTCTTCGTAATTTTTCTCTTCTGTTCCTTCAACAAATGGTTTTATATCGTTAAAATGGTAGGTGACTTCTTTGAATCCTTTCTTTATTGTTGCAGCTTGATTGTTTATGATTCTTGTAATTTCGTAAGGGCCTTCCCATGGGGCATGTAATCGTGAATCTTGAGGTTGATGCCTCCTTACTAGGACTTGTTGTCCTACTTTTAAATTGTCTGTTATTCTGGCCTTTTCTTTAATTTGCATTCTTCTCCTTCTTTGGATTCTGTCAGAGACTTGTCTTTTTATATTTCTTCTCCTCCTTATCAGAGATTCGCATTTTTCTTTTTCAGTTGTTGATAATTCTTCTATGTCAAATGGTATGTTTGGTTTACAGTGGGTTGCCAAATTATTAGGGACAGTCACGAAAAAATTGTATTCGTGAAGTATTAGTCTTACATTTATTAGATTTACACCGTTTTCCAATAATAAAAGCTTTATTTATATAGAATAGTTATTTATGACATAAAATAAGATAAAAATTTATGGGAGATTACCAAGGTTGAAATAGCCAAAGAAATGATAACCACAAAGGTCAGACTGCTAGAAAAGCTGATAAGTGTATGGCATCGCAACCCGAAAATAAAAGAAAGTGTTAGAAAGTGCATAGAAAGCATGCCCACACTGCAAATCCAAGTGCGTTAAAAGCGGGTTATTTAAATGCACCAAAATGTGTAAGCACACTTCATTAACACGTCTAAACGTGTAAATGCAATTATGTGCATTCAAATAAAACACTTGAAAAAATTAACGTGAAGTTTTAACACATCTAATGCGTTATTTTACACGTTTTATCCGAGTAAATAAATAATACATTTTTTTTTGTATGTTAAATTTAAACACACTTCACTTTTATGCACGAAAGTGTATAAAAATTACACATTTCGTTAGAATTATACGTTTTTACGTGTTAGCCGTTTGTTTTTTATGTATTTACTGACCAGATATTTATCAGTTATTATTATCACTTAAAAGAGTAGAAAAACAATAACTGTAATTTTTGCATTATTGGTTCGCATCATTTGACACGTTAACCAATCATTCTCATCTATAATATATCGAAATATTCTTGAATGTGGTAGGTTGCATATTAATACCGGAGTTCCTGCACTCCTTTAAAATATTGAACAATCATAATAATATTTAATATAATTTTATTCAATTCTGTGAATATGTAATTGATTTAACTATAAATATGTAAGAAGGCAGATGAAACGAGTGAGAGAGAAAGTGAATGAATGACAGAGAGAACGAGATGATGACGTGAGAAACAAAAGACAGGGCAGAAGAAACAAAACAGTTGCAAAACAGCAGTGAAGAACGAAACGTGAAAGCGAAAAGACGCCATAACTGTTACTGCTTATTTTTATTAGTTTCTAAGTGTATGTTATAGTTATTGTTGGTTTTATGTATCTTTTTAATAAATGTTAGTTAATAGCAAGAAGACTGTGGGCACCATCAGAAAAGCAATCACCTTACATATATATATGTAGGATTGGAATATTTGAACAAGCGGCGGTAACATATGTAAATAGAGTCGTGATTGAGCAGCGGTGTGAAGAAGTCGTTTTTGTGTCCGAGTTGATCTGATTTGTATTGTATTTATTGTTCTAATCGTTTAATCGTTTTGTTCTAATAAAATATTCTTCTCCCATATATATTTATATTTTAAAAATAACGCACCTACGTGCTGAAAAATAACACACATGTACTGTGTTAAATAATAACACACCGGGAAACGTCTAAAAAGTGACTACAAGGAAATAATACGTTTATGTGTTTTAAAATAACACACTTGGATTTGCAGTGCAGGCGTATAGAAGCACTTAAGTGCAAATCCAAGTGTGTTAAAAGTGGGTTATTTAAATGCACCAAAATGTGTAAGCACACTTCATTAACACGTCTAAACGTGTAAATGCAATTATGTACATTAAAATAAAACACTTGAAAAAATTAACGTGAAGTTTTAACACATCTAATGCGTTATTTTACACGTTTTATCTGAGTAAATAAATAATGCATTTTTTTTGTATGTTAAATTTAAACACACTTCACTTTTATGCAAAAAAGTGTATTAAAATTACACATTTCGTTAGAATTATACGTTTTTACGTGTTAGCCGTTTGTTTTTTATGTATTTACTGACCAGATATTTATCAGTTATTATTATCACTTAAAAGAGTAGAAAAACAATAACTGTAATTTTTGCATTATTGGTTCGCATCATTTGACACGTTAACCAATCATTCTCATCTATAATATATCGAAATATTCTTGAATGTGGTGGGTTGCATATTAATACCGGAGTTCCTGCACTCCTTTAAAATACTGAACAATCATAATAATATTTAATATAATTTTATTCAATACTGTGAATATGTAATTGATTTACCTATAAATATGTAAGAAGGCAGATGAAATGAGTGAGTAAGAAAGTGAATGAATGACAAAGAGAACGAGATGATGACGTGAGAAACAAAAGACAGGGCAGAAGAATGCAAAACAGTAGTGAAGAACGAAACTGAACGAAACGTGAAAGCGAAAAGACGCCATAACTGTTACTGCTCATTTTTATTAGTTTCTAAGTGTATGTCATAGATATTGTTGGTTTTATGTACCTTTTTAATAAATGTTAGTTTATAGCAAGAAGACTGTGGACACCATCAGAAAAGCAATCTCCTTACATATATATATGTAGGATTGGAATATTTGAACAAGCGGCGGTAACATTTGTAAATAGAGTCGTAATTGAGCAGTGGTGTGAAGAAGTCGATTTTGTGTCCGAGTTGATCTGATTTGTATTGTATTTATTGTTCTAATCGTTTAATCGTTTTGTTCTAATAAAATATTCTTCTCACATATATATTTATATTTTAAAATAACCCATTTATGTATTTTAAAAATAACGCACCTACACGCTGAAAAATAACACACATGTACTGTGTTAAATAATAACACACCGGGAAACGTCTAAGAAGTGACTACAAGGAAATAATATTTTTATGTGTTTTAAAATAACACACTTGGATTTGCAGTATAGGTCCTGAAAGTAAGTTTGCGTCAATCCATGGTCATCTGTGAGCGGGTTGTATACCGGAAGCTCGGCCCGAACGATCCCATCGACTGCCACTGACTCGCGATGACAAATCAGTCATAAATCACGCCCTCAACCAGAAATTCTGCCTATCAGACAGACTAGGATTTTATAAACACATCTGGTTGCAATTTCCTCCACCACGTAGTCACAAGGAGTGAGATTTTACCTGTATGGGCCGTAAGCTCCATTCGCCCGAAAGCGAGTACTTCTGCAGCAAGATAACGCCCGGACGCACACCGCCGGACAAACCATGGATAAGTTCAAAGAACTCGATTCAATTGAACTTCTACCACACCCAACATACAGCCCTGACCTTGCTGCATCGGATTACCACCTTTTTCGATTAATGGCACACTTCTTGTAAGGCCGGAGATTCGACAACTTGTTGGTAGACTAACAATAAGTTGAATTAGGGTGTCGTGAGTTTTTCAAATCCAAGGACAAGGAATGGTACTGTTGTATCCCACTTCTGACACCAAATTTAGATTGTATGCCGTGGATGGTTAACAACAGTTTATTAAGAAAGAACTATTGCACGCTCGGAGTTTTAACAATTTTAGAATAACGTCGTCGCGAGATGCCGACCGTCAGAGATTCGATACAAAATTCCTGATTTAGTCTGTCTGAATTTTGTAATGAGACTGGCCTTTTAAAGGACCTTAAACTAGTGTGGTGGGAGGTTTGGATGACTCTGACTTCTCGTGACTAAGGTTCCAAAAGGGCGATCGCTTGTCCAGCGACTTTCGCGAAGACCAAAGGTCTTGAAAACATATTTTGGAAGGAAAAGCGATGACGGAATCGAGGATGAGTAATATTCCCTTTTGGACCTTGAATCACGTTGAGTAATATTTGGAGCTAATATCTTATTGTCAGAGAAGATAGCGAGTTTGAGAAAACGTGAATTGAGTTGGTATCCAACAGTACCGCCGTGGAATAACTCAACTCGCTAGTATGTAGATGGCTAGAGACCATAGAATCAAATGGTTTTTACTTCGAAACTTAACCCTTTCGCTACTACGGGCGACTATAGTCGCTCTACACAAGATGCCACTAAGGTACTACGGGTGACTATAGTCGCTCTACACAAGATGCCATTGTGGTACTACGGGCGACTACAGTCGCTCCACATAACATGCAACGATCGGTCTTCGATAGCGTGCAACTTTGTCGCAGGGGCCCGTTCAGTGGGAATACCGCCGCGGAGAACCCGCCCATAGCGAAAGGGTTAAAAACAAATTGTTTTTGTACAATTTACATTCAAAGTTTTGACAAAAAAAGCGCCCGGACTTTTGGTTCACCCTAATATTATAGGGCAAGAGGTTAATATATAAAGTGTCTGATACTAGTCCGTAGAAACGTAGTAAACATAATTTACAATAATAAGGAGGAAAATAAACGTATAGAAATTGACTGATAAGGATTTATTACAAAACTGTATGCTGTCGGTATATGGCAGGGATAAATAACCTTTTCTTTTTTTTAGTGAAGAGCCATTTTTGTTTAAATTTATTTGATGAATTCGACATAGAGATCAAAAACAGCCAAATAGGCAAATATATAGGCAAAATATAACACTAGAACTATCGGTGTTCAATCTATTGTATTTAAATACACTAAATAAGTATTTTGGAAACAATTAAGTGAAGAGCTGTAAAAGGTGATCGATTCAGTCATTTACCTATGCTTTATAAGATAGACATGGAATATCTACTTTATGACATTCATAAATTTGGAGAATTTTTGTAGGAAAGGAGCAATCAGTCATTTTGACTCTGTTGATAGCTCTAGTGTTAAATAGAAATGATTTAAGGTAAAAAATGAACTTGGTTAGATCGAAGCGCCAAATATTTTATACGAAAAAGTCACATGTGACACGCGAGCCGTAATTTGACAACACATGAGGAAAACGTAAATGGGACATTAATAGAACACTAATGTACAACAGTTATGCACTATATTTAAGCAGCATATAATTATGCAATCTTACAATTTCTGTTTTGTATAAACCTTTATTAGTCAATATTCACACAACATCTGTTTCTAACTTTTGTAAGTCGAATACGATCAGAATGTTTGTACAAACAAGTATCAAACACAAAATACATATATCTATATCATTAGAAAGATACATAAGCATATACATATAATACAAACATGTAATAATATACTAACATAGATTCAATTGTATATGCATCTAAAGAGGTTTTCAAAATAAGATTTTTCAAAAAAATTTCCTTACGGAAATCATTATCTTTGCAATTAAACTATAATGGAGCATCTCGAACGTAAGTACTTCAAATATTACTTTAAACTTTTTTCGTAGTCAAGTAGCTTTTATTTTTTAATACAAGGTGTTAACTCAGGATGAATTAATTAAGCCTTACAAATAGACAATATTTAACACTAACAATAGAAGTTTTAGGTGACAAATCATTTTTAACATGTTGAATGCTGATTTTAACACGCGAATTATCGATGGCTGGCGCTGCAAAAGTGAATACAACATTCACGAATTTGCTAATATCGGTCGTTATATTTAAAATACTAATTATCAAAAATAATAATAATCACGTTGCTGCATAAGTCACTTTCCTTTCCAAACGTGATGTTTCAGGTTTGCGTTTTAACGTGTCTAAAAATATTGTTACAAATTTTCGAGGAGATTTATTTGCCTATTTGTTTTCTTGGATACTTATATTTTTTTCTTCAATCATGGTGCTTTAGAAAGAGAAGATTTAAACAGGCAAAACTCTGCTTTAATAAAATGATGAAACAGAATAATTACGGTTGGCATTCAACATCTTAAAGATAAAAAATATTTTTGATCTGAAACATTTCGCCCAGCCCTGTACGTAAAGGAACTCAATAGATATAAGTGTACGCGATATATTTTCTTTGGTTGTCTACGTAAAAATACGTTTCGCAGAATATTTTTCAAATCATTTATCAAAAACATTTTTCAAGCGTATTACAATATTATGATGATCAGATATCATTGCGTTTAGAAATCGTGCAACATTTACAATTACGTTTTGACACAAAATACTTAAAAATATATAAGTATAAAATAATTACACTTAACTATAATTAAGTATAGACGACGATGTGATATTAATCAAATTTAAGAACGTAATATTGCATTTCATTACAAAGGTTATACTCGTTTAGGATAACGTAATACGACCAACACTAATTGGAAAACTGCGAGTCACAACTCATTCCAGTGTACAAGTTATATCTGCAGTGTAAGTTTCTTCTTTATGCCAAAAATTTAAATAGGAGATAATACGTTCGATGTATTATCAGACATCTCGCTTCCGCTACTACTATATTGCGGTTGTTTTATCAATGAAGTCTCACTGACAGAATTTGTTGGTACGCAAGAATGATTGGCCGTCGATCCGAATCCATCTTTGTACAGACACAGCCCGCAGAAACCACCGCTGCCATAAATCGGTAGATTTACGAGGCCGTTGGAAACTGCAAAATTTCTAAAAAGTACAATGTTCATTAATCTTTGATATTATCTGATGATGAATTGTAATAAACTCTTGTGACGTGATATTTTTTGTCTCTATGCATTTGAAAAATTGGTATCGAATAGTAGCTTCAGTTTTCGTTCTTACAATCAGAACAGTACATGTTTTTTAATTATATTTCTTAGTCATCTGCATAAAAAACTGGTTTATATCGCAATAACTTGAGTAACGTGGCTGAATAGCTCAAAGGCAGATTATTATGATTGGTAGATTATCATGTAACATGAAATAATCTATATTTTGCTCAATTTTCATATCTTCTGTTTAATTATATTTCGTGACAGGAGGTGATAACACAAATTATCGTTACCATAACACATTTCAATTCTGGCTTCGAAATTTTCTCAAAATTTTAAACTATTACTGTATTATAGTTACTGGTTCATCTACCATTGTTTTGCAATATTATTATTTACTCTCATAGGTACTCCAATTTTGTCTTTCTACCCTTATAATATTATTAATCTACGTATTTAATGCATAGTTCCTGTCACTGCTCACTGACAATTAGTCTCAAGGGTAAAAAGCACTGAAGAGAGTAGTTTATCTGCCTCTTAACAAATAAATCAACACGGTACCTACGTCTTATTTCTTTGATCTTTCAACTTGTTTGCGATACAAGTGGTTTGAAGAATTTCGCGATACTTACGTTGAAATCTTACAATCAAGGAAAAAAAAATGTAAGAAGAACGTTTCAGTCTAACTATTTAAACGGTGGATCGCGTGCAACGACGTTCCTTTTATCTCGGATTCGCATTGTTCTTTTAATACGTGGTTTATGGCTATTATGTTCCTGTATATCTTATTGTTTCTGTGAAATGATACTTTTTATCTGATAAATGAGATCATTTTATTTAATAGGCTTTTCTGATGTCCTACTATTCCGTGATATAAATGAAGTATATACGTAGTGTCATAAATAAAAAGATTTAGTTGACCGATCACTAACAAGAACATAAGAGAATACTTTATTTCCATGTGTATGAGAATAACTTAATCTGTAAGTGGTTTAATACTTCGGATATTTTGGAACATTTTATAAGAATCAGGGGAGTATTTTTAAACGTGCAAATTAAATTGTTACAATTGTTTTATTCATTGCTATAGCCCTTAATAGTTGTGATATTAAATAATGTTAATGATTTTTTGGGTAGCAACGTCAACTAGCTATTTTATCTTTATGATTCGGAAATTAAGTGAATAGTAGGACTATACTCATTGAGATATTATCAATACATCTAGAAAATTTAATTTCGATATCTGATGTAGTACTTTTAAAGATTCCTCAATTTTGCAAAATATGCAAAAATTGTTTTTCCTTTTCCGAATGTCTCTAAGTGATCTCATTGCTAGCTCATAAAACAAATATAAAAGGATAATATTTACTGTTAAATACTCTTATGTTTGCCGTCACAGTAATTTATTGTTACTCCAAGTATAAAACCGTGGTAGAAACAACCCTAAACACAGGATTGTCTGGAATACCAGAGGCAAATTAAAATCGTCATGGGAAACATAAGATGGATAAAATTCGGCAACAATGGTAGGCTTGTCAGCCCTTCAGAGCATATGGTTCTTCCCTTAGCAGCTTCTACGCCCTACCATGGAGCATCCAGCTAAATCATTATCTTGTCAGCGTTGATGTATTGCTCTTTCTTCATGATTATTACCACATCCATTAGTAAAACTGCATACAGATGCTGTCAAAATGCATTTTAGCGTGTTGTATTTACGTTCTATTTTAAAATGCAATTGAGTTTTAATACAGTTAATTCGTTATTAATTAATTCATTACATTTTATAACGATACGAATATTATTTCCGTTTAAAAAAAATATTTCGTGTCTATGATTAATAATATTTCGATACGGAAACGATTATTACCTTATTTTACTTGTTAATTCATGACACTTTGTTTTGATTTAATTTTGAAACTAATCTTATTCTGAAAATGTCAGTAAATTTTACAAACAGTAAGAAATAGTTAAAGTAATTGTACCCTGTACTAGTATATGTCGATAAAGTTAAACGTATCTCTCATATTTTGTAATACAATTATTTAATGTTTATCTAGATATTTTCAATGTTTGGTATATCATAAGTAATATATTATATACCTTTATTTTTGTTAATGCTAGCTTTACATCTAATTGTAAGAAATAGATACCTAACCCAGACTTATATACAAGGGAACATCCCAAGGTGCCAAGATGCCAATCACCGAATTTGATGAAATTTAAGTATGATGTAGTACTCGTAAAAATATTTGACACGTATTTTTTTATTGGCAATCGTTTACGTTAAAGGGGTAAAAACCGCCTCCAAATTTAGGGTCTTAAAGGATATTTCGTTGAATATCTCGAAAACCATGGGAGATAAAATAATTTCATCAATCGAAGAAATTAGTGTCTTTCAATGACGAATTTAATGGTATAAACTTTTTATAAAATTTTTATCTATTTAAACAGTATTCTAAAAAATAGTATATTGTTGGAAGTTTTACCAATTTAATGTCAATAAATCTTTTTGGGTATTTTTTTACAAAAACTACATATCCATCAAGAAACTACGGATAAGTAGGAACTTAGTTTTTTTCGCCAACAAAAAAGTTGTTGCACATGAAATTTTATCGTTCGACGCGAGAAAAAGAATGCCCACACGAGTCTTTTCTTATTCATAATTACTTGGTAGCTCTTACAGAAGCTGATTTTTATATATATTCACTGCTGCTTTTAAACAAATGGTGAAAGGGCAATTAATGTAAATTATCCTATATAATTATGTCAATAATGATATTCTTAAAAGAAGTGTTTAAAAAATAAGTGATTTTTACGCCATGAGAACTTCAAAGCAACATATTAAACATCAAAAAGTATCATATTAAATCCGTCCCATCTAGCGCATCTTCCTAATCAGCGATAAGCGACAGTTTAACGGCGCAATCGATCGTTTTTTAGTATAGCCGATAATGTATCTGGAAAATGGTAGTGTCAGGTTCTGTCGGGCAACCCGGTCTTCCGTAGTGCGTACACATCGAACAAAAGAGAGAAATTTGCAAAGCAACGGCTGCTTCCGGGCTACGATTACAATAGAGGTGCACGAATGCGGTACGTAGTACGCGGCACGCGAGTATAATCCTACTTAAGGCTATTTAGCGGCGTATCACATCACGAATCACTTCGCCCTACTCGAATCACAGACAACCCATCTTCCCCCGTTCTCTCTTCCAACTTTACTATATACACAGTACACACCCTCTCTTATTCTTTCTTCCTATCACCCCCTCTCACTTTTTCCCTTCCCCTTTCTCTTTGTCGAGGATCTTAGTATTATTCAGCCAATATGCACCTGATTCCATTAGAAAGCACTCCGTGAACGTTCGACAAACCGAGGATAAACGATAAATGCATTTGGTTTATACGGACGGATTTTCTGATCCACTTGCTGCGACAATTTGGACTTAGAGACCATACTAACTTTCCCACGCGATTATGACCTAAACGCCGCGGTGCACCTCCGGGAGGATGAAGTAATTTTCGCTCCTTGGGACATCGTAAAGAAAATACTTCTTGAATTCTTCACTGATATTTTTGACGACAGTTTTTAGATTCGTTTTTTTTTCGTGGTAGAGCTAATAAATATACCTGTTATATAATTATATGCAATATGACGTCGAAGCACTGATGAAATCGTTGACTTTGAAATATGTCAAAGTAGTTGGCTTTACAGTCTCAATAAAATGTTATTATTCATTATATTTTTATTATTCATGAAATAAATAATTGGTGATATCTATTTATTGTATCTGCACCAATATATTACTTTTATGAAAGGTAAAGCATTATATAAGTACAATAAAAGTATCTTAATATTACGGAGTTACAAATTGGAGTAAGTTAACTGTATATTCTTTGTGTGAAAAATAATAATTTCTATAATATTTAGCGTAATTGGTGTAAATTATATTTGAAGTACCTCAAAAGCAGCAAAATATATCATAAAAATTTTAACCGATAAAAAAGAAAAGATTTGTCATTTTGGTGCAGATACGGGCATTTGTAACATATTTCAATTTTAATAGAATTTATAAAATTGATGGATTCTATGACGTTTTAAAGATTTTTTGATTTCTAATGTTTTATAAAATGGTATTATAAATAAATCCTTTAAATCTGCTTACGAAATGCATTGTGTAAATAAATAATGATAAGTAATTAACCAATTTTATTTATTAATTTATTAGTGTTTTGAAAACCCGATTTCGCCGGCGGTAGAAATATGTAATAAATGTAGTACTTATGAATTTAGTTTTAACTCGAGCTTGAGTGATCTATTAAGTGATAATGATAATATTCTAAAAATTGTTTTTCATTAAAATTGTATAGGATAAAAGTGGGCGTAGTAAAATAACTACTTTCCCATTATCCATTGTCCTCTTACTATTATTTTAAACTAATTAGTTGTTAGCCCAAAGGTTCTTTGTGAACGTGATTCTATATTACACTTGATATTGTGCCGCGATAACTTCTAGGGATTAAAATTTTTGAAGGTACGTTGTTGCAAAAAGAAGTACTAGACTATTTTGTTAGACAATGCTTACAATTGGTGTTGAATTTATGTTACTAATGTTTTAATGACTGTTAGTTCTATAGTCTATTCGCTGCCATTTGTATTTTGACTTTCGTTAACCAATTGAAATACAAGAAGAAACGCTGGACATTGCGTTCATAAAGTTAAACGTCATCTTTGTATCTTGATTAAAAAGGAAGGATGAAAACCATTTATCAATCTTCTGTAGTCCTACATAATGCCGCGTAATTCTTGACGACTTAATAACTATAATTAATTTACGATTACTTTACGGTTTTAAATGTAATTCATCCATCACATGAATGTTTAAATATACACATACCTACTTACTAATTTATAAATCCAAGATCATGATAATGCTATACTGCGTGCCACATGCGATTTTGACATCTTGATTTGGTCAGTTGCTCGTAATAAGAAATGTTTCATAGGAGACTGCCCTACGTTTTTTAATGTATTGGCTGATATTTTGCAATATTGAGCAACAAGACGCTCACGAGAGTTAGGTATAGAAGATGTCAAGATCGACTGAGAAACCCTCTATAAGTACCAGTGAATATTAAAATATTTCACGGTATATCAACTCTATAATTTAAAAATATTCTATTAAATTTTAATTCTAAAATATTTAAGGTCTCAGTTATTTTTCATTGGCATTGTGTAGAAATAAAAATAGTTACCGATATTGCTGGTCGAGCTGCGCCTTTTCAATCCTTTTGTCTTTTGCACGTCGGTTCTGAAACCATATCTTAATTTGCGTTTCCGTGAGACGAAGAGATGCGGCAAGTTCGAATCTTCGTCCTCTGGAAATATATTCTCCTCTGCGATACTCGACTTCAAGCCTCAGCGTCTGTTCGCCGCTGAAAGTCGTTCTTTGCCTTCGTGGCCGTCCTTCTTTTCTTCTTCTGCGAGCCACTGCAAATGGTTTTTCAAAAATTATAAAAGTAAAATAAACAGCTCATCATTTATTTTGAGTATTATGACATTTTTTTGTTACTGTTTAGTAGAACATGGTAATATTAAATCTACAACAATTAATATGTTGAAAGTTGTGAGAGTTTACGGTGATCGGAACTCCAAAATTCAGCCAATTTTTTTGTGATTTCCAAACGATAATATTCACCCAATTTGCTAATGTGTGGGATATTAAAGTATGTACCTAATTGTGTATTTTTCACTTTAACGGTTCATCTCTATAAAACTGTTTAATAGAAAAAATTTAATTTCAATGTAAGTGACAAAAAAAGAGGAAATGTAGCTGGCATTAACGTGTTAAAGATAATATTTTGTCAAAGACGTATACAATAATAACACTGTTCAACAAATTTTAACTTTTTTTATTTTCTCAAATAGCAAATCGGTGATCCTCGTAGAGTTAGTCGTTCTAAACACGAATCCGTCGGCAGAATTGCTCCATCACCCTCAGTTTTTTAGTAAAATGAGTTTTTGTAAAAACACCAAATTTTGGCAGAAAATGAGGTCTTACGCGAAAAGTATAAACGCTACGAAGTTGAAATTGGTCTTACAAGATAGAGGAAATCATGCCGAATATTTTAGTGTATATAGTTATTAAAATTGGTTGTTGCAAATAGTAACAAATGACCGTCAAAGTTTAAAAAAGTGCGGATGCGCGAACTTACTATGCTATACTTTTACATTTTTATGAAAAGTTATTTATCTAGCACGAATTTGCTATACTGGATCGCATTCCTTAGACATTTCTAAAGAGAAAACTGCCACCAAAAGTTTCGGGAACAGTTTTCAATCCCGACGGGTCGAAAAAATATCCGTCGAGAACGTGTAATCGGCGTTCGACGCCATGCTGCTATTCTACGCGGGCCGCCAGTGTGACAGGGCCGTACCTACGCGTTATCGACGCCGATCTGACAGTACCATCCGAAGGGCGCTCAACTCTGATAAATATAAATGATCAATTATTTTTCATTAATATTTGTTTAAAGATATTATTTGTAACTTGGTCACCGCAAACTGTTAACGGTGATATAGTTCGTCGTTGCGATTTTGGTACCACCTCTCCACAAACATAACAGATAGAGTCTGGCTGATTTTTGCAACTTACGAAACATTGCAGTAAACGACACACACTTAAGACTTGATACAAAACAATTACCACTTGACACTTACAGTTAGTTTGAACCACTTGCCACTTAAATCTGCCTATACATATACACAAAAAGTTTCTCCTATAAAGTTTAAATATAATTTGTTATTAATTTATTATTTTAGAATCAAGTGTATAAATAAAATAAGATGAATATCGATATATATATAGATATGTCGATACTTATTTTATTTATATGCTTAATATATATATATTAATACTTAAAATTAAGTTCGCCTGAAAAAGGCTGTTTTCTTTTCTCAAATGCGAAGATTGTTTTCTATTTCCAGTTATACTGAATCAATGAAGTGCAGGAAACACAATGTCTCGGGAGAAAAAAAGTTTAGTCTTCAAAATTGGAACTAATTGCTATTGGTGATTTTAAGAATTTGTGAGAGGGAGGTCATTGATTTTTATTTGTTAGAAAAAGTTGGAGATGGTAAAAGTGGGCGATTTAGAAGTTGAGGGAATTTAGAAGCGTAGGAAACGAAGAAAGAACGTTAATTTATGGGTGCAAGGAAAAACGGAACGAAATGGCTACGGTATAAAGAGTCATGAGAAACGAAATTTTAGCGAAAGTGGTCTGTGGAAAATATCTGCTCTAAGTCGTTCTCGACACTTGCCATATGCCATGCAGACCTCCGACAAAGAGTTGGCCTGCGTAGAACATAGTGTCCCGTAGAGCATACATTTTATTCCGAACAAAGGAAATCATTTTCAATTGCTTAGCATGAAAAACTTAAACAACTGTAAGAACAGATCAGAGTTCTAACTAAAACATAAAAAAAAACAATTATTTATTTATATTTGTCAGAGTTGAGCGCCCTTTGGATGGTACTGTCAGATCGGCGTCGATAACGCGAAGTTACGGCACTGTCACACAGCAGGCCCGCGTAGAATAGCAGCATTACGACGAAACGCCGATTACACGTTCGCGACGGATATTTTTTCGACCCGTTGGGATTGAAAACTGTTCCCGACACTTTTGGGGGCAGTTTTCTCTTCAGAAATGTCTAAGGAATGCGATCCAGTATAGCAAATTCGTGCTAGATAAATAAATTTTCATAAAAATGTAAAAGTGTAGCATAGCAAGTTCGCGCATCCGCTCTTTTTTAAACTTTGACGGTCATTTATTACTATTTACAACAACCAATTTTAATAACTATATACACTAAAATATTCGGCATGTTTTCGTCTATCTTTTAAGACCAATTTTAACTTCGTTGCGTTTATACTTTTCGCGTAATATCTCACTTTCTGCCAAAATTTGGTGTTTTTACAAAAACTCATTTTACTAAAAAACTGAGGGTGATGGAGCAATTCTGCCGACGGATTCGTGTTTAGGACGAGGATCACCCATTGGATATTCGAGAAAAAAAATCGTGTTGAACAGTGTAATTAAAGTAGGATTTACAGTTTTCGAAGTAGATACTAGCTATACATACACTTTTCCCTGCGATCAACAATGGGCCTCGTAATGTAAAAATTGAAGTAAAGAAAGCCTGAGAGTTTTAAAGAATTGTTTAGTTATAAAAATTAATGTTGCATAGCAATAAAAAATTATTTTTATATTATCAGTTTTATTTTCAAGCCTATGATGGAGAAGAAACCATTGATGAATTTTTAATTCAGCAGGGTAGTCCTCAACTATAATATACGCTGTTACAATAAAATCGTAGGGCGATGAAGTTAAACAATTAGTAGTGTTACTAGTTTATGGTGTTAAGATATGTTCGCTGTTGAGAAACTCGTTGATGTCTGATTTGATTCATAATTATAACACGACGAATTATCATTCTTCGAAAACAATTTTACCGACTTGGAAAGATTAACAATTATGTTACTTGGCGTGAAAGAAAGGAGAATGTAACTTTGCAGATGATTACAGAGTATTATTGTCCATGGCAATTAATATTATAGAATACAGCGAATTGTAAGGTATTCAGGACGAAGAAAGACAGTAGAAGATTTAACATCGAAAGTTTCAGATAGTTACTGCCTGATTATGATTAACGCCTTATTAATTATTTCTTATAAAATGATCTATTGTTCCTCTAATCAAACATTAACTAATCAATTAGTCATTGCAAAATGAAAGAAAATGGTGGCACAGATTAATCTTTATTAGTTACATTGAAAGCAAGGAGGAGTAATACTCATCGGGCTTACTTTTGTACTTTTTATTGGCACAATTTAATACAATTATTAGTAACGATTTTTAGCAATTTAAAAAATTCTTCAGATTTGTCCTATTCTTCTATTCATATTTGTTCTATTGAGAAAATAAATTTTATAATTTCATACTAACTGAAGCATTCTTTGAATATTCTCAGATTTTATCTTCTATAAATTGATTAGTCTCCAAGTTATATATATTAGCCACAAAATCTGTAGTAACAACTCAAAAAAATTGATGAATGAAAGAGTGTTCTTTTTTGTTTCTAAGTAACTTGATGTTCACACGCGAATATCGATTAAATTAAATTAAATTATATCTACATAAAATTTAAATTGTGCTCTATAAAGCGCTCATGCTTTTATAAGTGATTGATAACGATGCAAGGGCAATTAGAAAAGGCACGTGCGACGGTTCTGTTTTGTTCCCAGCCTCGCCATTTCGGGATCCACCGAACATCTGGTTACGCGAAGAGGCGAGGAAAATGCGGTCTGCGGAGCATCGTTCACGATTAGTTACTGTTTTCTAATTAGCTCCAAATAAGTTTGCCAAACTAATGACGTTCGGCTTAGTCGTTTTCCGTTTATCAACTGCTTGCCTCCTTTATTTTCTTAATTTGTTATTCTGCCATTCCGAACGTTATACAACGAATCATGTATGGAAGGTTTCTCGACACTAGAATTATTATACCTGCGTTAAATCTATTATATTCTGATATTAAGTTAATGTTTGATGTTAAATAAATAAGTATATTAGAAAAACAGGTCATCTGCGTTTTATAAGATCAACGTGCTATATCTGCTCTATGACAGTCCTATAAACTTTAAGGATTTTTTTAACAGATTGGGAATCAACCACTTCGAGTAGCTTGGTAGCTCTAGTGTTAAATAATTTTTATATTGCGATTATTGTGTAATTATGTATACTGTCTTTGTGGTTTGATCATTTTAAATAACGTGAAACAGTTTAGTTTAGGTGTCACAATCTATACAGTTTTTGGTGGATTATAAAAATTTCTCAAGTTACAATATAGTCTGACATAAAAAGAATTTTCTCCACGGAGAGGTTCAACAATTCAGCTCCAATTTGGATTTCTTTTACTTTCGTGAATTTTTTTAAATTTACAGTTTTTGTGGCACCACAACTTACAATTATTGCATTTGATGATGACAAGGGTAAACTTAATACAAATTGAAAAAGGAATCAAGTTAAGCCAAGTATTTCCTTTTGCACCTCGAATGCTGTACAAAATATTAATTGATAATAAACAGCAATAAACTGTTAAATGAAAACATTAAAACTTAAATGAAATGTGATTTCCTTTTACCTTTTTGCACGTATTTTTCTTGAACGTATCTTGCATGTTAAAACAAAATTGGGTGTACACATAGTTCTTTAAGTCCAAAATCGAAATCAATTCAAATGCAATTTATTTGGAATAAAAGGCCAAATCGATTTTCATTCGGCATACGATTTGTAACTAATACATTAACCAGTTAGCTGTGTTTGACGAGTATACTCGTCATGCGTAAAAGCTACCACTGATTATTTAAATTGTAATTTTGACGAAAACTAAAATATATTTGTAAATTTCAAGATGTTTGCAATATTTTGAAACCATGCCGAAGTAAAACGAATAACTAAAGGGTATAAATAATTTGAAATAGATTTATGCTCATCTCTCAATTTTCGTGACCCAAAATTCAAAAGAATTGTCCCCACAGTTAACTGGTAAAGAATATCTGTAATATTTAAAAAAGAGTAGTCAGTTTTCTGAGTGATTGTACATTTAACAGAACCGGAAGAGATCTTTATGTCGATGGTACACAATAAATCTGGATACACTGAAACCTGAGTCATGAACGTAAGTAATCCATTGAAGAATAATTAGGAAGTAGAGAGAAACGATACCGGAAGATGAATATTGGAGGCTTCAGCGCAATCTGGCACAAAATGGAAAGAGGATCCTAATTGCTCTTTGAACCCTACTCTACGAACCTACTCGTGTGGATCCTTACACTTTGCTGAAAGGAATACTCGTGTAACAATAACGGAAGTTTGCAGGGACCTTCCTGCTAAGCATAATGCTTAAGGCACGTATGATAAATATACATAAGATTTAATTCATTTTTATTAATGATTTATTATTTGTTATTATAGAATAATGTGAATTACACTGACGGTGACAATTATTACATTGAAATAACAATACATAAATTTTCATATCAATTACATTTTAATCTATTATTGTTTGAGTATAATGATCAGGTAATAATTGTAGTAATAGTTAGATAATTAATTATTGGAAGGCAAATATAATATGTAGAAATAAAAATGTTTAATGTAATGCATGCGTAAGCTATGTCTGTTAATATATTTATGTATGTATGTTGTCAGAAAGAAATTGTATATATTTAAAGTAGAGTGAAAAATTCATCAGTTAGAAATGTTTATACGCCACCGCTTTCTTATCTTTTACATTGGCTAAAAAAGATGTTTTGGTGCTATGCCATTTATGTTTACCTACTCACATCTAATCCAGTCTCATATCTTATGATTCCCCAGAAAATATTATAATATTATTATTCTGATTTCATGCATATTACTTGCCACATATACATATCACAGAAGTTAATTTTCAAAATTTAACTTATCATGTTAAAAATTCAGAAAAAGTTCCGTCGATTCCAAGTAGCTTACATTCTTCAAGTTTGTCTCGAATGATAAAAACATAAGTAACACTATTTCCACATTGCGACTTTCGTACGTTTTACACGAAAAATGAAAAACTCGTGCCAAATCGTTTCGCTTTCTGATTTTATTGACTTCAATTTAGAAAAGAAACGTTGTAACAAGTATTATAAATGATACTTAATTGTAAGCAAAATTACAGGTTCGCTCCAATTAAACAAAAATAAAACTCTATAGACTAACGGGTATTCTGTTTCGCGCTTCAGTAAATAGTTCATTTCATTAATGTTCATCGTTGTTTCATCTCTTAGACCGCGGTACATTTATACACTGTGTATAAACAAGGCTTTCAATGACGAATATTGCAAGACTAGCTGCGAGAGACGGATATTGAGGAAAGTGCGTTTAACAATAATGATAATAAGTCCTTACGCCTCGAGGGGCACATTGTCACATGATGTATCTCATCCTTTCTTTTCTCCTTTCTCCACCACTGTTTCTAATATGAAATTTAACTGGAGTTAAGAGCATTCTCAATGCACTTTCTACATATAAATGTGGTTTTTTATTAAGTTAAAAATTAAATTATCATGAAATTTCTACATTTCATTATGCAATTTTAATTATAATTGAGTTATTGCAGTTTAATGACATTACTCGAATAAGTGATTATTCAGACTATTAACAAAAGGAGTGGCGATTAAAGAGAGACGAGTGATAAAAATAAATAATTATTATGCTCAAAATAATGGTTATATAATTATTACCTTTATAGGAATTGACGTTAACTCGCGTTATGGAAACTTTATTAATTTTCACCAAACTACAAAACTCTGAGGTACAAACTGTATTCGTGGCTAAACGAGGAAATACGTAAAAAGCTCCTTGGGAGGGCCGTGCGTAGTTCTTATAAACCCTCGGTCCTCCCTAGTCCTTCCCGTAAATCCTCGTTGTCCTCTCGTCTCACAAGTTCGAGTGAGAGAGACGGAAGGATTCCTGTCCTCGTCCAGGCGGGTACGAAAATTGTTAACGTCGCCCCGAGACGCACGAAGGCCACGGAGGTGTTCCGATATGGAAAATCCCCACATCTGTTGAACACCCCCTAAGGCCTCGGCCGCCTTAAGGCGACGCGCCCACCTAAACAATGGACTTGCCATAAACGACGGCTCGCGACCCGGCCCCCGTCTACCTCGGACGGTCCTAGACCCGCGAGGTCCCAAAGTGCTTGCACGTGCTGACTAATTGCACGTAGCAAATGGGCCCAGTGCAGAGTCGGCCATCCGAAGCAGATACAATGGCGGAGACCGGATCGTAAACCGTCACCCCTACACCTTTTATTTGTTTAATAAAATTTCAAACATTAAATATTATTTATAGCGCGTGTTATATTTTTTTCCTTTTATTAAAAGTTATTCTCAGATTTTCTGCGATACATAATTCTGTCTTAGATTCATGTGCGATACAAAGACGTTACTGAAGATTAACCAATCAGTATCTTTACATTATCCTGGTTTAGATAGCGTGACAAGGCTGTAACGGTAGTCGTGAAATTCTTCTTCAATCTTTTACTAGCTATGTGAAATTAATTTGAAAAATTTATTATATTTCAATACATTAAATAAGTACCACGGAAAAAGTAATTTCAAGGGATGCAAAAGATGATCGATTCGGTAATCTGTGTTTTATAAGATCGGTGTAGAATATTTTTAGAAAAAATTGAAAATCAACTATTTTGTATTGCTTGGTAGTTCTAGCATTAAATGAATATGCTAAGCCATTGAAGAAAGTCGAAAATAATGTGACAGAATATTAACTTTAATGGAGAGCTATGCCGAGCATCATCAGGCGTAGGACTCCAAACGGGTAACGTGTTAATGAAGAAGTAAAGTGCAGAAACGGTATAATGAAGAAATATTTTTGTACTGAATAATAAATTATTCCAGGAAATCTTAACGCTTGTTAATAAAACAATTGATCTATTGTAAACAAACTACAAATCCCTCCGAGTGCAACTGACTTACAGTTACTCCATTGTCATATTTGAAATGAAATACATTCTGTTCATCAATACAACTAATGCTATCTAACGGTTTAATTTTTACAATTTCTAAAAAATTTTTTAGTTTACGGCAATGTAACAGAATGCATTGCAACTTGATGGATAAGCTCATTTTTATAGATTTTTAACTTACAATTAGACCACTTTCACAATCCAGAGCAAGCTAGTTTCAAAATAGTGCACTTGAATTCAAACTTATAGAAAGATCTTAAATATTAAATCTATCACAACTTTGATGATGCAAAACCTATTAAAAGCTCGACGATCTGAAAGTATGTTAATAACGAAACTATATGTTACTAATGAAAAATCGAATGGAGTCTAACAATAAAAAAAGGATTACTTCAATGTCATGTTAGAAACATTCAATAATTATTGATATATTAACACGTAAATCACCCACAAAAATCGACTGTATTATCGTCCTGTCAATAATGTCATCCTGTTAAACAAAAGGCACTTCTTAAAGGAAAAGAATAATAATGTAACCATCACTGTTCAGAACTTGAAACTGCTTACACAGTTTACGAATCTCGCGTTTTATTTAATAAGTCAGTGATTCTTCGTGTGTCCTGCCATGACAACGGCTTAAGGGCCAGCCGAGTAACGTTGGGTTTTGAGGAAATACGACGATGTATATTCGACATTGAGATGCGGCCAACTGCGTTTCGTAATCTCATCACAATATCGCTATGAGGTGGCGAAGCGGGATAAACCCTCTCGAATGTGAGCGTACGTACGTGTATGTTTGTCGGTGCAATAATGCCCGACAATAGTGGACTCTTAGGCGAAGAGTGAAATGTTTAAAACTTAAACTAGCGAAAAATTATTGAAACGTTTTAAATGTATTACGAGAAACGAGGACAAACGCGAAATGCAAGATCAAATTGGGAAAGTGTACTTCCCGGACATGTATGAAAATGTAGTTTTTTTGCTTATATCTTTGGAAGGCATTAACTTTTGATTGGATAATGAATACTTAAGTCAAATTACGAAGCTCTTGATAGTTGCGGTTAGTGTAATATATGTGCCGTTATATTTGAATGTGCTGTAAATTCCTATGTTCTTATGTTAAAATATTTGGGAGTTTGTACAAAATCTTTTATACTGAAACGTGTAATAGTTGGAACCGTGTTGAAGGAAATCATGAGGATGTTTCATTCTAGTTACTTTGCTATTTGAAGTTCTATTCTCCTATCTTTTCTTCTAAGCTAAATCTTAACACATTGTATGTGGGTTGCGCAAAAGTAGGTTTTTTGAAAACTGTGTATAGACTGTTTAAAAAATGGTGATTAGTGGCATTAATCACTTAGATTTGAAAAGTGTATTTTGGCATTTAAAGAGTAAGTAGCTTCCAATTTATACTAAGCGTTCGCAAAAATAAAATTCGTGCAAATTTTTTAACAAGTTTCCTTCTTCAGGCTTGATGAAGAGGCGCAAAACACCTGCATACAATGTCTTAAATTAGCTTACCAGTCCTTAAATACAGACTACTGTATAGCATGTTAAACAAACCAATTGAGTTTGTAGCATGTCAATACTTTTCTGCATGTGTCAACTTTCTACTTTACGCAGCATCGGATTATTGTTATTATTGTCACTGTTACTTTTTCATTTGAAATGCGAATAGAAGACACCTTTGTTTAGCTAAACGTAACTAAAAACTAGTTTTACTAGGAATCCGTTTAATTGACGAGATTTCAAAACAGGTCAGTACATCATGATTGAACATATTGCGACGGATCATCTAATCGTAGAGTACATTATCATACCATAAGGATTGATACTTGTCCCACAATTTACGCGGCACTTTCTACACGCGGATTTGATAAACGCGATCTTACTTTACGCGGTCAGATTTTTGCAAATATATTTTCCTATAAGTTTTGAAATTGACGATTTTATACAGTCAGTATCGTAAGATCGATTGAAATTTCATCACAACTTAATGAAACGTTGTTATAAATGTCAAAAAATTGATTGATATCTTAATAATAGAAAATATTGAGAAAATCGGATACGAATACATTCGCAATGAGAACGAAAACGAACTTCCAAGCGCAGAAGATGATAAGTTTATGCCACTTTAAAAGAAAAGTCGTATTGCTTTACAATACAGTGGCGATAGTAATATCAAATAAAACTTACATACTTCTGTTTTCTGTGAAATAAATATGGACACGTTTGTTTTTAAAATTTTTACTAGCTTTTATTTCTAATATTTTTTCTTTTGTATTGACAGACTCAATTTATACGATTTTTTTTCGCGTAAATCAAATTCACGCAGAATGGATATTCGAGTAAATTGGGGGACGAGTGTAACTGCATTTATAATGGGATAAACGTGACGACAGTAGAATCGATGATGAATTAATAATTAAGATGTACATATTTCTGTGTTCTGTTTGTTTTCCGTTTAATACCCGGTTATTAGACGATATTGCAAGCAATGAATAGTTCTAAGAAATAAATAATTTGACAGTTTAGTTCTCCGAGTATAGAAGTATAGTGTTAAATGTCTGAAAGTTGTAAAACTAAATGGGAATTTTCTTATAGTCTAATGATACTATTGTTAATCATCAATATTATTATACATTAATGCAACAATTGTAAGTTTTTATTAGGATTACATTTCGGATTTGCCAATCTACGTTTGGTTCAAACTCTATGGATTTACAATTAGATATGAGACGAAATTGGAATTCTATGCAAAATACGTGACAGCTCTGATGTAATTTTAGAGATTTTTAATATTTTCGTTAACAAAGAATAATGACACTTTTTGAAGGTAACGTTAACAATAAAGTTTCTTGGAAAACTTTAATTTGTCGCATTAAGACAGTCCATATTTTAAGTTGCATCACATAGGAATACTTCTTTAAAATAGAAACACTTAATTTCTTGGAGGAATTGACTTAATAGTTTAAACACATTTCGATTGTTTCCCTACTTAAAGAGCTTTGTAAAATTATGAATGACGTGTCAACAGTTGTGATGTAGTATCGAATGGTATTAAATTGTGTAGAGTATAATTTGAACGTCGATTTAAAAGTGCAGACATACCGTTACTACATGTTCTTCTATGCACTTGGAGAACTGATTCCACTTCAAGACATTCATGGCTTCTAACAATAAGAATATTAAGAATTAAGACTCTCAACGTTTTGAAACTCCTTATAACTGTGTCCACAGGATCTATGTCATTGTATCTATTTAAACCTATGTATATATACATATATATACAGCAACGTTTTTGAACCACTTCGAAAAACAATCAAAATTGGGATTTTTGAAAATGTCGTACATTGAAAGATTTAATATTCTTGAAAGTCTCGAAGCGTTACCTGCTCTGGAAAAAGAACATCCAGTAGTACTTAAGTTTTATTATATAAAAATGTAATCTATATGTTTTCATTAGTGAAATGAATATAATCACGGAAAGATATAACTTACTTGGCGATAATCTGTAGATAACATTATATGCAAAAATAGTATGACTCTAACAATAAGAAGGTATGTGCGTATGTTTATCGAGATGTATGCAACCGAACTTTTCGTTTCTACAAAAGTATTCGTTTATTTTTACAGACATATTATTACGTACGCTCAGATAGCAGTATAGTGATATTGTAACATAGTGCATTTAATATAATGATCAAATAAGCCATATTCTTCCACGACAATACTAATTTTCTATCATGAATGAGTTAAAAGAATTGAATTTTCGTTCATAATTATGAACTCTTCAAGATGATAAAAATTCCAAGAGATCTTTATATTTAGAGTAATTCCAAGTGATTCCCGATCCATCACTCCTTGTATGATTTATTCCAGGTTTCCATGAGAACGTCGTTTGTCCTCCGTACTTCAAGGATTTATCTGGACACGTACAAGTGTTGATGTTCCGAGACTTTATTATGAGAATGCGCGATGTACGGGTATATGCACTCGGCTTGCACTTGAATGCTACATGCATTTCCAAAGGTCCAAAGACTCGGACGTAGCTAGGTAAGCTCACAGCTGTGGTCTTTACTCAAACATATTCTACATAACCGTTCGACGAATCGGTAAGCAGATTTCATGACGTCGTATTATGATGAGATATATTCGGCCAAAGCTTTGGATCGTTTAGAATATTTATCGATACATTGAGAAAGATTTTCCATCTTCTCTGTCCGGTGCAACATGTGAACTTGTGATTTTGAAAGATGGCAAGATAACATGTGAAAGAATATCATTCGTTTAAAAACAGAGATTGTAACTGACATCATGTATTAACACTAGAACCATCGAGGCGGTCAAAATGACTGTTTCCTCATTTTTTACAGAAATTTTCTAGGTTTACAGGGGAACTATGGACTAGGTATACTGTATCAATTCCATAAAACATAAAGCACCGAATTAATCATTTCCTCAAGTACTTACTTAACACGTTGAATGCCATTGGGGTCAACGGTGACCGGCGTTGTTAAATTCGATGTTTCATATGACTTTAAATTGGAAAATTTGCAAACTATCTTACGCATTAACCTTTTGAGGACTGCATATACATTGTTTGAGATAAAATTTAATTATAATTTATCGCGGTGTGTATACACGGTAAAAGTTTAAAAATTGAAATACAACAGTTAAAATACGGTTACGCGTATAGTAGTTTGTAACTTATATACATTAATAGTCTATATAAATTAACAGTCTAACTTTCCGACTGAAAGTTGGTTTTGAATCGCCAAATAAATGATTATCTCTAAATATTCAAATATGTCCCGTCCGCAATGGGTTAAATATTTAAATACTGACACAGAAAAGGTAAACCCTCGCTGACTACCCGAGTCGAAATATAGTATAATATATAATATAACTCCATTTGAACCTATTAATGGTAAAAAAAAAATTCTAAGGGTTTATAGCGCTAAGAAGAGTTTAAAAGAGTATATATTTGACTGATAAAAACAAACGTCATTATAAACCTCCAACTAGCCAAAATGTCCACATTTGACATTATAAGGTTAAAAAAGACACTTATAAAACTTTTTTTAACTCTCCAACTTCTTATTTCCATAAAATCACTAATATCCTTTTAACTCTACAAATTCTGAAATAGTGTCTATTTAAACCTACAAATTTTCTTTCACGAAGATATAATTTACAAAGGTTAAAAGTAAAATTAATTAATAATAATTATTTTTAATTGCACATGAAGATTTTATTCAGAAATTCTAAATAATATAAAATAACATTTTACTATTACCAAATGAAAAACATACGTAACGAATAGCCATAGCGAACTAAAAAACACTTGCCACACGTCGTCATGTCGTTTGCGTCTGATGGACACTAACAAGGGACAAGGGACGCTAATTATGTGTGAATCGACGGTATATGTATATAGAAATCGGCGTGGGAAGTACCGTGCGGCTCGTCAAGCTTGTCACCTGGGCGGCGGAGCTTCTCGTTTTCAACCGCCTATTCATACCATTTTGTTTCTTGGAATCCACTCGCTCAGCCTCTTAAAGGAAGCACCCGACAAAGTCGTAGCATTCAAATATTCTTATTAGTTTGTCTGGAGGAGCGAGACATTGTATTACATTGTTGTCTCGTCGCGCGCTTCGTTTCATCAAGGAGAATCTCCCCATGTGGTGGGGGTAATTCTGCCGGAGTTTATTCTGTTTTCACTATAGAGATGTTAGAAATCTGGTGCCTACGCCGATGTCCTCACTGTCGCCACCCAAATCGCGTTGTCTCCCTTGCTTCGATCTGCAGCGTTCTCTCTTTTCGTCTTTTAGTTCGATTTGTATGTGTAGCTCTTTTAACGAATCGCGAGGTAGAACGTCAAATGCCTTCGTGTACATGTGACAAGAGGCATGACGCTTGACGCCTGGCGAATCAGACTCTGCCGAAACAGGCTTACCTCCTAGGTGACACGTCTGACGAGCCGCACGGTACTTGCGAGCAATTCTTTTAAAAAAGCACGAAATCTAGTGGCCGATCCTTGAACTAGGCAAGAGAGTATGCTATGCATTTTATATCTTCCTCAATGTGTTAAAAATTTGGGACTGTGTGGGCTTATATGTGTTATTCATTTGAAAATTTAAATGGACGATTATTAAGTGTTACTCACGGTACTCGTCATATAGACTCTCAAGTTACTAATAGTCACAGTTAATTGTTAAGTATGCAATGGCATTTAGATAGACTTTCTCCAGGAAGAATTAAGGATTTTTGTTTGGGAAGACGACATCAAGTCCTTATCAATGAAAAAATGTATGATGGATGATATAGTGTTGATAGAGATAAATTAAAAAATATAAATAATTTTCCAGATTTTATTCAAATTGCTCTCAATGATTCATTGTCCGGCTATTCATTTAGAAAATATTTGCGATTATTAAAAGATAACAGGCTATACATATCTGAAGAATATTGAAGAACACGTCAAACAAATTCTTCACATGTACTTTTTGAAGATGATACAGAATATTATATTTAAAATTTGGTTCAATTTACTGCTTCATCAATGCGTCGAATTGTAGATGTCAAAATGCTTGTAATTGTCAAAATGTTCATTATGCTATTATACAAAAAATAATATCACTAAACTCCTTCAGAGTACAAGGTGATAATGATGTTAACAAATGTATTTCTTATCTCCACCGATGCGAGAAAGAAGATAGTTTTACAATAATTCCTGTCCAATCAATATTATCAATTTGTATATCAATTGTAACTGTCAAATAATTATATTTAGCTGTACCAATAAACACTAAAGAATTAGAATAATAAATAAATAATTATACTTAATTATGCTTTCTTTTCATCAATGTCATCTCACTGATTGTGTAAAATGTGAAAATACAATTATATTTAATGATAAATGTATCAAATTATTGTGATGAAAGCCACGTGAATCCACGTAAAAATTTATGAACTTCTTGATACATTTAAATCTCTATTTTAACCAATATAATATATTTAAAGAAATTTATAGAGTTAGTTGGAAGTTAACATTTTAAATTTAATATCTATTTAAACCTTAACCACCTACGGAAAGAAGTATTAGGATAAAACAGTTACTTACATTCAGGCGGCAAAAATGAAGTTCAAAGAAATAAGTATTTGTAGAGTAAAATGGACTTCTATATTTCGACTCGGGTACATATCTATTTCTGTTTTTAAGGTTTCTGTTTTGTAACGTTGTCATTGTAATAGAATTACTTTAGCAAAAATGATGAAACAAGCGAAATACCGATGGCGTTCAACATGTTCATATATTAAGGGTACCGGAAAAGAATATCGTTTGTTTTCGAACACATGACGACGTGAAAAAACGATTCATTGAATTTTTTGAAACAAGACCCAGTGAATTTTATGCGCGAGATATTAAACCAATGCTATATCAACGGAGAAAGATTTTATTAAACCGTAGAAATTATATTTTAGATTAATATTTCTAAATTGAGTTCTTATAAGTATTCACATCTTTTATTTAAAGAAACAACATTTTTTACCAGTACTCTGAATATTTAAATATAATAGTTTACGTCGATAGTTCAAGTGTTAATGTGCCCATTGATAGAAACGAATAATTGTTTAAGGAAATTATTATTCTGTTCATTTCTAAAGGTCGTAGAACGTCACGATAATAAGTTCTCAGAAAAATGAGTGTATGAAATATAATCGGATTTACAGGGAAAGCAAAAACATTTGGTAATACTAACACCAGAACTACCTGCGTTAAATATATTAAATAAATACTTTAGAAAAAGAGGTATGAAAATAATGCGATGATTTATGTTTTATTAGATGTACGTAGAGTATCTAAGCTACGGCTCCTCTATAAACCTGAAGAATTGTTTGAAACAATGTGAAACCAGCCATTTTGACTGTCTTGATAGTTCTAACGTTAAAATAAAATGTAATTTCAAAATATGCAAATTAATACAAACTTCAAAATTTGAATGAATGTATAGCCAACTAATAAATGCATCCCGGAACTTGAAATTAGTTATAACAAATCTCCTTGTTAATTTTTGCGATTTCTACGTTAAATAGACAAATGAATGTGTACTCTAAAATATGAAACTATAGAATCATATATTAAAGGAAGTAAGGACTTACAGAATGCAGAGAATCCTTGAAAGTGATGTTCTGCCATAGGATGGTGTGGCAAACCATGAAGATGTGACGGAAGTGCAGACGGATGTGCAACTTGCGTAATGTGCAAAGGGTAACTAGGTGCTCTAGGAAAAAGTCCATGAGGAAATGGTAATCGTATAGAAGGAAAATCCGTGCTCTTTTCCGACAACTTCTCCTCCTCTGACAGTATCCTCGATCTGATTGAACTTTGTTTTTCATGTTGTTCCTCGCTTGCTTCAGTTAACTTTGCTACCTGCGCAAATATCATTGTAACAATTATAAAATTAATCTTTGTTTTACCTAACATATTGTACGCTCCATGGAGATCAATTTCAGACAACAATAAATTTTTGATGACAGTAATGTCTCCGTTATCGTATATCACATAAGTTTCAAAAGTAATTTTGATAACGAGCTCACAAATTATTTTTATGATAAGAACGTGTTAATTAATGATAAATATAAATTTCACTAATTTTCTCTCTTTAAAAGTTGAAGGAAATTCTTACTTTGATCGCTTCGTCATTGAGAGAATCACATTCAACATCCACGTCCGTCGTGATGCGTCTGCCACAGGAAATGATATCGGGCGAAGAATTAATGCTTGATCTCGATCTCGACCTTGATCTCGATCTTCGTCGATCGTCCCCTTCATCGTTTTCAACTTTTTTTGTTTCCAGGTGTCCATATATACGAGCGAAGAATCGTCTCGGCGATGATGGACCTCCTGTCTTTGTCGACATTTAATCCCGCTCGAATGCCAATGGTAGAAGAATCCAAGGTTAATGCGAGTACCGTGAAGAACTTTGAAAAAACTCCTTCCGTTGTTGGATGATCAACAGTTCCTTGCCTGTCTTCGTATTTCAGTTGGTTGTGTCAATCATACATGATGTCCTCTCCTCTTTGTATTTACAATCTTCTTTTTACAAGTTACAACTGATCAGATATACATGAACGAAAACTCCTTCGACCTATAAAGCTTCCTATTCTTTCTATAACCAATTGTAATAGTGTTCTGTTTCACTTTCAACATTCTCATATTACGCACAAAGTGAAACTCATAACATTCACATATCAGTATGCTCTTTTGGAAAAGAAACTCTTCTTGAAAACTTGTTAAAAAATTAATAAAAATGTATATATTATTATACCAAGCATAGATTTCAAAGAAATCCTCAAGCGTTATAGTTTTATTTAAAAAATGGGGATTTTGAAATGAAAACAAAAATGGGAATTTCACTCGATCCAATAAAATTCAGAAAAACTGGGATTCTAAAATGGAGAACGATCCATCAATGACTCGCTACGAGGTGGCACGCGCATCTGATTCACCTTGGTTGCGACGTCCATTCTCTCACCTCGTGGTTAGTATGAAAATCGAGAGAAGGGATGTTTCGTGGTGGTACTCCCTACTCCAGGGATGTTCCCCACCATGAGTGTATATCACCCTCGCGTCCCTCCGCCTACCGATAATTCCGTTGTCATCATTGTAACGTCCCTCTGCGAAAGAGCACCTGCACGTATTTTTGACCAGCGGCGGGACACAATTTTTTTTTATCGAACTTTATTATTCGCGACTACAAACACGAAAGAGGAGTTTAAAGCACTTTTTATATTGGTTCTTTAAAAGTATCGAGCAACGGATCTTGAAAAGTGACTTGGAAAATGTATTTGATATTTTGTTTGTACTAGAATTTATTTTTAAGTTTGAATACGATTTTTATGAATGTGGTTCGTTAGATTGTAAGAAGTCTTAGCACTTAATGAAGTTACCGGTGAAATTTTATCAAATCGTATTGAACGTTAATATTAACTCGACCGTGCAGTAAGTAAAACGTTATAAATGAAATCAGGTACTGACACAATAATTTGACACCTAATTTAATCAGCTCAAGAGATTATTGTGTGACACGTGGGGTGAACATTGAGAAATTATTGGAATTTATGGATACGGAACCCCCTGCAATGCTCTAATATGCTTAACAATGAATTTATATATTGTTGTTTCGTATGTTTATTCACTCTTTGGGAACATTGTAATAGAAGGAAAGGAAACATTTTTTGTAATTGTCGATAGAATAAATGTTGTACAATTATTATTATGCAGAATTCATTAAATACATTAGCGACGACATCGATATTTCGGAATTAGATTTACAAAATATTAAGATTTTCGTACTTGTATCAATAGTTATATCGATTACTTCAGAACCTCTGACAAAGACATTAACAAGAATTGTTGATGTATACTCTAAATAATTAATATAACTTGTTTTCTGAATAATTGTATCAAAAATTTAAATACGCGATTCAAATAAACGGCGAGGAATTAACATTTAATCGCATTAATGCATTCAAATGCGAATTGCAATGGTGTATCAATCACGAAATGAAGCTTTCCGTAAATTTAATGAACTAAATTATTAAAATTATTGCAAGTGAATCACGCCAATCAAATTGATTCATCATTCATTCTTTGTAAACTTTTCTTCCCTTTTTTAATCATTTGCAACATTTTAACAATCGTGTTTATTTACAGTTAAATTTTAGTTGCATGTGATTTAATGCTTCGTTGATTTCAGTATTTAGTCATTTGTTTGGCCGATAAAACTAAAAGAGTACTATTCGCCACGGCGAAAATTGTAACGGAAGAAGCGTTGTTTCAATATAACAGTGAATGTCAACCAGGTCTACATCGTGCTAAAACGTATCATACACTTGTAAATTACATACAATTTATAATTAAAATTTTCATTTACAAAATGTTCGCATTTTGATAATAATAAAATAACGTAAAAAATATCTTGCCTTTTAAATTTTATATCCAAATTTTATTTTCAAATAAATCACACATTACATAAGTAGCTAGACAGAGCAGAAAAAAGTCGGAGCTGCTGGGAACTTGGGCGAAAAAAAGTCCGAGTGCAAAGGGTTAACACTAGAACTATCAAACCAAAATGACTGATACACAAATTTTTACAAAAATTCTCCTTTATAGAAAATTAGAGTATACTCTGCGACAAGATGATAGGACACCTTTGAATTTTTCGTATATCTTAAATTCAGCATTATTTGCAAATATTTGATATATACATATAAGGTACAGTCGCCAAATATCGTCCCCTTTGTTTAAAAAATATTATAGAAAAAAAATATTAAGAAAAAAATAATAAATGAAACGTCAAAGATTAGGGAGAACACGTCTTTATTATTTATAATAGAATAATCAACAATTCGTTATCTTTGTTACTATTTCTACAAGAATAGATTTTACAATAAAGTGGAAATTCTAGGAATATATTTGTGGGCACCTAATTACGTCCCGGGGACCATATTGAGATCACAATAATCACTTGAACCTAAATTACATTTTTAACAATTTAACAATAATGTAATCATTATAATTATTGTATCCAGTCAGTCATTAATCAGTGGTATAGTTAAAGAAATTTCAATTCTCTCAGCAAATTGCACAAAGAACGTCGTCTCCTGGACGATATTAGGCACACATGGGGGGGGGGGGCGATATTAGGAATTAGCTACTTTCATGAATAACATCCATTCAACAAGAAACAAATGTCACAACCTAAATGTTTTCGTACCGATTTGAATCTATGCAATAACAATTTACTTTGAACAATTTTTTCTTTCTTTAAATATCTTGTCACTGAAGCGACACTTCACCGCGAATTGATTACAATGACCGACTGAGGTCACTACATAACTTAAGATTCGGGCTTAAGAAACGGACGGGGACGAAATTAGGCTCGGGGACGAAATTTGGTGACTGTATGTACCTTACCTATAATTCGTACCGCCTTCTTTGTAACATGTGAAAAATCAGATACTATTTAGATTATCTTTCTTTTTTTAATAGGACATGTTGAAGAAAAATGATAGTCTGATTTGGAAACAAGAATTTTATTCAAATTTCAATAATGTATAGGTACAATTCCCTTTTCTTTCCATGACTTCTAATAGTTTTTTAGGTAAGCTTTTGTATAGCTTTGTTATCAATTTTTCAGTAATTGAATTCCACCCTTCCTCTATCGAGATTTTGAATTCTTTTAGGGAATTAAATTATTTGACACCACGATATTTACCAGGAGCTAATTCTCTCCATGTATTCTCAGTAATATTTAATCAGATGACCCTGCTGGCCACCGTAAAACCTCAATATTATTCATATCAAAATAGGTATGTATGTATGTATTTATTCAGCCTTACAGCTAAGAATTGGATTCGGTTTACAATATCCTATCGGTACATATTTACAAAACTATCTTAACTATCTTAACTATCTTAACGACACATTAACTATCTTAACATCACTCTCAGTCTCTCTCTCTCTCTCTCTCTCTCTCTGACACACTCAATCCTACTCTATCCTATCTATCCGTATTCTTCCTATTCCTAATCTTGCCCTGCTTATTGCACCTTTTCCTATTCTATTCCCTTTGGTTCAATTTGGTTAATTTGTATTTATATTTATGCTCTCTTTTCTCTTTTTTTCCTCAACTTCTCAAGCCACGTTTCGACGTTTTATCTATCCTCCCACTCACTATATCCTCCATCCTGATCTTTTCCTTTATTTCCCTGCATTCTCTTGTCAGGTGTTCCATCATATCAAAATAGGTTTTAACAGTTTTAGCAGTATGTATAGCTGAATTGTCGCACTGAAATATGAATTTTTCAACATTAATACGTTCTGCATGTATCATAATTTCCTCATTTATAAGATCGTCGTAATTTCTGTTTTTCCATTTTTCCATCAATAAATCGTATAGATGCCTTTCCTTTGTAACCAAACGCACCCCAAACCATAAGTCCGTCTCCTTTCATTTGTCGACACATTTGATATTGCCGTTCTTTTCTCAAATCATGAAAATCAACCTGTTCTTCCACCTTAAGTTATTTCGAGCGAATTGCAATCGACTGGCGATATGTTTCTCCGTTTATATGTTTTTCCTCTACAATTTTAGTCTTTGAATATGTTTAGATTTCTATAAAAGACGTTGTATATTCCGCACATTCGTAGATACACCTGCTTTTTATGCAGTTTGATGTGCTGTCAACATTAAATTTGATGCAACAAAAAAAATTTACTGCGCTCCGCAATCATTAAAATTTATGATATGAGGACGACCTGTCGTTTTCTTTTTGCTATAACTTTCAAGATGTTTTAACTAATTTTGAATAATTTATCGGTTTCTACATATTAATTTAGAAATTTTCGAAATATTTAAGCCTTCTTTTCTTAAATTCAAGACCATTTCTATCTCCGTTTCGTTCACTTCCTTTCCACGTCCTATTCTTATGATTAATACTGTTTCTCACAAACTATTGCAATCAACTATTTAATACACTTAAGAATAAAGCACAATAATTATTCACAACATCATTCAAAATGAATCTGTCGATTATTCGTGAAATACTGACTTAAATATGAAACATGTCCTATCATTTTGTAGCATTTGTTTTGAAACCAGCCAGTATAATTCCTGGAGTACAATGTAAACAATAGCTAATTCTTCATATGTTACAGAGAAGAAGGTACTATTTATAGATGCATATACGAATGTTTGCAAGTATTACTAAATTTGAGAAACACGGAAAATTCAGGGTTGTTCTATCACTATGTCGCAGGGTGTAGATGTTCTATATTTATTTCATAAAACATGAATTATCAAATCGATCACGTTCTTCCCCCATTAATGCTCCTTGTTTTAAAATAGTTGTAAAACAGTTTTTAACAGTTAGTTAGCATAATTAAATGTAATGGATTTAACATCTCGGTAGTTGTTGAGTTAATAGGTATTTCGTGTGTCAACGCTCTTAGTCTGATAGCTCATTAAAATAGGTTATTATAACTGACAACAAAATGCAATTGCACTGCTTTGATACAATTGAAATTATGACAGAATAGGTATGTTTTCAGATTGCAATTTAGGAATCATAGATCTTTCTAAAAGATGCATAAATAACTGTGCTATATCCAAAAAAGTTAGGTGTAAATAAAGTGTTAGTAAATTGAATAAACTCCTTGTTATTTTGAAAATCCATACAATTTCCATATACCATAACAGCATATACATATACCATATACCATGCAACGGATAACGATATACAAAAAGAATTTTACGTTTTTCCGATGCAAATCTATAGTTTTTTTTGTGCTAAACAAAAATAGTTTTTGTTTTATGTTAATCTGATCACTGAAAGGAATCAATGATTCATTAAAAGAGTATTTTCGGATTTTCGAAACTATTGGGAGAACTTTTATTGACTATTGTTCGAAATGTATACAATGTTCTCAGTGAATCACTGAAACTAACGTGTATCCAACTCACCGAAATATATTGCCCAATTTTCAAAAGGGACAGAAAGCATCATATTATTTTAAAAAATAGCAATACTGTTTTCCTTTTTTATTTGTTTCATGTACGTCACGTTAGGTACTGTAAAATTACACTATCTACTAATTCTGCAAACTTTCCACTGGGCATCGCAAATAGTTCCCGCATACGATCATGTTTTTTTATTCACATAAATGAAGAAAAATGATGCACAAATAAAATTCCACAAATTATTGTCAAGTATTTATTACACGGTTTCAGAAAAATGATTTTAAAAATTGATTGGCGTAAATATTATAGTACGTAAATGTAAGAATGTCAGAACGATTAATACTAAACTTGAGAGCTTTGAAGTACCTAATTATAAGTGGGAATTCTGAATGGCAACTTAATTCAAGCCAACTTAACAAACTTCGAACGTCAACTTGAATTATGTTACTTCCCTCTATTCCACCTCATGCCATTTTCTAATTTTTTGATAAAGTAATCAAAGAATATATTGCCATAATTTAGTAAGAAAAAGTTAAAACATCATGGGTCCATCGTAGCCTCAGGTGTTCGAGAATTTTACTTAAAACCATAGTTTCTTCGTAAAATAATCCATAAATTTTGAAATCGAAATTTGCAAATTAGAACATCAACTTCACGAGTGAATTAAATGCCACCATAAAACACTATCCATTTTTTAATCTTCTGTTTCTTCCGTTTTATTATGCGTTGGATGTGTTCTCTTCAATATCTTTAGGAGGAAACGATTAGGAAGTTCTGTAGTACGATCAAATTGCTTCGCTGCCTCACAACGAAATGATGAGCCCTATATTGTGTAGATTCAACTCGGGGAATATGAATAGCAATCTGGTGAAATTTCGCGAATTTACGGGTAACTGCACACTGGACAATCTACACCAGTATTCTTTCTTCGCTCATCAATAGAAATGAAGGAAATCAAAATCGCTCAGCCCACGAGGGTCGGTTCGCGAATTCTTATTTCGTACTTTCGTTCATCCCTTTCTTTCCTTGATCTTAATTTTTGTACTCACGCATTAACGTAAAAACTATTTACGGTTCGCTGCTGTAGTCGTTTAATTTCAATATCAACCCTCATACCTCAACCTTTCAATATTAACCCTCAATTTTCTGTTTCCAAATACTGTATAATGTTTAATATCTTTTTAATACAAAAACTATCGGCGTTAAATCTATTGTCTTAAGTAATTTATGTTTCATACAATGAACATACAATATCTACTGTATGGCTTCTTTATTAATTTTGAAAGTTTTTAGAAAAAATTTAGATATATTATTAGATGATTAGTTAACTAGATTAGATTTTATAAGATAGAAGTAGAATATTTACTTCGTGGCTACCCTATCAATTTATATAATTTTCAGAAAAAATTTACGGGTCTCTTGACTGGCTTGTTAGGTTTAGCGTTAAGTATATTGTAACTTAATTTAGTTTCAGTAAAATACATTAGTATAAGAGTTTGTAAATAACATTAATTAAATATTTTGTATAACCGTTTTTGAGATGTATACGGTAGTAAAAGAAGTATTTCAACGTATCGTTAATGTCGCCCTGGTCGCACTTGAGTATACTTACTCTATTTCTTATCGTAGCAAAAATTTATGTAAGTGTTCGTTTTAGTGACTTAATTTCAATCATTTTGCAAAAACATTTGTCTCAGCAATGACTATTGTACTTTGGGTTATATATGTCCCAATTGTACCGAAAGGGTTAAAAAAGGTAACGTACGTTTAAAAGCTAAATTACTTTTGACAGTTTCATTTCTATTCACCTTATCTCATAATCTATTGTTTACATGAATGCAGTTTTTAGATAATACATAAGATAATTAAAGACTAGTGAAAACTTCGTGCAAACAACAAGTAAGCTATCTTCACCTAGTATTCAACTATAATACAATATGTGCCATTCCCGAGTCGAAAATTTCAGCCCAAAATCCTCCTAAATTACCAAATAACTTAGGATATTTAGGCTGAATATGGAAAAATATGTTACATATAAAAGAATGCAAATTTTAATTCCACAATCGCCCTAAACTTGTTCATTTTTGCCAGTTTTGCCTAGTTGAGGATCAATTTAGGCTTCATACAGCCCAAAATAATCCTCAGCATTCTTATTTAGAAAATTAATCTAACTAACAAAGCCCAATACTAAGCCATACATTCTATAATTAGGAGTTTTAGAACTGGATTGGAATTGGAGTGGAATGATCTAGGTCCAAAAAAATTCTCAATATCCTACAAATTAATTTGATTTTAGGAGATTTATAATTTACAGTGGGTGTAGAAAGTATTCGTACATCAACTAATTTCGAATAATATATTGCGAACTTGTAGTTTATTAATTAATTTTTTACAAACAACGAGTTTTTACATATTCTCAGAAGCCTCTAGAGCAGTTACAGTACGGAAAAAATTAATTAGTTGAATAATTTGCAAAGTTATCAAGAAAAAAACGAAATATAAGAGCAATAAGTATTCGTACAGTTCTGATTTCGAACTATTTGAAAGTGAGTTTCTATTGTAAACACTTTATATGATTATCTAATAGTTATGATTGGTATCGTCAGTATGCTTGCAAACGTTGTCAGTATTATTCGACCTCGAGACCGTGTACTGTTCGATACTGTCGTTGAAAATGGGACGAAAACGTGGAGAAAGTACGGTAGAAGAAAGGAAAATTATTATTAATTTGCATAATCAGTGTAAAAGTTTATCGAAAATTTCGCGGTTTATAATCCGTCCTCGTTCAACTATACAAAGTATAGTTGATCGATACGGATTATGAAAGAAATTGCAAAACAACTCAATATGTAGACGTCCACTTAAAATTAACCGACATAGCGGACGAGCGATTACTAGGATGGTAAAACAAGATCCAAGGATAAGTGCAAGAAAATAGCTGAGCACCTTAGAGATAATTTGGATATTAATCTCTCTGTCAGTAGGTACTGTACGTAGTTTTTTGCGGAGTCAAGGGTATCACGGTCGGGTGGCCCGTAAAAAATATTTAGTGAGCGAAGCAAATAGGAAGAAAAGATTAGAGTTCGCAAATAATAATGTTATCACACCATTGGAGTATTGGAACCGAGTGATCTTTACAGACGAGAGCAAATTTAACATTTTCGGTTCTAATGGACACTCTACTATATGAAGAAGAAGGAATGAAGAATTGAAACCAAAAAATGTACGACGTACAGTAAAACACGGTGGAGGTTCCATACTCGTTTGGGATTGCATGAGTGCATCTGGTGTTGGAAAATTAGAATGTATTGATGGAGTAATGAACCACCGGATTTATATTGACATTTTGAAACGGAATCTTTCTGCCAGTGCAGAAAAAATGGGCATTAAAGATAATTTTATCTTTATGAACGATAATGATCCAAATCATACGGCGTACAATACGAGAATGTGGATATTATTGTAAGATGAAGGTTGTTTTTGTTCGGTCGGTGACGTCAAATGTGACAAGTTGTGTATTTTTCTCTTCGTAATGAAGGACGGCTATTTGTCGACCGGAGTTTAAATAAAATACTTCTTGTTTAAATTTTTCGATACGTTTCGGTAACTGTATGTTACCCTCTTCAGTCGTAAAAATTTATTAAAAGAAGACCTAGGATATCTTTCTCTGTTTGAGGTGGGCCTAGGTGCTCTTTGTCTCAGATGTTGGAGGAGACTCCTTCCAATGTGGATAGTATATAATACGCCAGCATATATAGAAACTCCACCACAATCTCCTGATATTAACCCCATCGAACACCTATGGGACTACTTTGGAACGTCACATTAGAAAACACCGCATATCCTCTAAAGAAGGTTTAAAAAATGCTCTTATGGAAGAATGGAATAAGATTCCTTCCAGCGTAACAGCGAAATTAGTAACATCAATGCCAAGAAGAGTCGCAGCAATTATAAAATCAAAAGGAAATCCTACTAAATATTAATTAACTATTTATTTTACTTTTTCATTGTCAAATAAATTTAATTTTCACGCTTTTTTCGTGAAAATCTAATGACTTTTAAAAAATGTAGCAGCTGTACGAATACTTATTGCTTTTATATTTCGGACAATATTTCGTTTTTTTCTTGATAACTTTGCAAATTATTCAACTAATTAATTTTTTCTGTACTGTAACTGTTCTAGAGGCTTCCGAGAATATGTACAAATTCGTTCTTTATAAAAAATTAGTTAATAAACTATAATTTTACAATATATTATTCGAAATTAGCCGGTGTACGAATACTTTCTTCACCCACTGTATATGGAATACAATGATAATTTAATTCCTACTTGCTCCTGAAAGCCCTATTTTTAGAATATGAGTCGACAGACTTGGAACTTCTGAAATATTTTTAGGGGATGTCAGATTAAATTGGAATAATAATTTTACCTGATCTGTCCATATAACTCCTAAAAATCATATTTACAGGACTTTGAGGTGCGTAGACACACTAGTTGAGGATTTTGAGGTTCAAAATGGTATACATAATTAAGCGGCAAATGAGAAATCAAAAGAATGTAGGATTTGAAGTTTCTTTTTAGGCTGGACTTTTCAACTCGGGTTAATTATGGCAATGGTTCAAGGCACGTATTTCTAGTTTCGAGATGTTTGAACTTTAGTTTTATATTGCAGATTAAGTTCTGTGCAATCAAAAACGTATTAACTTTATTAAACAGTTTAATTTTTAATCACTCCCCCAAAGTAGTGTCACCATATCGTAATATAGATTGATGCAACACAAAACAATTAATAGGTGCAATTTGTCTTTCTGCTTAAATATATTAGTTTATACGTGTGCGTGTTTTACATATGATCAGCCTGTTACAAAGGATACATAATTTTGTGTTTTATATGAAGATTATAAGAGATTCCACATATCCAATTATAAACTACTGTATATTTAAAAATTGATCTGTACACAAATCCATATGGAAAAACTGCATGGTGCCAGTATTCCCCGAAAGTTGTGGAACTTGTTTAAAAAGTGTTTTTTTACATTCTTAATAGGAGTTTAAATTACGCGAGACATTTAAAACTGTTAATAAACCTGCTAAAAGTTGATCTAAATTCCAAAATCGCTAGAAAGTTGTTCAACTATAACGAGAATCTTTGAGCCGTTCTTCTTGAAAGTGGTGTACATCCATTTATGATGTAAGTGCCTTTAAATTAATTTTTGCTAAACGTAAGTGTCTTTTTGTCATATGTCAAACAGCGTATCGACGACGTAAATATACAATCATCTTCATGATTTCGTCCAAAAAGGCTCAACTGTATACTTTGAAAAGTTTTGTACAAACTCTCAAATAATAATAATAATAATAATAAGTAATAATCATAGTAGTAATAATAACTTTGTTTATATATAAAATAAATCAAATTATACAGTACAAAATATATACATAACAATATATATATATACCTCGTTGGATTCGTTTTTTTATAAACTATAACTGTCAAAACGAAAGTATACATTCCCATTTAAAAAAAATATGATGACCTTAAAACTTTGAAAACAATGGCATTGAGAAAAGAATTCGGCCCATCACCGTATTGACGTCTTCAAACAGAATATTTTCTCTCTCTAACTTTTTTTTCGATCATTCAAAATAAGCGATATATTTAAGGTGATCAAGTTAGGTGAAATACCCTGTATATATAAATACATGTTTTTAAACATTAGTTTATTCAAAAGTCATAATTTATTTTATGACTGCATCGAAATTAAGATATCTCACGTTCTGTAACAAATTAAAAAATTGTATAAATGTTGGTAAATCCGAAAATTGTACTAAAACATATTATTAAGTAAACGTAAGAAATTTTCAAAAACTTTATTATTCTAATCCGACGTGATGAGTGTCTAACGTGAAGTACCAACAAAGTAATTGAAGTATAATTAAAATATCGTTTAGTAATATAACCATCCAAAGACAATGCTTCTAGCAAGAAAGTTCTTCGTTCGATTTTCATAATGCTTTTCATTACCTCTGCAAAGCAAAAGCAACAGTAAAACTTCTGAAACAAATCTTGGAAATAATAACTAATTAATTACGAATCCAATAACAAAAAAATTAAAAATTCATTTTTCTCAATGAATATCAGTATTTCAATGCAGAACCTGAGAATGAACGTCTTCTATGCAAACTATAGAAGTAGCCTTGACTATACTTAATCATAATTTTCCTTTGATATCTATAACCTGCTTATTAATCACAGAAACACGAAGAAACATATTTTCATCGCATCGCCGTTTATAATTGCAAGGATCCTGAATATGTGCGAAATGCACACCTGTCACGCGAAAATGGACTCGGGAACGTTTATTGACCGCGGCCCATGATAACGATAATTGTATCGTCAACAGACGAAATCATTGTGAGCGTAATAATCGTAAAACCGACAATAGGAAGAGGACAAAAGGGAATTAGAGTGATATTGTCGGGGACACATACAAACTTGCGTCGTGGAATATCGTATGCGCATGCCTCACATTCAACGAATCCCTGTTGGTTCCTCTCTAATTACATTGATTTTGCCAGGTTCGCGATTGGTTCATGGACCAACTACCATTATATCGCACTGTCGGCGAGTTAACTGCGATAGGTAATTCTCACGCAAACGTAAAACAATTGGTATAATCTCTGCGCGATAGGAAAAAAAGCGGGTGGGGATTCGTACAGGATGGACAACAGATTTTATCATTCTTCGATTAAGGTTTTCAGGCAGATCTTTGTGTTTTATATTATGATTAACGATAATTTGATTTTGCATTTAACGATGGAACTACCAGACCAGTTAACATTACTGGAACACAATTTCTTTTTTAAATTCCCCAAGTTTATAGAAGAGTCGTGAAATATATGTTCTACGTCTATCTGAAAAAATAAAAATCATCGAATCGATCATTTTTTCCGCCTCTTGATGCTTCCTTTTCAAACTACTTATTTAATCTTTTCCAATATAATAGATTCAACAATGATAATCTATTGTTAAACTAGACATATTAGATACCGAAAAAATACGTGCTGAGTGTTAGGTGAAAATTCAAACACTTCGAATTTCAGAAAAATTGTTTTCTTTTAGGATGTAGTCATCATGGACTTCTATGACTTTTCTATCGATTTACAAGCTTGTGCAAAAAAGCAAAAAATTGGCTTTCGGTTAGCGCAATATGTTTTAGCTTCTGACAAACCTTCAATAAAAGCAGAATTTAATAGGTGCGTAACTATGTTTACTCAGGGGTAAATACTAGTTTCATCGATTACAACTTTGACTTAACAATAAGATTAAATATTTTTATGAGGTTAGCATTATACAGGGTGTCCTAGCCGATTTTGACATCTTGAATATTTCGGTATTATGGTATGTAGCAAAAAATGGTTCACAGGAAACTTAAATGGTATCGAGTAGGGCATAATCTGGTGTCATTAGTTCTTCCGTAAGCGGACGCGTCAAGGACATATGAAGGTAACTTTGTTTTTTTAAATGGAATGAGGTACTTTTTTATGCATCAAGCGATGCAGCTATACATTCTTTATAAAAACATACTGAGCTATGTATGCCGAAAAGCTAATACTTTAGGAGATATTTCAATTTAAATAATTCTAAAATTCGTAATTACATTAGCATTTATTTACAGGTATGGTTCAATATAACGACCATTTGCATCGCAACATGTTTGAAATCGATGAAGTAAGGACTGACTGACCTACGTTATTTAATGTATCGGCTGATATTTTGCCACATTCATCCATAATGTGCTGCTTCATATCATTCACGTTAGTTGAAACTTTCGCGTTTTATCCTTTAAATGGCCCTATAAGAAAAAGTCGCGCGACGTTAAATCAGATGACAGACAGATAAACAGATAAACAAAGCTCACGTCCTAATGCGGCAGGAATGATGCCTTTGTATTGAGATTATTTATACAGAATTATCTCCTTAACTATTAGCTTTTCGGGATACATTGGTCAGTACCTTTTTATAAAGAATGTCTAGCTGCATCCCTAGATGCATAAAAAAGTACCCCACTTTATTTAAAAAAACAAAGTTGACCATCATATGTCATTGACTCGTCCACCCACGGAAAAACTAATGACCCCAGATTATGCCCCACTCGATACCATTTAAGTTTCCTATGAAACATTTTTTGCTACATACCACAATACCGAAATATTGAAGATGTCAAAATCGGCTGGGACACCCTGTATAAGAGGATACAATAGAAATTTTGAAGTAATAATGTTTACCTTTTAAGATTTAGAATCTTAATATTTGCAATACTTATTATGCTGGGAAAAGATAGCTTCTTGTGAGACGCTGTTATTTTGACTGGAGAATTGCAATCCTATTTTTGATCTTTAATGAGGCTAATAATTGTTCGCGGTTTGATTTGATTTGGTTTCAAACGTGCAATTCATTGTGATCAGAAATTGCCATATAATAAACCCGCGACATTTGCAAACTGACCTTGAATGAATCCAGACTGCTTGAGGAGAATTTTTAATTTACCATAAAGTTAGGAAAAAATGATAGGAAATAACGGAAAATATTTTGCTTCATAATGTTATTGTAATTACTGTACAAACAAAGTTCTAAGTAACTATAGATTTTATATGACTTGAGAGACATCTCTTTAATGTTCTTTGCTTACAATCAGATTAGGTGTCTCACACATTTAGCCAGAAACAAAACAATGTAATATTTATTATTTTTATAATTTGTACGTGGAAATGGGAAATCCTATTTTTTGTTATAAATTTCCCTACCAATAAAGTAGCCTTATTATTTATAATGTTGCACATTATTTGTAAGGATACCTACATTTTATTAAATCTTTTATCACCAAATTAAAACGTACGTGACTTTATTTTATGTAAGCAAACTTTTTTTGAGAATTTGTTGTAGCTATTTATGTATGTAAATGTTGCCAAACCAAAGGGGTCACTTGGCTTGTAGTGCGGGATAAAGAAGCACTGTCCTCGCACCGCCTAGTCCCATCATATCAGCCCGTGAAACATGAGCTCAGCAAATAAGCACCAAAAACTTAACACTTATTTTGTCGTTAAATGCTCTTTCAGCCAATCACGCATTACAATCGAAAATAACGTCAGAACGAGGGGTGACTCTATCCGTCAGGCGAATTGAAGGAAAGTACTTAAGAAATGACTTCTTTCCAAACGCGGTCTGTACTTAACACTAAAACTATTTGCCCATGCGGTCAAAATGATCGATGTCCAATTTTTTCCAAACATTCCATGGGTGAATTATGCAGAAAATATTCCACTTCTACCTTATAAAAACAAAATTGTCCGATTCATCATTTTTTTTCAATTTTTGCTTTCTCTTTTTATGCAATACAGGTAGCCCTCCTACAACACGGCATCCTATAACACGGTTTCGCTATAATACGATTTATGAATTGTGGAAACCCTTCTACAACACGGCATCTTATAACACAGTTTCGCTATAACACGATTTATGAATTGTGGAAACCCTTCTACAAAACCCTTATACGACACTGAACTTCTATAGCCGCGGCGAGACTTGCCGTGTTAAAAATACAGTGTGGAGTAAACTAGTTTGATTTCATCTCCGTGGCTTGAAAACAAAAGTAAGCATTTCACGCTGCTGATCGGCAGTCTGCGTCGAGCCACGGTGTGTCAAAGAATAACTTTTTCATCTTTAAGATATTAAGGAGAAATTAACATTGACCCGGCTAGAACCAGAAAGCAAAGTAAAATTATAGATTTTTAAACAGAAAAGAAGATACAAAAACTTTAAATGGAGAAAAGAGTTCTGAAATTCAAGGCGATATCATTCCACCAAAAAAACGTTCTCGATTGATTATACTGAGCAGTGACGATGAAGAAATTTAGTAAATTATAGTTGCATTAAATTAAAATAATATTTTTTGTTTTGTGTAGTTCATACATTAATATTTTTGATAAAAATTAAGTTGTTTATGCAGAATTTAAAAGAAAATAATATTTGTTTTCAATAAGTTTTCGGAACGTAACCCTTCTTTTTGTACTTGCTCTGGGTCTCATATAACACGGTTTCACACAACACGGCATTTTCTAGGAACTTATCTACCGTGTTATTGGGATCTGACATGGGGGCGGGGCTTAATAAACGTGGCGACTACAAAATTGCATTATATACATATCTAGATAGGTTATTTCTGATAAAATTTAATTAAAATGATTAGTATAAAAGAAATATGTGATTGGGCGAAAACAAAGCCTTCTAATCGTAATTTTGTTGAAGCTGAAAGGATTTTAAAAGCGATATTTTCCTAAATGCAGGACCTTCTTTCTCATTGATCTTGGCATTTCTGGCTGAACGTCGGCGTTCTCGGTCTTTTTTCAGTTTATTCTCACTGTGACCTAAATTGCATGATGGAACAGCTGTTTTCTTCAAAATTCTTTTTCTCTCTGAAATTTCTGGTAATATATAATCTTCCTTAGTGAAATGAAGTGAGCATATTCTTGCTGATGGAAAAGTATGTTTAACGTTCAGTACCTTCTTCCAAACTTCTAATTGATCAACTTGTTCTGATTCTCCAAAAAAATTTGTCACAATAATAGGACGTTTGCCTTTCTCAGGAAATTTATGAAATCTTACATTTAAATTTACACTTGAACGACTTGTACAATTTTTCACGATACAACTTAATCTTGCTTTGGACTTTTTTCTGGGTGAGAATCGGACACTTTCCATCGCAAACAATTGCAATTTTTTTTAATCAACTAATACGCTGTAATGCACTGGATTGTATTTAATGCAATCTAAGATTACTTCTATCGTCCGCCACCAGAGGTCATGTCCGATTTTGTCAAATCCCAATAGGAGGGTTACCTCTACTTATTTGTATTATAAATATAAAGTTTATATTTATATGTTATCAATATGTGAACACCGCTAGCTGTAATTTTAAATCCATGCTGTATTTTTAAGATCTCCCCGTTTACATGAACAAATGATTTCGTAACATGTTGTAATAAAACATTGCATGTAACTAAAAAGGTAAACATTCCAACAAACTGTAATATAAACATGAATCTATGGTAACATAACGAAATTTATTTCACTGCTACGTCACATCGCAATAAAGAAAATATAGTATTCCATTTAGAAAAATAGAGATGACTTTGAAATCTCCCGTACACCTCCGTCCAGTTAAAAAATATTTGTATTGAAATACGTTCCCCTCTGTACCGTGCGAATTCTTTATATAACATTTTTTCATATTATTACAAATAACGGGAATATACAATGTGGACGTAGTTATTGCCCCAACTTGTATAATTTGAAAAAAAAATCGTAAAAGAAGTTATCTATGTCATCATTGCTATACATATAATTATTCAGTTACTAAATTCAATGTTTACGACATATTTTATAAACCACTAAATCTCACAAGTGCTGTTAAAACTATTTTTTCCACACGGGCCCCAATAACTGCTTTAAAATTATCATTAATAAGAACAATTCACGTTAGACAAAATCCATATATTGTTATTAAAAACTAATAATTTTGATCAGCATAAGAATTTGTCTAAAAATAAAAGGCTTGCAAATACACATATTTATGTTTGTTTCTCTTTTCGACTGCTTGACAATTCCGCCAAGGTCGGAATAAAAAAGAATATCGTTCTCGTGTTGCATTGAATTTTGATTCGATTTCTCATATCGAATTTACATCGATTAAAAGGATTATCTTTCGCGTATTTCGAAGTATGACGCGGTTATCTCAAGCTCGTAGTCTACCGGTTGCAAAAATATCCAAGAAAAATAGGCGAAGTCAGAAAAAGAAAAGTTGTTTAAGGAAATACGCTCAGAGCACTGGAAACCTAGAAATTCGGCCACACGCTGCACCAAACGGTGCTTATGCACATTCATTGATAAGTTTTTCGGTTAATTTGAAACTTTTTATGAAATTTGTAAAACATATGTATACGGATACTCGTTATTGGATGAAATAAATTGTCATAAACTGAATGATAGTAATAGATATCAGGAGAATTAAAATCTGATAATCCAATTTGTCGATTTTGATGCCCAAGGATGAAAACCTTTTTTAAAGTTTAAGTTAATGAATGCATCTTATTACCTTTATCTGCATTCTTTGAAGCTATATTGTTTGCATCTGGAATTAAATATGTACCATTAATTTATCTAATTTACAAATTATAAGGCGATATATTAAATATAGAAATGTTTTTTATTATACGTCTCCATTTGACCTTGTTTGTTAGATAATTATAAATATAACGCTTTTAAATAATGTGGTTCTGAAAACCAGTTTTTAACTTCGATATTTCAAGTAACCAATTAATGAAATTAATGAAATAATTTTTGAAATCTACACGTAACAAGTTTTTCACCTTAACGACAAATGACGCAGAAATAATACATGTCAATCATACAAGGATATACAAATTTATAATTATGTTCTGCAGAGTTTGGAATACAATCGTTGCAAGTACTGATTTCCAGTTTAATCGAAAAATGCCGAAAATCCGGACCGCCAAATTTTCCAGGGAGAATAAAAATTTAATTATACATTAATTTTCTTATTTAGTGTTTTATACACTTTTACAGAGAAATGAAACTCCATAACATGTTGTTTAGAATGAAAGATTTCCAAGAATATTTAGTTTACACATTTTAAACAGTGCTTTATTTGCTACCACATTTTTAGGAGAAATGGACATGTGACATTTTTCGATTAAAGCAACAGAATGTATTATGAACATTGTAGTTAATTGAACCAGTTTGTGTTTGGTATCATATAATGCAAAGTTAATAATTATATTGTAAAAATATTACATACAATTTTTGCTATTTGATGTAGGCAGATTAAAGTGTCAACAATACACAGAGTATCCAAATGAGAGAAACAGCCACGTGGAGGGGTATTATGATCCACCGAAAGAAAGATGGCTCGCATTGGGCCTTTTTTCTTTGTTAGTTTGCACTCAATGCTGTATATGGAATACTTGGGGTCCCATTGCAAGTTCCGCTATAAAAGCTTACCCAACGTGGCGGAAGAACACAATAGCTCTCCTTTGTAATTGGGGTTGTATTACTTATCTTTCATGCTTTTTACCCTGCTGTTGGCTCATATACAAGAAAGGTAAAAATTCCGTATTACTTTGAAGTGATGCAAATTTACCCATTTGCTGCAAGCTTAACGTTACCACTGTAATTACCATTGGTATTATTTGTATAACTCAATCATCAAGATTTTCATTAGGCTTGTTGATACCACTGCAGATGGCTGCTATTTTATCAGCAATAGCTGCCTTCCTTCGATGTCTTTCTTCTCAAGAAACAATTTTCACCATGTAGGTGCAAAAAAAGAAGAATACAATTTTTATGACGTTAATTTTTTTTCTTATTTGTGGAAAATCATTCTTTTTACAAGTTACACTCTTACAGTTAGCGTAATAATTAATTTGTTACGAACGGAATAATTGATATAGAGAATTGCATTTATTACAGAATTGTCCACACAGCAGGAATTTTAAATGGCTTAGCTGGGGTAATAATTGGTCCAACAATGGCCCTTTTGTCCGCTGTATGGTTTCAACATGGTGAACGAACCACTGCCACAGGTATTCAACAACATATAATTACTCTGCAACTATCTGAAACTATACATATGATGGAAAATACTATATAATGTAAAGTGGTTTAACTTAGTTTTTTATTAACTACCTTAAATAATTTTAAAGTAACAAGCTAAAGGAACAAATGTCCCATCATTGCAAATGGAATTGATTTTAACGTTTGCTAAGATATAAAAAATAATCTCCATAAAATTTAATGACAAATTTTGATCTCTGATAACACAAATAACATTAATTGTGTAATGTATAGTAAATAACAACTTTATTCCTGCTGCAATTGTTACTCAACCTTTTTTACAACCAGTTTAGGACTTCACGTAATCTAAAACAGCCTTGTCAAGGTCTTGCTCGACAGAGCCGTTTCTCGAGCTGCACCGCCTCCTTCACCTACCATACAGCCGAGATGTCACTGATTCACAGGCACTCCGGCGGCGTTACGGTCGTACCTACTGGTACAAGCGTGGTAGCATGTGGCGGCATATTGGGGCGTCATTTATATTTTAACACTAAAGGTACCGGCATTTTACACCTACCTAATCTTACCACGAGGGGTCATTTGACCCCTTATGAAATAAACGTTGATTTTCAGAAAGAAATGCCCAATTTTTTAAAGGAAATAATTTGCGATACAATATATGATTTCTAATAAAATAATGAAACACATATTTTTATTTGTATAACCAAAATAACCAATTAATTACACTTTTTACAGATGATTGGTTTCTCCTTCGTACATTTGCCGCAGACAAATTTTTTACAAATTATACAAGTTTGTGTTGTTTTATTGCCTGTGCACAATCTTATTTCACATTTTTTCCGTGATTGCGAATTATTATTGGAGCTGCTAGGTGTTGCTTGTTGTTGGTGTTTCTTTTCTTCTTCACGAAATTCGTGGTACTCTGTTACGAGTTCGTCTGCTAATTGTAATAGAAAACGTTGCCTTGAAATTTTCAACCCTGTTGTTTCCTGATAGAGTATCCAAGCATTAATTCCAGCGAAATCCAAGATATTAAAAAATACTTGTACAGGCCATCTATTGCATTTGGATTTGACGCTATATTTTCGCGCCATTTGGTCAACCATATCGACGCTAAATTTCGTTTTATTATAATAACTAATTGGTTCGGGTGTTTTCTTTCTACTGTTTTTGGTTTTGACGGATTTACGTTTGGTACTCAGTATCATTACTTTTTTTCTCGGTTTTGATTTATAAATTGTTAGCGTACAGTCATTTGATTTATATGATATTGTAGAAAAAAGTTTCAAATTGTCCTTTGTCGTTTTTGCAAGTGTGGGCAATTCCCTTCTGCTCGCACGCATTATTCCAACTAATGTTGTTCTTTTTGCCAACAATTTTGTAGCTAGAGATGCTGTGGTGAAAAAATTGTCTGTTGTAATATTTCTCCCGCATTTGGTGAAAGGTTCGGCTAACTTCATAACAACAAATTCACTTAGTGGTATTGACGCCGGTCTTGTTTCATCGCGTCCTAAGTATGGCAACCCGTTTATAACATATTTGGTTTTTACGTCCGACGCCAACCAAAATTTGATGCCTTTATCAGGTTTATTTGGCATGTACTGGGTAAATTTGCATCGTGTTTTTGTGGGAAATAGTTGCTCGTCAATGCTCAGATCCGCGCCTGACTTGTAACAATTTTGGCTATTTATAATAAAATTGTTCCATATATCTGATATTAGAGCAAATTTGTCCACACTCAAACGTTGGATTCGTTGCCTTCTATTATCAAATCTTAGAAATCTTAAAATTTCTGAGAAAGCAGTTCTATTCATGGCATTCGAAAAGAAGGGAGGTCCCCATTTCGAATTCCACAGGTGAGAAATCGGTAAATTTTTTGCCTGATATGCGCCACATGCATACAAAACACCGATGAATGCATATAATTTTGGTAAAGGCAGATTCCATTCAGCCCCCAAAACTCGCAAGGCTTCTGCTTCTGTACATTTTTTTATGCAGTCCATAATAGTATGGTTTATTAGGATCGAAAATGCTGATTTGGCTTTACCAGACATAATGTTTCGTTTGGCGTGTGCCGTTGGACCTGACGCTTCTCTGAAGGAAAATGATGGTCTTCCGATTGCCGGCCCTTCTTTGATTCGTTTCCAAACAGTCCCATCACGAGCCGTTACACTATCTTCAACATTTTGTTTATCATCACTTTCAGAATCCGATAAAAATCTTCGGCGCTTTTGTCCCCTGCGACTATTCAAGACATTTTCATCGTCATCATCAAGCACATCATTATGTTGATTTTCCTCATTGTCTGAAAAATCACTTTCATATTCCTCATCTTCAGATGGAGAGTTCTCCGCGCCTGAACTTGCTTCACTTATTCTGCGAATTCTTTTTAGTAACTGTCTCACTGACCGTGCGGATATATTTAGAATTGGAGTAAAACGTAACGGAAACTGAATGTAACTGAATATAACTTTTTTGCAGGATTCCTTATAGGCTCTGATCTTTGCTCTGTGACTCTCAATATACGACTGCATTTCTATTTCGTTTAGCTTTAGAGAACTAATTGGGGGGAGTGTTGCTTATGAATCTCCAATAACAGCTCTTTCTGTTTATGCGTTACGTCGCGACGTTTGGATCCGACCGGGCCGTCTAAGTACTCACGCCGAAACCAAACATAAATATCAGGTTCAAATAAATAAAACCAGCGTATGTGAACTAGAGTTAGCTAGAATTAAGGTTGTAGCTGGAAAAATTCCAAAAAATACGTATACTTTGTATGGGGTCAAATGACCCCTCGTGGTACGTATGGTAGGAAAAAATTTTTTGTTGGTAAAAAATAAGCTACGAGAAAAACGGAAAGCGAGAAATTGAATAATCAGATGATATAAGACTTTACAAAAACTCAAATGAGCAAAAGAAATAACAATGAAAGTATGATTTTAAAGTAAAGTTTGAAAAGGGTCATTTGACCCCGCTTGATACGTTTAGTGTTAAAAATTTTGCGACAGCAAAATGCCAAACTTGTTCGCCTTAAAGAATGTAGAATAATGTAAGAAGTTATTGGGCGATACATTGTACATACAATGTTGTGTAGTCTCTTGCCAGTAAAGAGGTAAATAGGTTTCCACATTACCCATGGAAATATGCAAATGCATTCTTTGTTACAAAGTTATCTTCTGAAAATCTATTCCACTGTATCAATGTCTTTTTCCACTGAATCGTTGCCGAGAAATCGCATTAAAATATAAATGAAGAAAATGTTTTTTAACAATCATACAGATGAAAGAAACCGTTGAAATGCATCTCTATATGTTGCGGCGGCAACAATGAGTTCTTTTACGCTGGGAAACCTAGCGTTCTATTATCGTATAGTTACTTTGAACAATTTGCGCTAATAATTGATTTACAACTATTGGTGCTGGAACACAATACTATATTTAGACGTAATGCATAACGTAGTGGTTAATTTCGGTAAAACCGTCGCCAGAAGCCCAAAAATATTAAAATATATTAATTGTACTTTATTTAACACATATTCGAGCATACTTTTTCACTAACAATACTTTTGTGTTACCCTACATGCGATATAGTGCGGTGTGAAATTGTATTTCGACAAATAACCTTAATCGACGTGCCACGCACGACGTTCTGATCTACGCGACTGACGCGCAAGGCACGTCTTTTCAGCGCGACTGATTAACTACGAATGTCGCCCCGAATGCGCCCGTGCTTATGCCAATAGGTCCGTTACTATTAAGGGGAGGCAAAGTCAATCAGCGAGCTCTCGAGCGTATAGGAAGGAGTAGCAGGCGGAGCAGCTCGAGAAACGGCTCTTTCGAGCAAGACCTTGACAAGGCTGATCTAAAAGCTATTTTAACAAAGTATCATATTTGTAGGTATTTCGTCGGCATGCAATCAGTTAGGTATGGCCATTTCCTATTTGATTGGACCTGCAGTTGTTACTACTTCATCAGTCGTTAATAATAGTTTTACAAAACAATATGCAAATTCATTTCCTTCTGTAAAACTACATTATTCTTCGTCAGAAAATGTTTTAACAGCACAAAATAGTATTGACCAACTGGAGCTTCGAGTCCAAATTGTTTCGCTTATGAGGATCGGTAGTGCAAAAGGATTCAAACATACTTTATTATGCATTCGTGTTGCTCATTTTTACTGTTTACGAGTATCATTTTGTTGCAGAATTCGTTGCACAATTTCTTGTGCTTTTAGGAGTTCTCTGCTTTTTCCCAAAAGAACCTTGCTATTCTGTTGATAAGACGGATATACCTAATCGATTGACTCTTGTGGGAGGAATAACCAAACTCCTCAAGTAATAAACATATTTGTTTTCTACATATTTTAGCACTTAATAAAACGAACACAAGATCACAATCCATTTAATGTCGAATTTAATATCAAATTGATTAACACGTGCGTAGAGGTGAATACTGCAGCATTCGTTTCTATCGTAATGTAGAATGGCATTGCAATGTCATTTAACGTTGTATCAATTGATAAAGTCAATTATAATTCATTTATTTTTTTATAATGATTAAACATTTTAAAGCAATGGCCAACTGATTCATTGTGTATTTTCGTGTTTTTTTTTTGTTTTTTGTTTTTTTTCTCTGTGTAGTTAGTAGTGGAACACTTGCCTGTCAGCTTTTGCAACTCACTGAAATTTTTCCTGTCCCGAACGTGTTACTGGCGTGAAGTAAATGTATTAAATCATAAATTGAAATTTAATTAATTTAGTCTATATTTTATTGTCTGATAAAACAAATTTTCAAGTATGCCATGCAAATTCGCTTTGAAATGTAATTATTTGCGTTTATATTATCTTAAAGACGAACATTTCCATCGTATTAGCTAAGGCGAAAAGAAATATCTTGTTATTTATATACTATAAAGATATATCGGGTGTGATTCATTACGAATTATTATAACTATTATGTATTTTTTTTCAAACAAATTTGTTTACATTGTAAAGAAAAACGACGATTCTTTTCGCTTTACCTCATAATACACTTACACGAAATACTACACTTACAAAAAACTAGTGTTAAAAGATACTTCTAAAAGTTATCAACCTAATTGTAAGTTTGATTGCTCTTCATACTTTCTTTATGTTACACGTTTGAATACTTAACACGTTCACTACCGATTTAAATTCATATATGACCACTCTCGGTAAATGCAATTTTAATGTTTGATTTAGCGCAAAAAGTAATAATGTTCCGCCGATTTAAACAATAAATAAGGGGGTAGTCAGATTCTTGTATGCACGATGAACGCAGATTAGATAATAATTTTATTTATAAGCTGCAAATCGTATTCGGTATGAGAGTTATAAAAAACTAATGTACTGCATATGCAGTAGTCGTCCACGACCGTATTATACGTTTGAATTTAAAAATACATATATAATGCAAATATTTGCTCCATAATTTCTCTTATCTTCTATTTTACTTTATTTTTCATAAAAATAATCTATACTTTGTAGAAATTATCATAACATATAAATTGATATTGATTGTTAGATATGCATGCTCCTAATTACAAATTCAATATATTATAAAATGCATAAAAGAATTTCATACCGTCATTCCTGTCAGTTATAAGGCGCTATATCATCCAATACTGGCAAGTCCCTTTGGCGCAGAGGATAGCGCGTTGGACTTCTAATCCAAAGGTCGTGGGTTCGATCCCCACAAGGGATGGTCACTTTTTTTGTGCTTTTTTTTAGTTCCCTTATGTTCTTTGTATATAACAAGATGTTTTTTTTTTATTTTTACAAGGTACAAAAATATGTGGAAATTATGTTTAGCAGCGGCATTGAGTCAAGGTGTAACTGGACCATGGCTTGTTATGATTACAATGACATTTGGCGCTCTGATCACCCAAGTAAATATTTTACATAAACTGAAACTGATTTCAATGATTTTTGAACATATTGTTTGGATCATGACTTTGACCTTCTTCTTCCTATACATATAACGTCTGCGCGGGTTTAGTTTTCCAGATATTACCAAAAGTTTTGCTTCTTGTGCATGGAATTTTGTCTAACATGCACATCCGCGTCAACGTTTGCGTAAGCACGATGCAATCGGTTATATATCTACTGTTTCTACAGCGGCTGGCAAAGAGTCTTCATAACGGACAGACTATAATTATCCAACCGCAATAGCAATTTTTATTGTAGCAAATTTTATTCGGATCAAATTTCGTGATTACAAATCTTTATTCCAGACTAAATAATTAGAAAGAAATGAAATAAATCCACATTTGAATACAGTCAATTTGTGGTAAAATCAGTCCTACACGTTTTATTTCGTTTCTTCACTTTAAGCTGCTTTGTATCTTCTGCGAAAAATCTTAAATACATTTCAGTAATAATTTATGATTAAACTAATAAATTATTATATGCGCAAAAAATGTAATTTTCAAATTGTAGAAAGAAGCAGACCAACTTGCTTTCTGGACGATTATAAGTAGCAGCATTTTAAGCCTTATTGCTTCCCGTGTAACGGACATTTATCAAGGTCACTTAAAAATTGCACTTGCCGTTCTATTATCGACATCCTCGTTTATGTTCCTCTGGATTGTACTCTTGGATAACCGAGTACTCGTTTTTCGCAAAGAAGAACTATATGTTGCTGTAATATTCGGAATATCTGCCAGCTGGTCCACTCCTGCCCTCTTCCTTGAGTTGGCCTCCGAAATAGCATTTCCGGTCACGGAAGCCATCGTGGGCGGATATATGATCTTCCTGTCGAATTTAATCGGCAGTTTGTTCTACTTTTCCTACTTCGTATTTGGAGTTGGTATAAAATGTTTTAGTACAGTTCATAGTTTCTATTGTTTTATGCAAGCTTATTCAATTAAAAAAACTGATAACGAATCTTACTGTTTTTTTAAACACGTACGTGAAAAAATAGCTTTTAATGAGTAAAGCTACCTAATATGATGTCTTTTTAAAATTTTCTCACTCACGTTGATCATTATCTAATTTTGTTTTCAGGTCAACTCTGGTCTAGTTACTGTGTTTTTGGAAATTTAATTATATCCACGATTCTTGTAATGTGTGTAAAAGAAGAATATAATCGTACATACGGAGAGTAAGTAACTTCATAATTAAATAATCTCGTAGAAATTATTTCTTCAGTTATTTATAAAAGAAGAAAGGTGCTATTCTTCTGTACTTAAAAATCTGTTTTCCGTTATAATTAATGCCATATCATTTGTTATAGATCTCAGATGGAATATAAATTATATCGTTGTGGAGGAAGTAAAAGTTGAAAATAAAAGAGAACGAAGATATTAAAACATATGATTAATTTAATAGTTGTTAATAAGTACACTTTTTGTACCATACAAATGAACTTTATTATACTGGCATAAACTTCGCATTATTTTATCATTTAATTCATCATTTAGCATATCAAAATGATTTAAATGATTTGTAATCTATTATTTCTACAATTTTAAATACACTTCTACATAATTTTGAATTTATAAAAAGTATGTGAAACAGTTATATTTTTATGAGAAAATTTCTATTAATTTTGGATTACGTAACTCTCTATGTCACCGAAGAAAGGCAGCACATTCCGTGACGTTAAGTGTCTGTCGGTAAATGAGAAACCGTGAATGCGATGTCTCATGACAGCTTTCTTGCAGACAATTATAACCAGTAACGTCTGTTAAGTTGAAAGAATAATAACGATGGTTTCGGAAAGAAGTAAAGACATCGGAAATTAAGTGTCGGGAAAAAAGAAAAACATCGTATCATAGCGATTTTTAACGATATAAGAATCAATAAGTCATGAACTTCGATTTATTTTAGCATGTGATAGGAAGCACAAAGAATAACTATGGACTTCAGAGTTCGATGTCAACATCGTCAACACACATAATGGTGCTGCAAAAATTTTTAGCTGTTTGACAAACGCAATTTCTTATTACTTATCCGTGACGTTATTAACTTGAGATTTGCATATAAAGAGGATTATATTTATTTTACCGACTCTTCCCATAAATAGTTATTACTATGGAACAAAAACGGCAGGTGATGATTATGACTTTTTTCTTTTTTTAATCTTTTTACATATGTATATACTATCAATTTTTTAAAAAGCATTCATATCTGTGCATGCAACAATTTACTCTAAGATTTTGCTTTGTAACATTGTAATACATAATGTATCGCTGATTTAATTATGAATAACATATATTATCTTCATGCTCTACTAGTAATTTTGTAGTACTTTACATTTAAAAAGATTCAGAGCTTAAATTAATTTTCTGTAAATGTAGAAAAAAAGAAAGGATAAAACGAGGCAGTTTGCGTTAGAACGAGAAATACCAGATGCCCCGACATTGGAAGAATTTGAATGTTTACTTGGAGAATCTCCGACAAATTATCCTAAAGGGGAAGGTATTGAAAATATGGAGAGTGAATTACATTCTGCTGCAATTGACACCGAAATTTATGAAAAAGAAGCAGCTGAAAGAGCATTGCAAGAAAAAGAATACAACTTACGTGTCGAAACCACTGAGGTCTTCATTTTTCTTGATAAATTTATGATTAAAATTAATATCACATTAATTGTTATATTAATATACATTAAGAATTATTTGTTACAGGTATCTACCAAAAGCTGTGAATCTTACGATAAAGTAGACGGTAATGCCCCGAAAACTGTTGTACCTTGGACTAATAGCGTAGAAGATGCGGTAGAAGAAATCAGAGTGGTTGTTTCTACAATTCAATTAATAGAAACTACACCTAGTGCTCCAACCTTAGATAATGAAATTTCAATGATAGATTTGGCACAGTGTTCATCCACAGCACCAGATGTAACAAATGCTATATGTGACAAGCAGTCAAAGAAACTAACAGAACTTACATCAGATAAAATAGACAGTCCACGTACTGCACTTAAGGAAGTTAAACCATATACAGAAAGTCAACTGATATCGCTTTATAATAACCAAGAATTGTCCTTGGTTGATATATTTATTTGTGAATTTACGGAAAGTCAACTTAGGAGTGGTACGATCAAACAACAGCACAAACTGTATGAACTTCTTATGAATTATCTTCGTGCCAGAAATCATTTGATTATTAATTTACATGAATTGGACACATTAAAAAAGACATGTAGAGAAACGCAAAAGCAATTATGGTGCTTGGATAAAACTTCTATTACAGAATCAGGGGAATGTCAAGATGGAAATCCTGTGAATGCTACACATGAATATTCTATTGCACATTTTAATCAACAAGCACTGGTGGCTTTATCACGAAATCTGTCAGCAATAAAGGAAATGCTGCATAATACGCAAGCTCTATATTGTTATGAAGCAGAAGTGTTAAGATTGCAAATTGAACACTATATTCAAAGAGTATGCATTTCTTGCAAGGAATTTGCAAGTCTTCCACAAAATGCACCTGTAAATCTAATGCCAGTTCAGACACCCTCGCAAACGATACCACAATTAATAGAAATTCGAATGTGCATTACTATACTATTTAACTTCCAAAGGAAATTATTAAAAGATGGAAAATTTGTAACGGATACCAGAGAATGGCTTTCAAAGTTAGTAGCAATTTTATTAAGAGTTGCTAATTGGCAAGATCATTTGTTTTTGCTAAATCACATTCTGAGATGTCCTGGCGGAGTTATGAATTGGGCACGAAGTTATGTTCAGCTGCCAGTACCCCAGCAATTTCCAGGTTTAAGTATTTCCCCATTTAATGACCCATATTTGGATCATATGATAGCTACTCTTGCTGTTATACTATTGCCAGTTAAAGATCGGGAGAAATTCCTTGAGCAGGTAATGATAATGTTATGCAGTATAAAATAATTTTTATATGACAATAAAATTTCGAATATTCTTGTTAGGTTCAAATATCATTACAAGATACAGCTTGTAATACAGAAGATACTGTTTGGGTCATGTTAGATGAAGATGGGGAAGAAGACGAAGATATTGCAAATACTGGCACCAGTCTTTTTGAAAGTGATCTTATTTCTTTGCTACATCAAATTCCTTTTAACAAATTATTTGAGCATGTACTTTACATACAATGTCAAAATGATAGATATTATCAAAACAAACCTTGTATTACTGATCATCACATGCTACGAATATTTGCATTCTTTACCGTTATTGTTAGGCTATTAAAGCAAGGACTGAAAACATATGATTCGCCACGATATCGACAGTTAGCTAAACGGCTAAGTGCCTTGATTAGAGACATAGTACAATATGCCAGTGACCAATGGGAGGCCTTTGATAAAAGTCAGGTATTAAACATTATTTTCTTTACAATGTCAATGAATAAAATTAACCCCTTACCGTACCATTTCTTCTGTAACTGAATTCGTAACAACTCAAAATTAAATGCTAAAATAACAATCTATCCCTGATTTCTGATTCAACATATAACTTAATGCAATATAAATAGTATAGAAATAATTTGATTGCATCGTAATTCACTGATATTTATAATTGAATAGTTTTTGAAAAATTTCAATGTTTCATATTCCATTTATTGCGTCACTGGTGCTACTCATTATTTTACGGCAAGGGATTGATGAAGTAAAACATATAACAATGTATAACACATAAAGTATCTTAATACGATTTATCTAAAAATTTTAAAAATAGGTAACAGATGAATCCACGATATTAAAATTACAAACTGAATATGACTGTTTCTTTTTGAAAGCAACTCTATGTATATTTTCATCTCGCCGTTTGGGCGCTTGGCAATACCTTGCCACTGTACCATATCACATTATATCTTCTAGTACCTTATGGCAAATATTTTATATGTTGCACACTGATTCTGTTTCAACAGACATGTATGTGTCTGATAGGGATGTAATTGGTAAGTCAAAGAAAGTGTAAAATTCATTTTTGAAATTCTAAAAGTTGATAAAATTTGACGCTGTAATAATGTTTAAGATTGGGAAACTAAATTGAGCGATCCTGAACTTCGTAAACAATTTGAGGAAAAATTGAGTAACATGCCAGGAGACGAGTCATACTTCCTTTTAACAACTTTTGCTAACATGGGCATGGCAAGGGCTGATAAGGATTATGATTTTGTTAGGGCAGCGACAATCGATTTATTTCAAGTGAAGTATTCTTTACGATAATATGAATCATTCAATTAATATTTATCCTGCTGCTTTAACGATAATTATCTACATTACAGATCGGGTTTTTAAGTGAAAAAACACAAGAATCTTGTTCAAAAGATGCTAGATCTCTTTTATCTAATTTGACAAGTAAATATCCTTTGCTTTTATCAAATATCCTGCAAAAATTGAAAGATAATTTTGTTTCAGTTGGAAAGGTACGATAAATGCTTACAAGATTACTGAACCTGTACAAATAATGTAAGATTAAGTTATTTACGCAATTCTTAATTTTCAGCTAAGTTTATACTTATTTACCGAATTGAAAATAGAAAAATGGATTCCGCAAGAGGAAGACATAGCAACTCTTTTTACATGGTTGCATCAACATCCACTTACATCCACTGAGAATCATCTGGCCCGTTTAGTGCTCAGTCATCTAAATTGGGGTTTCGACGAGTAAAAATAGAAATTTTTATTTCCATTTTTATTTGTAAGAACAGTAATACATATACTTTCGTCTTTCTTGCAGAAACGGTAGCTTATATCTTCCCATTCATTTCCATAGACACATAGCATTGTTAATCACTGAACTTACAATGAAATATGTATCCGAAACCCCTGCACAAACAGCATCTTTATTAGCAGAAGGTGTTAAACAGGTTTGTTGTTATGTTGTTATGTGTGGATTAATAAAATTGGGATTTTTCTTTATTTTCGCTTGAAATTTATAGGTTTCATCAATAGTGAGGCCGCAAAATGCTGAACATGCTTTTTCTTTATGGGCTTGGGAAATGGTTACAAGACTTAAATTGCATCAACTTGACCAATCTGATGCAGTTTGTCAACACGCAATATCAAATCCGGCGGAAGCATTTGCTCACATACCTGATATGGACTCTGATGCATATTTGGAAATTCTTGTAACAGGCACTAGAGAAAAGCAGCCAATTGCATGTTACTTAGCAACTATGATGACCTTATGGGGTCATTCCGTACCATTGATTTGTTTAAAGGGTTTCAGCCAATTACAGATATTACAATGTTATTATAAATATGAACAAGTTTTAATATCGCTGCATCATATACTACCGCTGTTTTTGGATTGTACAGATTCGTTACTACAAAATGACAAGTTCGTCAGTTTGATTATTTCTTTAATTACTGCTGACAGAACTTACATGAAAATGGCAAAAAATTTAATTGCTCCAGAATTTCCTGGTCCAATATTGAAACACTTTTCAAATATGATACAGTCTCACTTGTACAGATTTAAACGGTAAATATATCTCTTTCTATTAGGTATAAGGGAAAGTTCTGTCGTTTTTGAAAACCAGTTTAAACACTTAGATTAGTATATGATTGATGATTTATACACATTTTTTAGTATTTTAGTAATTTTGTAAAACTCAACAAAAGTGAAGAAAAAGTGCACTTAAGACATTGCATGTTGTATGAGTTGTAAAAAGGGAATAACGCGATGGAGGCAAGAAAAAACTTGTGTGACGTGTTTGGAGAGGATGCAGTAACAGTTCGAAAATGTCAAAGATGGTTTGTGATTTTTCTTTGAAAGATGAACCCAGATCAGGAACGCCATCGCAGTATGATCAGGACAATTCCCACGTTAACTTCCACAGAAATGGGTTTCAAACTTGGAATTCATCAGACTACTGCTTTGGATCACATTAAAAGACTTGGCTTCCTGACCAAACTCTCTGTTTGGATGCCACACGAATTAAAAACGACAGAACTTTCCCTTACACCTAATATTAAGTTATCCTGATCATACTGCGGCAACTTTCATGATCTGGGTTCATCTTTCAAAGAAAAATCACCCGAACGAAATTTCGCAAACCATCTTTGACATTTTCGAATTGTTACTGCATCCTCTCCAAACACGTCACACAAGTTTTTTTTGCCTCCATCGCGTTATTCCCTTTTTGCAACTCATACAACATGGAATGTCTTAAGTGCACTTTTTCCTCACTTTTGTTAAGAGTTTTACAAGTTTAAAAAACTGACTAAAATACAAAAAAATGTGTATAAATCATCAATCATATACTAATCTAAGTGTTTAAACTGGTTTTAGTCGGATTAAAATTCTTGCTAAGGATTGATAACGCATAAAAGTGCACGTGTTCAAAAACAACAGAATTTTCCCTTGTACCTAATACATTCTAATTTATATTGTTTTAAGCCATTGAATATATCGTAGTGCTTTTTTTACAGATATTGTTTACAAAGTCCCGAACGGTTTGTACACCTATGGTTGAATATTCTTGTACTTGTACCAGACTGGAATAAAGATCAAAGTGTGATGTATTTAATGGATACCGTAATAAGTGCAGCGTTTTTCCACGTAGACACAAAGATCACAATGGAGAGCATGTTTCAAAATCTATTTTCTGTAAGAGTAATTTACAAATTTAGTATCTTCTGTTGGTCACAACATCAATGAACTGTTAAATCTGAAACATGTTTTTATTAGACTGATTTATTTTCATACATTTTGTTGTATTTAAATGATTTCATTATCTTAAATATTTAAATCGCAATTTTGTTCAATCATATTTTATGACATATTAGACATAAATTAGCATTCAAACAATGTGTCTATTTTATTAGCTTACCAAAGAAGGAGGTAATGAGGTATGGTTTATTTTTGTCGCTTATAGTATATACTTTTTGCAAAAATTTTTGCTGATATTCCTAGTAAAGCATTTAAAAATATTTTGATATCATTTACTTACTTAATACAGTATACAGTGAGGAACTTTAATATTCGGACACGTTGAGATTGTTACTTTATTAAATCCTGCAACTCTTCCATTGCAGCCGTAGTATTCACTATTTTTTAAGGATCTCCGGATCGTTTGACGATGTACCTTTTTCTCAACCTCGTTTAAGAGCTCAGCTGCTAATTTTGGTGTACTGAGTGTAGGAGCCTTCTCGTTTGTTTTATTAGTTCCCATGTATTTAAACTGGTTGAATATATCTGTCACTGTCCTCTTATTGATATTGAGCATGGTAGCTATTTGTTTCCACATCCCAACAATTGGCCGTGTTTGTAAAGAAACTTACACTACCAAACCTTCGAATATTAAAGTAACGTAAAAGCAGACAGTATTTTATTTAAATTGTATTATTTAGCAACCGTTGCAAATTATGTAAATAAAACTTAGATTATTGTTTACTAGACATATACCTTAATATAATAATTGCTTATGTTTTTTGCTTGTTTTGTTAGAAACGAAGTTACGATCTAACAAAGTAAAAGTCTCATAGTGTCCGAATATTAAAATTACTCGCTGCATATTAACACCTTAAGGATCGCTGTAAATTATATGAGATATACGTTTAGGACCGTACATTCGGGAACAGTCCTTAAGGTGCTAACAATGATGTTCTCTTATGTATGTAATCAAATGATGCTGCGAATTTTAAGAACTTAACATATATTGTTTCTAGAATATTACGTGCAATCGTAATGCAGGATCATTTGGATCATTCTTAAGTTGGGCAACAGGCTTCTCGAATTCAGTTAGTCTTTTAGGACCATCTGTACAGTCCATTTGGGTTGCTTACCAAGTACTATCAATCGAACAATATGATAGAGAAATTAAAACCGGACTTTGGCGTGAAATTTTACGAGAACTATCAATGCAATCTAAAATATCTTTAGATACTGCTATTAAGGTATACTTTCTAAACTATTTTCAATAATTTTTCCGTATTACCGCTCTCTGGTAGTCGAAATCTAATCTTAGTATCATACCTAATCCGACCAATAATTTCAATAAATATGTTTATTTTAGAGAGCTTGTACAACTGTAAAAATTCAGCCTTTCAGTGCTAATGGACTAGCAATATACCGTTGGTCACAACAAGCATTAAATACACCTATGGACCATCCCATACTTCCTCTTTTATGGCAAAATTTCTTCACCTTATTTTTAGCTAGAGTTCCTACACACTCAGGGTTCGAGCAAAAAAATATAACTTAAATATTTTTATGATTCATATATTTCCAAATAACAATAGTTATATTTTATAGACTTATCGATCGCGGCGGAGTCGGAGAAAAATTTTTTGAAGGAATGATTAATTTAAGTTATCTGAAGAAATTGAAAAAACGCCTGCATGATACTACTGAACATTTTCAATTGAAAGGGGAGAAAGATGTAGACGATGGAAAGCCAATTACAGATGACAGACGAATCTTTTATTTTACTGCGGCAAAGTATGTAGTGATGTGTAACGTTATTAATTCTTAGAAATCATTTATTTATGATTGTATTATATAAATTTATCTATTACTTATGTACAGATTTTATAAAACTCTAAGCTTGTGGCTAGAAGAACCAAGACTTCAAGAGCCAGGCCTTTATCTTCCTTCTTTACCCCCTCAGTATATGTCACAAAAGTTAATATTGCTTGTTCAAGGTGACCAGGTAAGTAAGATTTAACGTCAATGTAACCTTTGAGTTAATTTAACTAAAGAATATATTTATGCTATTAATGTTTATATTTATTTATCTAGACTCCGTGGTTAGAATACGTTGATTATTGGTCAGTTCAGCAAAGTCAGAAAAAAGCTGTTGAAGAATGGGAATGTATATGTTACAGAGATCTAGATAACCAATGTTTAAAATCAACGCAAGCTCCCATTGCCTTATTTGAAATAGCTGATCCGTTACAAAGAATCTTCCGAAGACTGAATACATATGAATATCCTGTATCACCGCCAGCATTAAGTCGAAGTCATACAGTTATCAATAACGTACCCAGAGATAATTTGTGCAATTCAAACTCGGTTGTTAACTTAATCAGACCACATCTCAAAGTTATTATGGATTATGCTAAAACATACAACTTAATGATGTCTGAACATACAGCCGTCGATTGTAGTTTCTTGGAATTAGTACCTACACTTTATCGAGAAGTAGAAAATCAAGTGACTCTACATGCATTATGCGATCCAGCACCTGCAAATCAAAGACGATCTAGATCAGGAACTCCACCTACTGTTCATTGTGCTGGACCAGCAATAATCAGAATTAGAGTAAAAATAATAATGAGAATTATGCATTTTACAAAAGTTGAATATTACTATTTTCTGTTATTAAAGCTGTATTTAATATTCAGGTATCTGAAGCTCATGTTAACGATGGAATCGATCACATGATAACTCAAAACAGAGCCGAATATGAAAATTTACTAGTAAAAGCTAGTCAACCACCACCTAGCAAAGTAACTCAAGGATGTGTTTTTGCAGATTATTTAATCGCGTGTGTATTTCATAATCTATGTATGGTACAGTTAACACTAGATTTACCAAGGTGGTCAAAAGGAATTATTTTGAATTTTTCATGACTACTCCAGAAATTTTTGAGGCTATTTCTGTTAAATCGATCAAATTGTTTGCCTCTTTCGTTTCTTTCCTTCTACCATATTTATTTCGCAGTTTGAAATATACTCAATTAATCGTTGGTAGATCTAGTGTTAAGCCACCAGTCAGTAAAGTCATCTTAAAATTAAACAGTTATTTAATAATTTATTTGCTTACATTAATAACAGCATGTTAGAGCATGAGTTAACAGTAAGCAGAACTAGTGAGAACACAACTATACTACAGAAGGTGCAAGAAAGTGGGGTAAGATTATTCTATCACATCGTTGAGTTTTACACGGAGGAAGCAGCACTATGCCCGCCAACAAAACAACTTATTACTACATGTTTAGAAAAGCTAGGACAAGTAAGTTGTTTATGTTTGAATTTATACTGAGAAACTAATTTAAATTACGTGAATTATTTCTAACGCACATACTTCTTAGTTATTTATCAGCGGCGAGGAAAGTCAAGGTCCTCAATTGTTAAGCACTATCATGAAAAGACCAAATCTTGGCGGTTTACTTGGGCCACATTTTACACCTGTTGCCGGTGGAGCTTCAACATTTTTACAAATGTATCAAACCGTTGTCGAATTATCTACGGGGACAAACGTTGATCTCTGTTTTGTTTTACTATCCAAAGTGTGTACTGTTTTAACTTTCAATTTTCATATATTGTTATTATACAAAGTACAAAAGTAATAATTTAGCCATATTATAGTTTGATGTTGGAAGCTGGTTAAATTACAGACGTCCAAGGTTGAGTGAACGATCAACATTTATAGATTTAGTGTCTCGAGCTCTTTGTAATATAGGACTTAATCCAGAAGAAGACAAACTTATTTTACACGAGGTAATTTTCTTGTCGATATTAACGATATCACAGGTCCACAAAAAAAAAGTGGTCTGTGCTGGGTGCTGGACAAACATTTTCCGACGTATTTTTTACCGCTGAACACGAATCTGAAGTCAAAATTGGGGGTCAAACTCCAAAAAACGGAGAAAAATTAAGAAAAACGATAAAATCCACGATCCAATAATTTTTTCTGCATGATAATAACAATCTTATAATTTTTGTTCTTTCCTGGCCCTTTTCTCCTCAAATGACCTGTGCAACGGATTTCTGCTACGCTTTTTTCCTCTCCGTCGAGTTTCTCTTTGTAGCATCCAGCAGTAATCTGCAAACATATTAACTCCCCACTGTCCCTGAAATCGCCGTTCAAATTCTTTGAGATCTTGATGAAATCTCTCTCCTTGCTCTTCACTAAAGTCTCCGTTGTTCTCCGGAAAGTGGTTGAGATGCGAATCAGGGAAGTGAAGTTTCAAATTCATTAGGCAACCTGAACGCTGAAAGTTTGCGATCATATTGGCCACAATATTTTCGTAAACAGCATCCTTGGTGTTACCTAAAAAGTTGGTACATACTTCCTTGAAACTTAGCCATGATGCCTTTCCTTAGTCATTCATAACTGAAACAAATGCTTCATCTGTGAATAACGTCCGAATCATTGTACACATCCCGTTAAAGGGCAGTTGTCATCGTAGTCCAAACACTCCGTGGTAGCAGGTTTTTGCCGGTAAATGTACCGATTCAATGTCCTGACGTTTTATTTTCTATCAAAGACAAAATTCATTCTATAAATGACTTAAATAAGACACAATAAGCGGCATAAAAACATATTTGCGAATCACTGATGGATGCTACAGAGAGAAGCAAGCAGAAACTGCAAATTGATAATAAGATACTGAAAATACTATTAGATCGTGGATTTTATCGTTTTTTTTTATTTTTCTCCGTTTTTTGGAGTTTGACCCCCAATTTTGACTTCAGATTCGTGTTCAGCAGTAAAAAATACGTCGGATAATCTCTGTCCAACACCCAGCACAGACCACTTTTTTTTTTGTGGACCTGTGTATTTAGTTTTCAATTCTACATTTGATTTGTTCCCTATTGTCTTAATAATACACTTACATAACAGTTGTTTAGAAACCACTTGCGACTTATTTTGCTACACGAGTTTCCTGAACATTATGGTGAAGTTCTTAGCGCTGTACTGAAAGGCAGTGAATGCCAAAATTTGTCATTAGATGTTTGGCGCGATCTTTTAGGTGCTCTTAGTAGTAAATCAAAGGGCGCACCTCCTGTTCATCCGTCCAAAGTGAGGGATGAAATTCGTCATTATGCTACTGAACAAAGACTTCTTTCTCGACAAGAGGTTGGTTTGAAAATTATATACTAATATTATTTATTAACATCGTGTATTATAAACATATTCAGATTTTACGTCTTACTTATCAATAAATGAGATTAGTTTCTTTTAATACTGAGTTATGTATTAGAGTTATCAAATACGTATAATATGTTCAGCAATTTTACGTATATGTTATTATAATACGTAACAAGTGAAAGAATTGAAATTAGAATTAATTACATATATCAAATACTACTAATTTATCTCTTTTCGGCATGTAGTACATTAAATTTGTTTCATCCTTTTTTTTACAGTATTTGAACCTTTTTTGTTGCAGATGTATGATACAGCCATTCTTTTAAGCAGACACTTTATGAAAGAACGTTTGCACTACGGCCTTTATGGATTATATCCGAAATATAGAGTATATAACGAACCGTTAACAACATTTCTCGGTATGGTGGGCCATGCTCTCGTTGTGCTTACACTTCAGTCCGACAGGGGTTCATTAGGTGATCAGTGTAAGCATATCACATTAAATCTTCAAGAGTATATCATCCTTTTATCATATCAAATAATTTTTATATATCGTTCAAGTGTGTGAAAAAATATGGCCTGTACTAAGTGAAATGTATGCACCATGGATTACACCATACTGGACTCGAAATCTGAGAGAGCCTACAGCTGCGTGGATACAACAACTTACAGATGATAGATCTGTTTTATTGCCATGGATTGTCACAGATGGTCCTTATGCTAACAAAACTGTAGCAATGTTCGTCGAATGTATTCGTTTTATTGTGGATACATTACCAGCATCTAGCAGAATTCTTTGTTTCCTCTGGCACTTTTATGTTACCAATTTTGCACATGCCTCAGTCAAAGACCACATTCTAAATGTCATTCATGGAAATTTCTTATCATTGCCTTGGGACCGTTTCTACCCCACTATAAATGATGTAGAATTCATGATAAAAGTAGTCGATCAGTATCTACCGGACAGTCATTTGTTTCTTGGTAGCGTATTTATGTGCGTGAATTGGCCAACATGGATCCATGACTTATTAGCAACTCAACCATTACCTGTCGCAGCAAGAATGCACATTTGTTTATTAAATCTACTAGTAAAATTATCGAATGAGCCAAATGTCCGACAGGTAATATTATTTAATTATTATGATTTAAGAAACATTTTAATATTTGAGAAATTAAGTGTAAACATAGTTACGGTCCGACAACTGGAAGATGACTATGGAGCGGTGAAGCCTCTTGTTTTCAATCGCTTATTCCTACCATTTCGTTTTTTAAATCCTCAAACCCAGTTTCCTGAAGTAAATATTTTGCATAGTCGTTTGCTTTAGGAGACCAAGTTTGGGGACTTCAAAAACGAAAAGGCAGGAATGGTCCGTTGAAAACGAGAGTCTCCGCCGCTCTCCAGTCATATTTCACAATGAGATAAACACTTATATTAATCCTTTTTGCAAGCCTTTAAAATTTTTTTATAGAAGATATAAAATAATCGTATGCTACAAACATATAAATTTATAATTTGACAGTATCGATTATGATTGATATTATGTGTATCATACATTTCAGAATGATAAAGCAATACAATTAATTACTGAAGCTGAAAAATTTTCTTGGCACTTAATAGATGCGACCGCGTATGATCAAATAATTAATTGGCATGTTATGAGCTGTGATCCAAGAGTTATTCTTTGTCTCGGTAATGATCAAAGCCACCCTATCGACACAGCTGTGAACAAGTATGTTTTGTTCAGATATAATGTTACAATTAAAATGACATTACTTATTAATATACGTATGTAATAGTTTATTGAAGGTAGCAGCTGGTTACGATCCTACTGTATCTCATTTTCATCCAACTACTTTAAAAAAAAGGCAAATGTACGTACGGTCTTCAGTTAAACTGTTAGTTAACTGTACAACTCGACATAAATCTTTGTTATCGACGAACACGAAATCTTTTGCAAATGCATTGACAAGAATGTTAGATGACATGGAAGCCATCATCACTAGCAGTAAATATCGCATAATTCCTACCTTATCATAAACTACTAAAATGTTAACATAAGGTCAGTCAAATAAAACTTGTTATTTAGCTGTTTCAGAACCACAACAGATTGGAGAAGCAGGATTATTAGTAACAGAACTTCTCCATTCTATAAATCAAAGTGGACTTTTAGTAGAATATCTTCGTACTAGTTGGACATCTTGGCTTTTGGAAAGAACAGCTAGCAGCCCAATACTTATGGGTGTATTAAGAGTTATAGGCATGGCAGTTACATCATCATCTATTCTTGGTGAATTAATGGAAGCCGCATTAGAAGCATATTTCAAATTCAATGGTATGTGGAATACAGATATACGTATGACATATGTAGGCTTGCGAGAGCATGAAGGAATAAGTGCAAGAGTGTGAAGAGATGAATGTAAGAGCATGCGGACATAACTTTGAGAAAGAGAGAGAGAGAGAGGAATAGTTGAAAAGTAGAGCGTACCTTTGATACAATGTACAGCGAGACGTTGAGTGTGTGTGTATTGGGTGCAGGGCGTTCGCAAGAAAGTCACTGTATAAGAAGGCTCAGTGTTTTTCCTAACGGAGTATTTCTCAGTGTGTTTTTCAGCAACGATAGCCACAGTGTTAAAGTAATAGAGCAGTGTTTTTGTCTCAATGTGAATAAGTATTCTTTGTGTTTATTTTATTAGAATAGAATAGAATAGAATAGAATAGAATTTATTCACCATTCTTGCCTTCTAGGCTTAAAAATACAGTCTTTGCTTATATCTAACTTAGCTACTTCATGCCTTAACTTAGTTTGAACTTCGGTTTATTATACATAACTCTTTTTTCCAAAATCTTCACTCATTCTTCCCACTCTTTCAGTATCCACACATTCTTACTTCGCCCTCCTCCTCCTCCGAATCATTCGCACTGTCCATACCCTTCCTCCTCTCTTTATCCCTATCCTTCTTTCTAGTGGCTTTTTCAAATTTTCTTACATATTCTCACTTTTCCGGCCATATTAGACCCTTTAATAATTCTTTCCAGCGGCTTCCCCCCTCCTACCCATCTCCCCCACCTTGTCTCTCAAGTCTTTTGGCAGTTTTTTCTTAAATTCTTCGCACTTCCACACATGGTCCAGACTTTCTTCTTCCTCTGCGCATATTCTGCATTTCGCGTCATTGTTTCCAGTTTTGCCTACATTTACGCACCTCATTCGCGCCCACTGCTTTTTATCCGCCTCGCTCGTTTCTCTCCTTAACACGTTGAGTGCTACGTCACTCCCCGGGGACTGACAGTGAACTTTCCGTTCAGGCGTCGTCGGTCTCTGGGGACTGACAATCGATTTTTCGTTTGGACGACGTGGATTCTGGGGACTGACAGCGAACTTCTCGTTTAGTCCACGTCGGTGCATGAGACCGGCATTGTAAAGGGTAAAATTATTAATGAGAATTAAAAAATGTATGTTAATATTTAATGAAGTTTATTAAAACACTTTAAACAAAGATGTGGCTGTGATTTGCACATATTACAGTATGTAACAACTTTCTTTGTTCTTTTCCTCGCTAACTGGCGTCCGATCGCGTTTGCATTTGTGCTGTAACATTCAGCACAGTATTTTCTAACTTTATGCGCCATTTCGACAGTCCAAACGAAATGGATACAGAGTAACAAAGTTATCGTTTGTGTATACTCTTTAGTCGAGCGTTCGATATCAAGTGCTCACGCGCTGCCAACTGAGCGAAAAGTATAGCGAAATCGGCATAGCACTCAACGTGTTAACCAGTATTCTTCCATTCCTGGTGCGACCTTCATGCTTCGTATGCGTTTCGTATATGAGTTCTTCGTGGTGAACCAGAACCCGAGGTACTTGAAATTTTCCACCTGTTCTATTTCTTGCCCGTTGTACATCCATTTCTCGTTCCTTTCCAACCTGCCCCCATTTCTGAGTACCATTACCTTTGTCTTTTTTACATTCACCTCCATGCTGTTCCTTTTAACATATCGTTCCAAGGTTCTCACCATCCCTTCTAGTCCCGTTGCCTCATCTGCGATGAGCGCGATGTCGTCTGCGAACTTAAGTGCGAATATTCTCGTTGTCCGTATCACTGTTCCGCCCTCGTTGTGCCTCTCTCATTCCTCGTCTATATCGTTAAGGAATATATTAAATAAGGTCGGGCTTAGAGGGCATCCTTGTTTTTTTTTGTTTGAATTTCAAATCCCTCCGTGATCTCTTCTTCCGTAATGATTTAATTCGTTGTCTTCCTGTAGATGCTCCTTATCGTGTTCCACATGCTTCCACTTATTCCTTTTCTTCTTACGAGGGAACATACCGAACCCGTACACGCCGATTTTGATGAAAATTATGTGGTAGATAAAGCTCGAAGAAATATTTGACATGTGTTTTTTCATATCTGCTGTCGTCCACATTGAAGGGGTGATAGTAGCCCTCAAAGTTTGGGGTTGAAAACAGTTTTTTTGAAATATCTCCGCAATTAAACGGGCGAAAGTTAAACGTTACATAATTATCGCTAAATGTTAGAAAATAAAAAATTCCAAAAACACGTATTCACTAATTTTGTCTATACTTTACACATATAAATTTACACGAGAAAAGAACAACATTTAGTACGAAAAACTAACGAAAAGTTAACAAAAATTTCGAAATTTTAGTATATTGTTTAAACAAATAATTTTTTGCAATTATTATATATATATCGATGGATTCGTAATTTCGAGATGCACAATTTGAAAAAAAAAATGTTTGCCTAGGCCCTTTAATTGCGGAGATATTTCAAAAAAACTGTTTTCAACCCCAAACTTTGAGGGCTAATATCACCCCTTCAATGTGGACGACAACAGATATAACAAACCACGTGTCAAATATTTCTTCGAGATCTATGTACCACATAATTTTCATCAAAATCGGCGTGTACGGGTTCGGTATGTTCCGTCGTTAGCTTCTCCAGCATCAGCTCATGGTCCACTATGTCAAACGCGGCTTTGAAGTCCACGAATTCCCCCTTTTCTTCCTCAGCTTGTTGTTAATTGCTGCATATAGTACGAATACGTGGTCCCTCGTAGCTTTTTCCTCTCTAAACCCGCTCTGGTTTTTCCTCAATTTGCCCCTGGCTTCGAGCCAATCCCTTAGCTTGTTCGCAATTATACAGGTCAGAATTTTGTAACTTACGTTTATAAGCGACACCCCCTATAGCTAGCTGCTTCGTTGTCATCGCCGACTTTGAATATAGGATATATTCTGGCCACATCCCAGTTCCTTCCTATTTTTCCGCTCCTCCAAAAGTCATTGATGATTCCTCTCAGCACTTCGAGCATCTCTCTTGGCATTCCCGTGAAAAATTCTAGCCTGACTCCATCCTCTCTTGGCATCTTCCTTTTCTTTATTTTAGTCGTCGTCTTTATCATTTCATCGAAGCCGATGTCCTCGTTCAATTCCTGCTGTTCTTCCCCGTTGTTCTCAAGTTCTTCTTGGTATCTTTCTGTGTCTCCCTCTTGGTTGTTTGTTTGGCTTCCTTGCCCTCCTAGAATATGTCGGAAATGTTCCTTCCATTCCTCTTTCTTAATGTTCTTCCCCCTTCTTCTCTTCCTTGGGCGAAACGCCCTCAGTGTCTGCCAGAATTTTTTCATTGAACTGCTTTCCTCTACCCTCTCCCATCTTGCTTCTCTCCATTGCTTTTCCTTACTTCTGTAAAGTTCCCTTAATTCTTTCTTCGCTGTAGTCAGTGGTTGTCTGTCCTCGTCCACTTTTGATTTCAGGAATTTACTCGATTTCTTCCATACTTTCTTTCGTCTGCCCTTATACTCTTTATCCAGCCACGGTTTTCCACATCTTCTTGCTGCTTCTCTGATCATGCCCACCCTCCTCGCCGCTGCTTTTATTGTTCTAATCAGTGTGTCTAGCCTCTCTTCCGCCGGTTTTTCCTTCCAAATCTCCTCCCATATTTGGCTCATAGCCTTCTAAAACTCTTCTGCTCTGTCTTCTTTCCATATTAGCACTTCTTCCTTTTCCTGATTGTCCCCTTTCCCTTTTTCACCCGGTACTTCTTCTTCCCCCTTCATTGATATACTCACTGGCATGTGATCCGACTCGGTTCTCGTCTGCACTTCTATACTCTCAATTGGTGATTCCTCTTTCTCCTTCACTATGACGTAATGGAGCAATGAGCTTCCTCTTGGACCCACGTACCTTATTTTACTGGTTCTATCTCGCCTCGCTCTTCGATTTAGTATATTCAGCCCAAACTCCTGACAGATCTCTAACATTCTCAATCATTCTGCATTGATTACGGTATCTTCCGAGTTTGGTTCCCATTCATCTTCCTGTTCTCTATCCTTTCTTCCCTGTTCTCTCCCGATCCTTGCGTTCCAGTCTCAAACGACTATGATTGCCTCCCCTGCCTTTATTTCCTCATCCAATAGTTAACCTAAGCTTGGCCTCACCTTTGTAACTCCAGCATTATACACCTTTGCCGTTAGATCGCTCCTTTTCTTGATACCTACTAGGTGTCCTCCGCCTGCTCTTCCTTTCTTTTTCTCTCGTTTCGCTGCCTTTGCTGTCCACCTATATTCACTGTTCAGATTCTTCAGTATCGCCTTCTCTAGCTTTTCTTCTAGCCAGGTCTCTTGCAGCACTATGATATCGTAGTTTTCTAGGAATTCCCATGCTTCGTGTAATTTTCCCAGTCCCGCTATATTCCACACTACTATTCTTACTCCCGTCTGCCCTCTGTTCCCTCCTAATAATTCGGGTTCTCCAATTCTCTTTTTCTTTCGTTCCAATGCAGCCATCGTCCGTCCACTTGCAGTTCCATGTACCCTTTTCTCACTCTCCTTCCTTTTGCCCTTGCCTTCTTGGCTATCTTCCATATCGCTTTTTGTGCATCTCCTTCCAATTTCGTGAGATCGTCATCAATAAAGATTGTTGTCCCTCTCAACTCTTTCCTGTTCCTCATTATAATTCCCTTAGCTTCTCGTGATCCAAGCTCTGCCAGAACTGCTTATTCATTGTTGCCGCTGCTACCTCCTATTCTCCTCGCCCCTCTTACTCTTTCCTTAACTTTCAACTTTTGCTCGATGAATTCTTCTACCTCCTTTTTCAAGTCCTTTCCTTTGAGCGTAGCTCCTCGGATCACTATATTGCTCCTACGTGCCTGTCTTTCACTTCTTTCCAGTCTGGAGTTGATGTTCGCCAACACCTTGTCAGTTCCTTTCTTGCTTTTTTCCTTTGCAATTTTTTCTACTCTTTTTTCGACCTGTTGGAGCCATTTTTCCTCTCTTTGCGCCTCCATTACGCTCCCTCCTCCTGTCCTTGCCCTCCTTTCTATTTCTCCCATGACCCACTCCTTCATTTCGTTATCTTTCTGTTCTGCGACGCCTGCCTCCGTTTTGTCCTCGAGGGCTCGTATCTTTGTTTCAAGCAGCTGTTTTGTTTATTTTATTGTATCATAGTGTTATTTCTGTATTTTACATTTTATAAGCTTATATTTTGATCTATATTAATAAACACTTTATTATTCTTTTATTTCAAGTAGTAACTCTACACATAAGTAACTTAATATTATGCAGAATGCTGCACGCTTCTAGATTTATCTGTGAGAATGTATTTATTATCTGTATGTATTCGTTTTCAGTTTCTGACGAAGTTCAACCAACATGGGCCTTGGTATTGTCAACCCTACAATCAGTGATACCCCGGCAACCACCGCTCGAATCAGTGTTAGTTTCCGAGGGAAAACTCCTTGCACTTTATTCAGTTTTACTTAAAAGACTTCCTTCGTGTCGAGATATTAGAGAAGAAGGCATGATCCTCATAAATCTGGTTGATTGGATTTCTGCCATTAAACCTACGTACGTTAAGATTTTAAAACACATCAATAGTAATATATTTATGTTATATATAAGATTTGATTATTAGGGATATTAATGAAGAAAAATTGCCCCTACTATGGGCTAAAGCTTGTGAACTAGCATACAGACAGTGTCAATACAGCGAAAACACTGTAATCGCAGCCAGAGCTCTAAAAGGATTAGCACGTGCCTTGTTGACAATGGCAGATGATGCAGGACAAGGATGGGGTATACTTGGAGCTATTGGGCTCAGAAAAGGTTCTCAGCTCTCCATTCGGTAAGTCGTCAAAATACTTAATAGAAACAAACAAACGTTAAATTTACAAAATTATAGATATTGGTATACGACGTACAATTTCCGTTTATATTTTGCACTTGTTAGGTGTAAATTTTTAAGTCGGGCAGTAGGTGTATATTGCTTGGCTCAGTTACCTGAATCAAAGTCAGAACAACAACTAGTGAGATTTACTCCTCATGCACCTGGAGTAGCAACTTCGAGATCTACTGATCCAGATACAGCAGAAATTCGACCCAGCAATGAAGCCGTTAAAGCAATGCAAGGTTTGGAAGCACTTTTATTAAATAAGCAATATACAGAACTGAAAGGAGATGTAGAACGTTCAATTAGATTAATAAGAGATTCTGCTAATTCACTTCATAATGCGGTTGCAGCTATAGGTGCACTTACAATGGAACTATATAATCAAAGATATTTGCACGTATTAACAGAATAATATGATTTTTAAATTAACCAGGTTTATAGCTTTTTGGTATGAAGAGACGAAAATTAGTAACATTAAATAAAACGCTTTAATTCAAACTAATTATTGAGTTTTTAACGAATCTAGTCATAAATTATAATTTTATAATTGAGACAATATTAAAACGGAATAATATTTACACATCATTTGTTTCAACAAACAGTTTCTTTTAACCTTTTCCGCAAATATGTAAATGATATTAATTAAACATGCAATTTTCATTGTGTACTTTAAATATTTGCTATGCACTTGATAAATTAAACATTTCATTATGAAAGAATTCTTTGTATAAACATGTTGGTAAAAAGTAAGACGGGAAATTATGGACTTAAATTTATTGATAAAAACAAGCTACCAAAAAATTTGTGTAATACGAAATCAACAAGTTTAATAAAATTCCTAATATAAAAATACGAGTATTTTCGAATGTTTGACATAGTACTGTCAAATTGAAAGAAATATATTTCAGAACTTTCAAAACTGTTAATGTAATAAAAAGGTATTCAAATACAAAACAAAAGAATGAAATACTATAAATAAGTGTAAGTAATAATTTAAATCACAAATTGATATAATGTAATGTGTAAATATATTTATAACAATTTGTGTTAAAACAATATAAGCACAAATAGCTTGATATATATATTTATATAAGAAGGTACAGCATGTATCAAAATTACATTCATGTAACCTGTTCCCTTTTTACACTGATCGTTGACAGAAATATTTTACAAAATAAACGTATTTTGTTTTATTATATCAATTACGTACCGCATTACATACATACGTGTATTCTTTATAAATATTCCTTTACGCTTGACGGTTTAATAAATTTCTAATCATATACATTTTTATTATATAATCTAGTGAAAACGTTGCTCAATGATTGGATAGTGAAGTTAGTTTAATTATAGAAAGGTAGTTTAAAAAATTTAATTAAATGGTAGCAGCTTGGAATTATATAAAATAATTACTACGTGACATATCTAATGCATAGCAAATATTTTCAAACTACATTTATATTTTATTTGTGTAATGTATACTATTCATTATTGTAAATATTAAACATGAGGAGGAATTAAATTGTATATTTTTATTTGCGTTTTAGTTATATTACATATATGTACTGTGTTATATTTTGTAAACCATTGAAAATGAAATGCATATAATGTTATAAAAAATGTTGGAACAAACAAATTTCCACATAGTTGCTGTCATGTTTAATCATAAAAATACTAGGGCATATATTATTACTATTTAAAATTTATAAATAGAACTCATTATGAATCAGCAATACTAGTTTTATTTTTAATATAATTTTAATCAAAATTTTATAAACAGTAATATTAACACAGGCGAAAGTTAAACTCACACTATACAAATTTATCATAGACATATTGAGGATATGACTTGATAAAATATTGTTGAGCATTTTTATAAAACAAGTGCAAATAAAAATAAATTGCAGTGAAACATTCAAAACAAATTACGATTATTAAATTACTTAACTGAATATTGCGCAATAACAATATAAAATCAATTATTCAATTATTAACGGTTTTAGTGCCAGGGCTTTTTAAAATTCCGTGCCATGCGTCGCAATAGTGTTTCCTTTATTTCATTGCGTATAATGCCGAGCAGCGTAGCTTTGTTTTTCTGCTTCTTGGTAGGCATACAGTGGGTGTAGAAAGTATTCGTACACCGACTACTTTCGAATAATATATTGTAAAATTGTAGTTTATTAACTAATTTTTGATAAACAACAAATTTATACATATTCTCGGAAGCCTCTAGAACAGTTACAGTGCAGAAAAAATGAATTAGTTGAATAATTTGCAAAGTTATCAAGAAAAAAACGAAATATTGTCCAAAATATAAGAACAATAAGTATTCGTACAGATGCTACATTTATTAAAAGTCATTAGATTTTCATGAAAAAGCGTAAAAATTAAATTTATTTGACAATGAAAATGTAAAATAAATAGTTAATTAATATTTAGTAGGATTTCCTTTTGATTTTATAATTGCTGCGACTCTTCTTGGCATTCATTTTACTAATTTCGCTGTTACGCTAGAGGGAATCTTATTCCATTCTTCCATAAGAGCATTTTTTAAACCTTTTTTAGAGGATATGCGATGTTTTCTAATGTGACGTTCCAAGTAGTCCCATAGGTGTTCGATGGGGTTAATATCAGGAGATTGTGGTGGAGTTTCTATATATGCTGGCGTATTATATACTATCCACATTCTCGTATTGTACGCCGTATGATTTGGATCATTATCGTTCATAAAGATAAAATTATCTTTAATGCCCATTTTTTCTGCACTGGCAGAAAGATTCCGTTTCAAAATGTCAATATAAATCCGGTGGTTCATTACTCCATCAATACATTCTAATTTTCCAACACCAGATGCACTCATGCAATCCCAAACGAGTATGGAACCTCCACCGTGTTTTACTGTACGTCGTACATTTTTTGGTTTCAATTCTTCATTCCTTCTTCTTCATATAGTAGAGTGTCCATTAGAACCGAAAATGTTAAATTTGCTCTCGTCTGTAAAGATCACTCGGTTCCAATACTCCAATGGTGTGATAACATTATTATTTGCGAACTCTAATCTTTTCTTCCTATTTGCTTCGCTCACTAAATATTTTTTACGGGCCACCCGACCGTGATACCCTTGACTCCGCAAAAAACTACGTACAATACCTACTGACAGAGAGATTAATATCCAAATTATCTCTAAGGTGCTCAGCTATTTTCTTGCACTTATCCTTGGATCTTGTTTTACCATCCTAGTAATCGCTCGTCCACTATGTCGGTTAATTTTACGTGGACGTCCACATATTGAGTTGTTTTGCAATTTCTTTCATAATCCGTATCGATCAACTATACTTTGTATAGTTGAACGAGGACGGATTATATTCCTCGAAATTTTCGATAAACTTTTACACTGATTATGCAAATTAATAATAATTTTCCTTTCTTCTACCGTACTTTCTCTACGTTTTCGTCCCATTTTCAACGACAGTATCGAACAGTACACGGTCTCGAGGTCGAATAATACTGACAACGTTTGCAAGCATACTGACGATACCAATCATAACTATTAGATAATCATATAAAGTGTTTACAACAGAAACTCACTTTCAAATACATAGTTCGAAATCAGAACTGTACGAATACTTATTGCTCTTATATTTCTGACAATGTATCGTTTTTTGCTTGATAACTTTGCAAATTATTCAACTAATTAATTTTTTCTGTACTGTAACTGCTCTAGAGGCTTCCGAGAATATATAAAAACTCGTTGTTTATAAAAAATTAATTAATAAACTACAAGTTCGCAATATATTATTCGAAATTAGTTGGTGTACGAATACTTTCTACACCCACTGTATGTCGAATGGCACATTTCTTTTGTCATGGATAGTTTCTTCTAAATGTCGCAGCAACTTTTTCCACTGCACGTGAACAGCGTGATAGCGTCGCGTGACACTAAAACGGTTAACAATTTAATTTCTGCAATATGACTGAGTATGTAATACATTGCGCGTCGTCACTTAATAAATACGAAATAAAACGGAAATCTCCCCGTTTCAAAGAAAGACAGTTGATGACCTATCGGGGAGATCTCCCATTGTTACCTTATGAATTCGCCATACTGCTAAATGCTGTTGAGATGTGCGCAATGTACAGTTTGTTTTCTTCTCGATGGTCGGCTGACAATAAGTGTTAATATCTTAGTATTTTTAAATTGCTTGATAACTGAATAATTAGAACTTCATAATCTTCATTTTAATGACTATTGAAATTGTCTTTCGTTTTTTGTCACTTTTGCTACCCTGGTGGAAATATATCTACAACTTTTTATGCGACTCTACAACAAATTACAATTTTCTACAACATTTTGCGTGGTTGTAGAAAATTGTAGCTCGTAACTACAATATTCTACGACATTCAACGTCTCACTACACTTACTCGATTCTCTTACGTAATAAATTGTAGTAAGTTGTAGAGCACTACAAATTTTTACAACAAATTACAACTTGCTACTCTAAGACAAATGGAACTTGAAAGAATGATCTCTATTAAAATACGGCTCGCGTAGTTTGTGTAGTATTTTATACAATACTACAAAATTCTACAACTTTTAATGTCCCATCTAAAAATTTAGAAAATAGCCTTCAAAAGTCTAGCGCGTAGTTTGTTGTAGTATCTTATAGAATACTACAACATTCTACAAGTTTTTATGCCTTATGTACATATCTCATGTGTTTCCTTTCGAAAGGTCGGTGACTCGAAGGCTGCCATACGGGCGAAATTTTAATCGGAAGGCCCAATTAAAAGTTAATTTGCGAGAGAACGGTTCATTTCTGACCCATGGTTCCTCTCAGACATTTTGCCTATGTAACAAGACGAATACGATGAGCCAATAAAAAAAATTTGCTACCCTTTCCCGAATTTTGCGGCAGGTTTTTTTCGCAAATCTCCATCGATCCAGAGGTGTAGAACAACCCCTGAAAGCCATGACAAATATTTTTGAAACACCCTGTACAAATTTTTGGAAATATCTTTCAAAAGCTAGTCCAGCGCGTTGTTTGTGTAGTATCTTATAGAATACTACAACATTCTACAACTATTCACGAAATTCTAAAATACTGTCCCAATCCGCGTACTTTGTTGTAGAAATTTGTAGAAATTAAACACAGTGAAGATAGGGTCAAGTTGTAGAAAATTGTTCAATGTTGTAGCCAGTTGTAGCAGTATGTTGTAGAGAATTGTAGTTCGTTGTAGATATATTTCCAACAGGGTACACTTCTTTTTAAGTGAAGAACATTTTAAAACAAATAACGTGACACTCGTCTGCAAAGTAATATACTGTTTAAAAAATCCTACATCGATAGTGATTGCGATTATAATTTTTTTTAGGCGCCAAATTAGATATGATAATGCTCTTGAAATTCAATATAGCAATCGTTAATATTAAGAAATCTAATTATGGAACTTGAATGTGATAAATAAATGTTCCTTCGATTATTTGCTGCAGAAATACATTTATGAAGATTAACATAATTTTTAATTCTATACATCTAATTTCTATAAAGATGGGATATGTAAGAAGTACAAGGAAATTTTAATATATATATATATATTCTAAAACTTATAATTTACAAATATTTATACTGCATGACAGATATAAAAATATATTTAAATGATATAATGATACATGCACAGATTTGAACGAACAGGAGGCTGTGTTTATTATTATTTAAAACATTATATTGCTTATGAGTAAAATTTTAAAAATGTATTTATTATAAAAAATATACAGAAAGCAGTATTCATTTCATATTTATAATATTCAGCTAATATGGCAATATCTTTATTTATAAAACATACAAATTTATAAGCATTATTAGAAAATAAAATATGTTATCAATATATATTTGAATTTATAATGTGACAGAGATCCTAACATTATATTTTTCAATTAATTGTATGACACAATTTTTCAAAACAAATACATGTCATTGTGGTCATATAAAAAATTATGCAACATGATGCAGAATAAAAATGTACAATATTGTGTCTTTCTTCGGCTCAAACTTTTTCCGAAAACAAAATAGTTTTATCTATAGAGTATAAATAATTGCAAAGAATTTTTATTAAAAGATACTATTATTTCAGCTATAGAAAGACTTTTTTATACACATTGTGCTAAAAATGTAAAAACATTTGATGGGTTTTTCTCTCCATATAGTTTTTAATCCTTTCATTACGGAAGTCCACTCTGCCGAAGAACAGCCAGTGAACGCGATACCGCGCTAAAAAAAGTGCGCACATTTTAAACAAGATTTTTTTATTACAGCACTTTCTTATCGTACAAATACTCCACTACCAAATAAAAGAATGTATTAGGTACGTTCAAAGTGGTCTTTGAGTTAGATTAAACCAATACGGGTCAATAGAATTAAGAGATAGTTCACAGGTATGGTATAATTCGATGATGACTATAGTCGGCGCTCATAATGAAAGGGTTAAGAGTTTCAACACTTATTAACACTTCTAAGTAGATCAGAAACTTCTCCTGGTGGATATTCAGATAAAAAACATTCAAATTGATCTTGAAATGATGTTCGAAACATTGGCAGTACATCTTGTATAGTCACATTCATATTTAGTTCCTTACTTATGCTAGTTACACCTTTCCCTTCAATTCCACAAGGCACAATATGATCAAACCAACTTAAGTCTGTATTGCAATTTAAAGCTAATCCGTGACTTGTTATAAATCGACTACCATGGATTCCAATCGCACATATTTTTTTTTCACCCACCCAAACACCAGTGTCTGGAGATGTTTCACCTTTAATACCAAATTCTGCACACAATCGTATAATCATTTTTTCTATTTGACACACATACCACTTGACACTAGTTTCAAACTGTTTCAAATCTAATATTGGATAAGCCACTAACTGTCCAGGTCCATGAAATGTTATGAGACCACCACGATTTGTTTTAAAGAATTCCGCTCCCAAACTTCGTAATTTCTCTTCATCTTCTATTGTGTAACCTTTATTTCGAATTCCTACAGTATATACTGGATCATGTTCCACAAATACCAGGGTATTGCAAGAATCTTGTTTTGGTTTTTCATGATGCTTGTCAGCCAATGCTTTCTGTAACCTGAGTCCTGCTCCATACCCCAATCGACCAGCCCATAAAACTTTTACTATTTTCGATTTCATGATAGATAAAAGAAATTTGTATAAAAATTTCAAAAATATTTCGTATTATCCATGCATTCATATTTTTAAAGATTTAACAAACTTGAATAATCTCATCATTTACTTCTTTCACTTCCTTAACATCAGCTTTTTCTTGGATAATATTATGAAGGAGCCATGAAACCTGAAAAATGTATAAAATTAATTAAGAAATAATAAATCTGAATTAACCGTTTGCACTCTACACATCCTCGGATGTTAGCTGTCAGCAACTCGACGGCACGTTGCTACCAAAAAGTTCTAGGACTTGTGTCACATTATATATAACACATTGAGAAAGATAGTTCTAACAAAAAATAAAAATTTTCTTTCTTATAGTTGTCTATGGTATAACATTTTAGAGCAACTTCCAATATGCATTGGAGGGTGGTTTGAACAAGTTTTGCAATAATAAGTGACTTCATTTCTTCTACCTAGCATTTTTCGATCAGAACGAACAGTGCAGTCTCGTTTTCTTTCTTCCACATTGGAAATATGGAGCTTCTTGTTTAGTCTATTGTCCGGTGAAGGTGATATTCGCGACGAATGAACTTCACATGTTCTCTTTTTCATAAAACCAGCTAATATGTTTTTATGAAACTTAGTAACTCTACGAAAGTTTGACTTAATTTGTTCTACCATTTCAACAGAAAACTTTAGAGAAACATGTCCCATCAAAGGTCATTTACGCGCACAAAGAGTTAAAACATGAAGAACCAGTTACATTAAAATTAATTTTTAAGCATATACATACGTAGGCATCTGTTGCAGCATACACTCTTTGTTCCTTACTAAGAGGTTGTATGTGCCATTTACTATTCCTAACTTTTTTATCTTTATTAATCTTTTTCTTTAACTGAAACATTTTTAGCAAAATTAATTTATACTAAGAATAATCAATCGAACTTCTATATTATTCAAATTGAAAATGTTGTCAAAATTTAAGGGAAAACCTACAAGATAAGCTGTTAATCTTTCCAAACTCCAACGGCATGATCTATTCAAAACTTCATTTGCAAATTTACCACAGTCTATGCAATTGTTTTCCACAACCTTTTGAGCTGGAAATTCTTTAAAATCTCTTCCAAGTTTCCAAATATCACTGAAAATTTTGGAACAGAGTTAAGTATATAACTTGCACCAATTAGTTCTAAAATCGTTCGGTACAGTAATTTATACAGATTTACTTTTTTATATTAACACCAACAAGTTTCACTTTTGGGTGACTTAAAAGAATCACAAATGAAGCTGGTAACTTTTTCAACTCATATACATGCAGCAGGTAACATACAGTTTTGTTTAAGCAAATTTGCGCCAAAGCTGTTTTCCCGCTGCCTGTCTGAAAACTGAAAGGCCACTCTAAATCAAAGCCTACAGGTACTATTTTATTCGCAGAATTCTCTACTTCATGTCTGAAAATATCAGTAATGATTAATATTTGTTACTCATACCTTTTAACACATTAATATTTTAATTCTTACATAAGAAGATCACAAATCATAGCACAATCATAAAAATCATTGGTGTAATTAATGCATCCTTTAAATACAATTGCTGGCAGAGAGGAAATATCAGGATCCTTTTCTATTGTAATTGCTTTTTCCAGTTTTTCCTACATGAAACATTTATTAATAATAGTATATTAACACATATAAAGAAGTATGCAAATAAAATCACTCTAAATATATTCCAAACGGTATTTATATTCTATGAAGTTCTTGTATCACAATAGCAAAATTATTAAAACGAAGTCTCATCGACCACGAATATGTGGTTTGAAGTATTTACTACCGTTTCACTGCTATTAATTCCTACTTCAGTAAAAGGTTATCTCCGATTAAATATATACGTAAATGTATAAACATGCCTCCAAATGTTTCGGAAGATGCCTAGATGATCTTCGCAGTGTGGACACTACTGCTTCGGCTTTAATCTAAAAATATTTCAACACATGGCAGGCTACATAACAAAATACAGATAAAGACGCTTGAAATATATTTTACTAACCTCTTTTGTAAAATATGTTTGTCGTAGTTGCTGTTGATTGTGTGTTGCCATTATAAATTTAAAAAAAACAACTATGAATGGCGTTCCAATTTTCTACAAAAATGGTAAGAAATTGCTAAGCGACTTTTAAAAGTTTTAAGAGCACTTTTATACACTTTAGCCAAATGGATCCAAATTCTACGATTTCCCGCCAGTTTTTCGGCTCTGCAGCAACCAGCAGCAAGTAATCAGGGCCGTCTGATTCCTTTCCAGTTGTTTTATAACCCTATTATTTTAAAAAATTAGAAATTTATAGAATTATTTTTTTAGTAGAATATTATAATAGAATATTTAGTTTTTTGATACCGCATGCAATCAGTCAAAACATTTTTTTGAGTAAGTGTAAACTATACAGCGACTTACTGCTAGTGCGATTACATTGAAAATTTATTTTTATTTTGCTTGCTATTTTTATTAAATCAGTACTATAGCATGATGTTGTCGAAGTATAATAATTTAATGAAATAGTAAATTTATATATCTGTCGGATACAGTAATATTTAATATAATTGTAAAGCAGCGATTGCACGTAGAAACACTTTGCCGCAATTCAGTTATTTATCTTTCCACTACATCTTCACCCTCTTCTCTTAAATTTTCTATTCCTTCCCAGCTTCAGCCATTTCTTTTTTAGTACTCCTCCCTCTCCTTCATACTTATTGCCCTCTCTTTCGCACTTACCCTTTCCTTTAGGGATTCTTTTGGCAATTTTCCTCCCTCCTCCTACTCATATTCGTTCTTCAAACTTCATTGCCCTCTGCCCTCCTCTCACTCTTAGCCTATCCCTTTTCGTCTCTTTCAGCACTATATAGTCCGACGTGTATCTTTCTAAGCCGAGTGACCACTTTATTTATTTTAATTGCAGTCTTTCCACTTCTACTATCTCGTTAAATCCCCATAACTCTACCCCGTAGAACAATATTCCTAATACTAAGGCGTTAAACAGAAACATTCTCATCTTAAAATCTGACTTGAATTTCCGCTCTCCTTTTTTTTTTAAGTTTTTATTGAAATAGCAAATACAAATAATATTGATTGAGAGTGTAACGCAATAATACATTTAACAATCGCATATAAACATAAATGGTCTCTCAATGGCATTTGGTCAATGCTTCTCTGAGAGAATAAGTTTCTATGTCAATATATCTAAATTCGAGTGTTTGGGAGAATGCTGGTGAGCAGCAGAAATGCTCACTCTAGGATTTGATTAGCCTCCAAAAATACTAGTTGAGGTTTGCAATACGAAAAAAGAGGCAACAGTATCAAAAAGACAACACAAAACACAGTTATAAAAAGGGAGAAGGGGGATGATAGACTTGGGAATAGAGAGATGAGGGATAATGGGATGGGTATACGTGCGCAGTACGCCGTATTGACGCTTAACTTAACTCACCGATTATAATAACAATAATAAAAAATAAAAAAAATAAATTGACGAAACGTTAGTACAGGAACGAGCATGTAGACTCCAAATGCTTGGTCATTCGCCGGCGAAAAACGCCCGTACAAGCCATGGAATTTTCTCGAGGTATTTGTATGATTTCGGCAATTTGTCGCTTTGTGGGAAAGATGTAGAACAGGCAAGCAGCTCAGGGAATTCGGAGTAATCTGAAGGTATATAATTCATGGAGAGTGATCCTTTTTTTTCGAGGCGTGTGATAGATTGACGGCACTTTTGTATGCCTTTTTTTTACATGGGGAAATCTTCAAAAAGACACCCGCCGCCTGAGGGGGCGACGGGTAGTGTGGGATTCTTACCCACTAAAACCCCATGGCAACCTCGCAGAGTCTTTGCAGGCGGACCCCGGGCACCGGCTCACAACTCTTCCGCAGCCTGCCAAACTCTGATCCCGGCGGAGATGGCTGCTGCCATCCGCACCGGGTCATCCCGAAGAAGTCGAAGCCGTCATGTGGTTAGCTTACATCAGGGTGTTGAATTAGTTACATGCCGCGAGCCTTTTCTGAGTCGCTCCGCCTGCTTCTCCCTACCAACTGTTTTACCCAACCAAGTTTCTCTTTCCAATCATCTGCCAGGCTCGGCGTATTGCACGAGTATAGTGGCGCTTTAGGGCGCCATTCGCCTCTGATCGCTCGCGCTGGAAAGACGCCGCGCACGCCGATTACGGGAAAAAAAATCGATGCGCGTGTCCCGTCGACTGACGTTATCTGTCAACGAACAGTTTCAGATCGCGTCACATCGCGGCGTGTAACTAATTCAACACCCTGGTCTAGCCTCTCCGTTAGCGGGGGCGCCCATGGCCTGAGTTACCTCATGACCATTTTATACGGACGCCCCCACGGATCGGCGTTCAGACCGCTGCACAGTGGTCCAGAGCGTGAATTTAGCTGGTCACGCACCTCGCGCAGTTTTCAATCTTTTTCAAATCGTCACCACGGGCTCAAAACACATCGGATTTAGTTAACAATTGGTATTCTATTATTTTTTGGGGCTGATTATGAATCTGAACTTTAACATTTTAAAAACAAAATGTCGGATTAAATATGGCGGACAGGTTTGTTTAAAAATTAATTGTTTTGCACACAAATTAGTATTCTAATGTTTTTTTGGGTCGCTGATTACGAATCTGAACTCAAAAATTTTAAAAACAAAATGGCGGTTGATATATAGAGGGTAGCTATGTCCAAAAATTACCATGGGTATTTCAAGTACCCATTTACAACATGGGATTAACTTTTTGCCTTCTTTTAATTTAATCAGTTGTACTAAGAGCCCTTGAAATATTTCCTGAGACCAGTAATAGAAATAATAATTGATTTTGCAACAATAAAAGTGTACAAATCAATGCTTAAAAACGCCGATCTTCAAAAGTTTGGAAAAATTCAAATGCTTTCCTCAAAAGGAAATGCTATTAGAACAATTAAGAATTTTGTGAGACTTTTTACTTTTTGTAGAGTGAATCACCGTTAATTAATGTTGAAGAATCCATAAATAATTTGTTGACAAATTTATTTTTCAACCGTTTTTAGTTGGTTTTCCAAACACAGGTTTTTTGCCTTACATTCATAACTTCAAAATGGAAAAACTAAAAAGCACCACAAAGGAACTTCGAAAATATTTAGTTTAAACTGCATAGAAATAATTCCTGCAAAAATTGACAACATTTACCTGCACTTTTCGTTCATATTCCTTCCTAAAGCGTATGTAACCAAGACCAGGTGCAGATCCCCAATGGGTCACGCGATCAGTAAATTCCTAAATTTCTTCTAGATACAGTGAAATAAAAAGTAAACCTCTTTAGCATTAACAAGGACGAAGAATTCTAAAGCGTCACTTTTATTACTTCGTCGCTTTTATTGCCAGGTTGCGAGCAAAGAGGAATAAGCTAGGTTAACCGATTGAAAGAGAATCCTATACTTAGCGGTTCAGGGTTTGCTTAAAAATTAATTAACTTAAAAGTATCGAAAGGTATTCGTCTAAAACTTTCCACATATATTCCTTATACTATATAGAAGTTATTTCTGCAAAGATTTCATACGTCCACCTGCGTTCTTCATTGTTAGATCTGCCGAAAGTTTATGAGACAGTCCTGCGGCAGCGCCTTACCAAGGTGTGCGCGACTCTTTAAACAATAAAAATGCGTCTGAGGCGGATCCGGGCGGATTAATTTTTTACAGGATCGTTTAGGGGAACGATTACAGAAAACAGTGTCGTTAATCAGAGAGTGGGATCTAGTGGGACATTTTAGTTTTTGTCTGCAAAAGATAAAAAACTTCGACGATTTTCTTTCATTTTTTCAACATTAATTTTTGAATAAACTACAAAAATATTTTTATGTTTGACACGTGAATTTTTATTGTGAAAGAATGCTCTTCAAATAGAAACAATAATTATTAAAAAATATTGCATAGTTTCGCCAGAATGTTAGAAAGAAGACAACGTGGTTTTTCGATAGAAAAAGGCCTCCAGAAAAAGTTTCAACTTCAAGCGTTTGTTGTAACTACAATTTTTATCCGATTTCAAAAATTTTTTCATTTCTGAAGTCGGTGGACATTTAGGAATCGATATATACAAAAAATCGAAATTCCAAAATTGACTTTTTGACTTTTGTCCAGCTAAATGCACATTCTGGACCACCGTGCGCTGAGAAGTTCCTTCCATGCCTGGTTCTTCACATCGAAGATGGCTAGGCTCAAGGTTCGGCGTGCTCGGAAAACTCCAGGCGCCGCTCAAGAACCTCCTCCTCCGTGACCCGTCTTCTTCGACGGGCCCGGGTGCACCGGCGTCTGGCTTGTAAGCACTGAGCGCGGAGATTTGCAATCTCCTCAGACCACCAGTACACCGATCCTCGACGAGGGGTACCGACTCGGGGCATGGTCGCATCACAGATGGACTTCATCACGCCCCGAAACCTGTCGGCACCCGCCTCCAGGTCGTCGAGAACCTCGTCCGGCATTTCCTGCCAGGCGACAACGGAGGCCGCCATCTCCGCGGCATCCTTTTCTAGGCGTTTTAACCTCCAGCGCGGCGTCGGATCGAGCCGACGAGGACCGTTCGACATTGGAGATGCAAAGTCTAAAAAGATATAGAGGTGGTCACTTAAGGTGGCCACTTCCTCCGCTACTCTCCAGCCGGTCACACAGCGCGCAATACCAGGGGTGGCAAATGATAGATCAACTATCGACTCACCCCTGGTACGAACGCACGTGCTCGTGTTTCCCTGGTTTAAAAGAACCAGGCCACGACTCGTCGCTCATTCAACCAATGTATCACCCTTAGGAGTAGTCCTGGGGCAGCACCATGCAGTCGCATGAGCATTGAAATCCCCCAGGACTAAAGTCTGGCGAGGCCGGCAGGCCTCCACACACTTGGCCACCCCGTCTAGATACTCCTTGAATAGGCCGAGGCCCATCGCGGGCGATGCATAGCATCCGATCACCGCATGCTCCCCCCATGCCACCGCCACGAAGCCCCTGCCACCGCCACGAAGCCCCTGCCACGTTGGAGAACATGACAGAACGGAGCTCCGTGACCCATTTCTCAGGTGATCGCCGCAACCTCGCTCAGATCTCCTGCCCAGTTAGGGTGATCAAGGATCCGGTAGGGCTCGGCAATCACCATCAGGCCGATCCCCCCCCCCCCCCCTGCCGAAGGGTCTGCTGCAACAGGTCGTGGTTCAGGTTGCACTGGAGGAGGCGCGCAGACATTATGAAGTCTGCTTAGGTGCCTCCTCCTTGGTGCACCCCTGGTCGGCCTGACCCTTGACAGAGGAGAAACCCGCTCCCTCTTGAAGGAGACTGTGTCTCCTTCAATACCCGCGGCAGGGAGGGCGCGGAATAGCCAGTCCCCGCTGTCGCGGTAGGGATAGGAAGGGGAGAGGGAGTGGAGGTGGGAGTGGGAAGGGCGGAAACAACATCCACCTCCATTACCATCACCTTCTCCCTCTCATTCTCCTTGGCAGGGGAGGAGGTCTTGCCTTTTCCCAAGCTGATGCTAGCAGGGGGAGGCTTCACTCCTCCCCTGTTAGGGGCGGCCTTCGGCGGCAGCTTGCTGGCCGGACCCCCCCCCCCCCATCCTGTGATTTGCCGCCCTACCCTTTGCAGAGCAGAGCGGATAGGACGGGGCTGCCTTGAAATCCGCGGCCTTTTGACCAGTGATGCCAGGACGTGGGATTTTTCCCACGCATGCGCACTACCTAATCCTCAGTAACGTATATACTTCACTCAATTATGGGGTATCGTTAGACCCCTGTGTCAATTGAAATACGGTAGAAATTACATGAAGAGGACATTTTACTAGATACGTCCATGGAAACAACCGCCGTCGAGCTGTGACGTCAGCATGCACATGCGCACGAAGGCTCCCACGTGGGAGAAAATCTCACGTCCTGGCATCACTGCTTATGACCGCCCTTGCCACACCGGTAGCAGAGACCAGACCTGTCCACCGGACTTGTACAGTTTTGGCGGACATGCCCGACCTCCAAACACTTGTAGCATTGTAGCGGTCTCCTTTCGAAGACCGCTACATTTGCCCGGAGAAACTGGACACTTATGGGCCCAGCTTTCTCCAGGATCCTTCCCGCAGCGAGGGGGCATCGGACCCACGCCGAGAAGAGTCCGGAGGGCATCCTCCGGAGGTTCCCAACACGGACCTCCCCCTCGCTGCAGCCACCTGCCTTCGCTACCGCCTTTCGGACATCATCTGGTCCCGCCAATTCGGTGAGACCGGTGATGCCGATTTCAGCTGTCTTTTGAGGGCAGGTGACTATGACACCTGTTCCCTCCGTGGCCTTTTTAAGGGCGGCTAACAGCCCGGCAGCCTTGAGGAGACTTTCGTGTCCGGGACCTCCAAGACGAGAGCCCCGGTGATCGCCCTTTTGGGACGCATATCCTCGATGCCCAAGCCCTTCAAATCGACCATGGACATCGCTTGGGACATCGCCGGCCCCAGAATATTTTCCTGGCCGACCGGAGACCGAAGTCTTCGGCGGCCGCGACAGTTTCGGCGCCTCGGGTCGAGCAGATTTACCCTTGGGGACAGTCTTGGTTGGTGGTGTCACCACCCTCTGACTGCCCCCTGGGCTTACCTTCTTCCCCTGCAGAGGAGCCGGAGCCTGTGCTTTGGCCGGTTGCGGGGAAGAAGAAGCTTTCTTCTTCCCTCTCTTCGCGACCTCCACCCAGCTCTCTACCCTGGGTTCCGCAGGTGGAGCCCTCGGAGGAGCGGGAGGAGCCTGGGTAACTCCCGTCGCTCCCGAGGCCTGCACCCCGGAACCCTTCTTCTTCTTTTTCTTCTCGTCCTCCTTAGGAGGAACGGGAAGAGGTTCCTTGGCCTTCTGGATCTCAGCGGCCGAGGGTGTTCCTGTACCCTCGATCCGCTTGTTGACCCTGCCAAGGCCCAGCAGCCTGGAACTGAAGCTCAACTCCAGGCTGTTTAAACTTTTTTCGAAGTCACCCATGGGAACCGACTCAGGCTGGGATTGTCCGGCCGGGTTCTCTTGGGGGGCCCTCTCGACTTCTATGGCCTCGCTTGTCCCTGGGACTGCGGCGCCATGGGGATCGACCTCCTTCTCCCCGGGAGATTCCTTCGAGGAGAAGACTTTCTCGAGGAGCTTCCGGAGCCTCGCCGCCTCCTTTTTGAAGGAGTCGCGCTCCTTTTTGAAGGAGTCGCGCTCCTTTTTAATGGAGTCGCGCTCCTTCTCCGCCTTTCTCGCCCGTTCGCCGTCGATCTCGGGCTTCACCCGCTCCAGTATCTTCCTGGCAGGAAGATCTGGAGTCTCTCCTCTCTCCGCTCTGCCAACCACATCCTCATAGTTGCAGAGCACCGATCTTGCCAACAATCGGAGTCCCCGAAGGTCGGTGGTCTTGATATTCGAGATAGCATTTGTTATCCCGACCAACTTCTCCAGACACTCCTTCGCCTCATCGGGGCAATCTGCCAAGGTCAGGGAGGCATAGCGCTCCATCGCCGGGCCCATCTTTATGGGATCCGCAAAGACTACTCCCTTTCCCTTCTTTATCCGCTTCCCGCCGTCATCGCTTCTGACCCTAAGGTCTTCAGCGATGAGGGCGAGAAGCTCCTCCACCCACTTGCTCCCGGTCTCTTTACTTGAGCGGGGTTCGGGGCCCCACTCCTGGATGATTTCTCCACCACCGCTGTTTTCACAGCTGAGCCCACCCTGAGGCTCACCCAGGAGGTGCCGCGGTCGTAGGATGACGGCGCAGCAGGGCCCGCTTTACAACCAACATCTGCGCCGGCACTGAGAGATCCGAAACCCTCTGTGCGGTAAACTTCTTCCATAGTTGTCCGTTCTGCCATGATTTTAATTTAAAATGAGGGTCGCCATGGTCGTCAACAAAAGATCCGTCCTTGTGACCCAAATGGAGGTAGAGCAAAGGAAACCTTTTAGCCAGTAAAGGTTCCCAACGTCGCCGAAGTCCCCCTTTGCAAATCTGTAAGGTCTCTGCTGGTCGCAATCTCTAAGAGACCCCCGGAGTCCCGCAAGCCTTCGGCTTATTGCTGACATCCGCACTCCTTTCTCTTAACTGGGCCGCCTTGGGAGGCTGCCCCTTCGCAGGGAGCCCCCTGCAGTCTACTCTCTCTCTCTCCTTCATCTTCTCGACCACTCAAAGTGGGAGACAAATGGACGGGAGACAGAGCAGGACCCACCTGCCGGCGCAAATAAAGAACCAGGAAAAAACACAACCCCTCGCGGAGGCCGTCAGGACTGCATCCGCAGGGTCCGTGGCACACCAGCCGCCGCTGGCCCACCCGGCGGGTGCTGTCCCAGGCAGCTCCACCAACAATGGTAGAGACCCCGCCCGAGCCCCCAACACTCCAGACCGACGGTCCGTGGGAAAAGTGGACTATCAAGTGTGAGGGTGACCGGACGTGGCCGCTCTGTCTCGTCCTGTCAGTCGTTCAGTATTGGTCCAGGCAGGCGTACCACCCAGGACCCTCTCTCCCTCTTTATATTGACCCAGGGAGGCAGTCCCCCTGAATCCCCCCCCCCCCCCCCACCCTTCAAAGCGGCCTTTGCCACGGCTTCCGTGCGACCAGCAGATTCCAAGACCTGCCAGGGACGGACATCAACTAGCTTAGAGTTTTTCCTGGAGGTTAGCCCTCCCCTGAACAAGTCCGGGATCGGCTTCCAGGAGCCGTTCCAGCCGTCGTCCTCGCACTTTTGTATGCCTGTCCTGGATGTAACCAATTTTGTCGACGTAAGGAAAGCTATCGAACGCGATATGACCAGATACCTTTGGCTGTTCTGGATAGGAGTCAGGTGCGCCTACAATGATAGGAATGGCGGGATTTTCAGTACGAGTGTTGATAGCTGCATAAAGGAATCGCATCGTTTATTTGACAACAAATATGTCGAACCTGGTGCAGTTTACTTTGTTATATACGTGGTGATTTGGAGTTTGTGTCACATGACCGTTGGATGATAGGCGCGGCCATAGCAAGTTTGCAATAGTGCGAAATATTTTCCTTTCAAATACGGGCATCATTTCCATCACGTATGGCGAGATGGCGAACCAAATGGGACAAGCATAGGAGTGTACAGAACGAATGTAAACTTTATAAATTTGTAATTTTACGCTCATATCAAGAAATTTGGAATGCAACAGACGTGCCAGCATCTTTGCCGAAATCTTGGCTTTTTCGAGAAGATACTTTGCATGGTGATTATAGTTGAGCTTGTCGTTCAGTATGACTCCGAGATATTTGCTTTGTTTGAGACGAGGCAGTTGCTTGGCCGAATTGCTAGGCACGTGCAGATTAAATTGCTTCGATCTCTTGTAAATTTTTTTGCTCAAAAGATAAGACGGCTTAGAGAAAAGGATCGTCTCAGATTTCAGTAAGTTCACCCGTATCTTCTTGAGAGTGCACTTTTGGACAATGGAATTGAATGCTCGCTGAAGTGCATGTTCTATGACGAGCGGATCGTAATCGCTCCTATAAATAATAAGATCATCTGCAAAAGCGATAGCTCGTATTCCATCCGTGGATTTGGCATTGAAACTATCCAGTATGTCGGAAAAATAGAGGCTGAAAAGCACGGCTGAATTAACGGTGCCCTGTTGCAAACCATTGACTATTGGAAATGTGATATCAGAAGCAGTATTGCATGCAAAGGTACGGAAACTTCGAACAGAAATTGCGTTGTCGAAGACCTGCAAGAGACGAAGCGGCATTTCAAGCTCGCGCAGACGAACGATCAGCCCGACCGTCCAAGCAGTGTCGAAGGCCTTCTCGAGGTCGATTAAACATGCTCCAATCATAGTATTATTATTGAGCGAACGAGCCACGTCAATGGCGATCTTCGCCACTGCATGGACAGTCGAGTGACCATAGCGGAAACCGAACTGATGGTTACCCGAGTCGAAATATAGAAGTCCATTTTACTCTACAAATACTTATTTCTTTGAACTTCATTTTTGCCGCCTGAATGTAACTAGCTGTTTTACCCTAATACTTCTTTCAGTAGGTGGTCAAGGTTTAAATAGATATTAAATTTAAAATGTTAACTTCCAAATAACTCTACAAATTTCTTTAAATCTATTATATAAAGCTCAAATACCACTGACTGACTGACTGACTCATTCATCCACTCATCACGAAATCTCAAAAACCACAGAACGGATTACAATGAAATTTGGAACATACTCTTGCCTTGGGTCGTAGGTGCTCACTAAGAAAGGGTTTTGAAAAATTCGAAATTTTAGGGGTGGTTTTGGGGGGTTAAAGTATGGGCCAAACTCATCAACGCAGAACCGAAACTATTTGACCTGGAAACTTGAAATTTTGCATGAGCATTCCTTTTAGTGTATAAGCACCCACTAAGAAAGGATTTTTCAAAATTCGAAATTTTAAGATTTTTTTTTTAGTTTCGATTCAACCGTATCGAAGCACGGGAGCTTCCAGCTAGTATATTATATAGGTTAAAATAGAGATTTAAATGTATCAAGAAGTTTATAAAGTTTTACGTGGATTCACGTGGCTTTCATCACAATAATTTGATACATTTATCATTAAATGTAATTGTATTTTCACATTTTACAGAAACAGTGAGATGACATTGATGAAAAGAAAGCTTAATTAAGTATAATTATTTATTTATTATTCTAATTCTTTGGTACAGTTAAATATAATTGTTCGTCAGTTACAATTGATATACAAATTGATAATATTGATTGGACAGGAATTATTGTAAAACTATCTTCTTTCACTGCAAAACCAAGTGTGTTATTTTATAACACATAAACGTATTATTTCCTTGTAGTCACTTTTTAGGCGTTTCCCGGTGTGTTATTATTTAACACAGTACATGTGTGTTATATTTATATTTTAAAATAACACACCTACATGCTTCAAAATAACACACATGTACTGTGTTAAATAATAACACACCGAGAAACGTTTAAAAAGTGACTACAAGTACCGTGCGGCTCCACAGCCGTGTCACCTGGGCGGCGGAGCTTCTCGTTTTCAACCGCCTATTCGTACCATTTTGTTTCTTGGAGTCCACTCGCTCAGCCTCTTAAAGGAAGCACCCGACAAAGTCGTAGCATTCAAATATTCTTATTAGTTTGTCTGGAGGAGCGAGACATTGTATTACATTGTTGTCTCGTCGCGCGCTTCGTTTCATCAAGGAGAATCTCCCCATGTGGTGGGGGTAATTCTTCCGGAGTTTATACTGTTTTCACCATAGAGATGTTAGAAATCTGGTGCCTACGCCGATGTATTCACTGTCGCCACCCAAATCGCGTTGTCTCCCTTGCTTCGATCTGCAGCGTTCTCTCTTTTCGTCTTTTAGTTCGATTTGTATGTGTAGCTCTTTTAACGAATCGCGAGGTAGAACGTCAAGTGCCTTCGTGTACATGTGACAAGAGGCATGACGCTTGACGCCTGGCGAATCAGGCTCTGCCAAAACAGGCTTACCTCCTAGGTGACACGGCTGTGGAGCCGCACGGTAAATAATACGTTTATGTGTTTTGAAATAACACACTTGGTTTTGCAGTGTTCTCGCATCGGTGGAGATAAGAAATACATTTGTTAACATCATTATCACCTTGTACAGGGTGTAAAAAAATTAATGGTCATGGCTTTAAGCGGTTGTTCCACACCTCTGGATCGATGGAGATTTGCGAAAAAAACCGGCCGCAATATTCGGGAAAGGGTAGCAAATTTTTTTTATTGGCGCATCGTATTCGTCTTGTTACGTAGGTAAAATGTCTGAGAGGAACCATGGGTCAGAAACGGACCGTTCTCTCACAAATTAACTTTTAATTCGGCCTTCCGATCAAAATTTCGCCCATATGGTATCCTTCGAGTCACCGACCTTTCGAAAGGAAACACATGGAATACCCCTGCTAGCTCCAATAGTTGAAGCAGAGGCAACATAAACGAAGATAGAAAATGACTAGAAAAATGTCACTGACCTGCGTTCGGTGTTGGGTTCGCTCAAGGGCCCACCCGGGGAGAAGAGCATAAACACATGCACTTCTCTTCTGGTACGGTGACACAGTGCCCCATTTTCTAACTTCGTTTACGCCGCCTCTGCTTTAACTAATGGCGAAATTTTAATCGGAAGGCCCAATTAAAAGTTAATTTGTGAGAGAACAGTTCGTTTCTGACCCATGGTTCCTCTCAGACATTTTGCCTACGTAACAAAACGAATACGATGAGCCAATAAAAAAAATTTGCTGCCCTTTCCCGAATTTTGCGGCAGGTTTTTTTCGCAAATCTCCATCGATCCAAAGGTGTAGAACAACCCCTTAAAGCCATGCCCATTAATTTTTTTACACCCTGTACATACTCTGAAGGAGTTTAGTGATATTATTTTTTGTATAATAGCATAATGAACATTTTGATAATTACAAGCATTTTGACATCTACAATTCGACGCATTGATGAAACAGTAAATTGAACCAAATTTTAAATATAATATTCTGTATCATCTTCAAAAAGTACATGTGAAGAATTTGTTTGAAGTGTTCTTCAATATTCTTCAGATACGTATAGCCTGTTATCTTTTAATAATCGCAAATATTTTATAAATGAATAACCGAGCAATGAATCATTGAGAGCAATTTGAATAAAATCTGGAAAATTATTTATATTTTGTAATTTATCTCTACCAACACTATAACATCCATCATACATTTTTTCATTGATAAGGACTTATTGTCGTCTTCCCAAACAAAAATCCTTAGTTCTTCTTGGAGAAAGTCTATCTAAATGCCATTGCATACTTAACAATTGACTGTGACTATTAGTAACTTGAGAGTCTATATGACGAGGACCGTGAATAACACTTAATAACACTGTTCAACAAATTTGAACTTTTTTTATTTTCTCAAATATCCAATTGGTGATCCTCGTAGAATTACTCATCCAAACACGAATCCGTCGGCAGAATTGCTCCATCACCCTCAGTTTTTTAGTAAAATGAGTTTTTGTAAAAACACTAAATTTAGGCAGAAAATGAGATATTACGCGAAAAGTATAAACGCTACGAAGTTATAAACAACGATATTTTTGAAAAAAGAACAAGAATATTATAGTTCCAATAATATTTTCTTGTAACGAAATGCCAAAATGCAGCATTTCATTTCATCATTTCGGCAGGCAGCATTTGTAGATCAATTAAAATTAATTAAAACGTTTTTTTATAATTCGGTGACCAAATTATAAATAATATTTTTAAACAAAAATTAATGAAAAACAATTGATCATTTATATTTATCAGAGTTGAGCGCCCTTCGGATGGTACTGACAGATCGGCGTCGATAACGCGTAGTTACGGCACTGTCACACAGCAGGCCCGCGTAGAATAGCAGCATGGCGACGAAACGCCGATACACGTTCGCGACGGATATTTTTTCGACCCGTCGGGATTGAAAACTGTTCCCGAAACTTTTGGGGGCAGTTTTCTCTTCAGAAATGTCTAAGGAATGCGATCCAGTATAGCAACTTCGTGCTAGATAAATAAATTTTCATAAAAATGTAAAAGTATAGCATAGCAAGTTCGCGCATCCGCTCTTTTTAAAACTTTGACAGTCATTTGTTACTATTTACAATAAATAATTTTAATAACTATATCCACTAAAATATTCGGCATGTTTTCCTCTATCTTTTGAGACTAATTTCAACTTCGTAGCGTTTATACTTTTCGCGTAATATCTCATTTTCTGCCAAAATTTAGTGTTTTTACAAAAACTCATTTTACTAAAAAACTGAGGGTGATGGAGCAATTCTGCCGACGGATTGGTGTTTACGATGAGTAACTCTACGAGGATCACCCATTGGATATTTGAGAAAAAAAATCGTGTTGAACAGTGTTATCATACCCCAGGTTGCGTTCATAGCTTTCTGGCATTTACCCTCTTGGTTCACTAAATGCTTTCTGAGACCATTTCTGGATGTGAAAGTGAATCCTAAATATTTAAAACTATTCACTCTTTCTAGAGGCATCCCGTCGATTGTCCATTCCTCTCCCTTTTTCGTTCTTCCGCCTTTCCTAAAAACCAACACTATTGTTTTATCCGTATTGATCTTCAGTTCATTTCTCCTTGGATACTTTTCCAGTTGCCGGAGCATGCTCTTTAACGATTGTGCGTCTTCCGCCAGGATCGCTACGTCGTACGCGTATTTCAATATGTACGTATATTTTGAGTTTTCCTATCACCGTCCCACCTGTGTCCCTATCCTTCAATATTTTATCGATATCATCTATAAACACGTTAAAGAGAGTGGGGCTCAGCGTGCATCCCTGTCGCACTCCTCTTACCGTTTTAAATGCCTCTGACAAGGGAACATCCCGAGGTGTAACTCACCGATTTTTATGAAATTTTAGTATGATATAGTCCTCGCAAAAATATTCGACACGTATTTTTTTTATCGGCAATCGTCCACGTTAAAGGGGTGAAAACCACCCTCAAAGTTGGCACCCTGAAACTTATTTATTGAATATCTGGAAAACTATTAGAGATACGAAAATTTCGTAAAGAGAGAAAATTAACGTATTTCGACCACAAATCTGATGATATAAATATATTTTTTTTAAACTCGTTTGTTTAAATAATATGCTTAAAAATACAACTTTTTTAATGATTTTGCAAGTCAAATTTCAATAAATTTTCTTGAATATTTTTCTGGGAATACCATATACCGAAACACAAAATACGGATAAAATGGAAATTTGAAATTTTTTTTGTAAAAAAAGTTATTGCATTTTTAATTTTTTCTCTTACGTTCTTGTTAAGTTATGCCTTCGTATATACATGTATGACTGCTTTAAAAGGCCAGATTTCATTGCCAGTCACACATATCGTCTTTATATAAATTTAAATAATTTGATTGATTAATTAATAATTTGTAACAATTATTGTAATAATGGTATTCATTGTTATTCTTATAACCAATATTTTCTTACACCACGAGCATTCTAAAGCATCCCTATAATCAATTCAAGCATATAACGTTAGAAAATAGTAAATATATAACGCACACCTCCCGAGAATTAATTTATTTATTTGGCCTGTCGGCGGATTCACATTGATATCATAAATGACTATCCCGAGGTGTAACTCACCAATTCTTATGAAACTATAGTATAAGGTGCTTTTCGTGGAAATATTTAATATCTACTTTCATTTATCGGCAATCGTCCACGTTAAAGGGGTGAAAACCACCCCCAAAGTCCGGATTATGAAAACTGTTTTATCGAATATCTCGGAAACTATTAGAGATACGAAAATTTCCTAAGGAGTGAAAATTAACGTATTTCAATCACGAATCCAATGCTATAAACAGTTTAAAAAAAAACCCGTTTGTTTAAACAATATGTTAAAAAATACTTTTTTTTCATAATATTTTCAGTTAAAATTCTTTCAATTTTCTTAAATAATAGTTTGTATACACTACATAGTCAAACAAAAAATACGGATCAATTAGAAGTTTCATATTTGTGTTACAAAAAGAGTTATTGCATTTTCAATTCTTACGCTTGTTGCGTGAAATGGAATATATTTGTATATGCGACCGAAGTCAAATTCCACTTTCACAAGTTTGAACGATAGTATCTTCACAGCAGAAACTATTTGTACAATTAAATTACTTGACCTGTTGTTGTTTAGCCGGAAAATGTGGGAGTAATAAACGTATGTCGATAGAATCCTACAATCAGAAGGATACGCAACAAGCGTAAGAATTGAAAATGCAATAACTCTTTTTGTAACACAAATATGAAACTTCTAATTGATCCGTATTTTTTGTTTGACTATATAGTGTATACGAACTATTATTTAAGAAAATTGAAAGAATTTTAACTGAAAATATTATGAAAAAAAAAGTATTTTTTAACATATTGTTTAAACAAACGGGTTTTTTTAAAAAAATGTTTATAGCATTGGATTCGTGATTGAAATACGTTAATTTTCACTCCTTAGGAAATTTTCGTATCTCTAATAGTTTCCGAGATATTCGATAAAACAGTTTTTATAATCCGGACTTTGGGGGTGGTTTTCACCCCTTTAACGTGGACGATTGCCGATAAATGAAAGTAGATATTAAATATTTCCACGAAAAGCACCTTATACTATAGTTTCATAAGAATTGGTGAGTTACACCTCGGGATAGTCATTTATGATATCAATGTGAATCCGCCGACAGGCCAAATAAATAAATTAATTCTCGGGAGGTGTGCGTTATATATTTACTATTTTCTAACGTTATATGCTTGAATTGATTATAGGGATGCTTTAGAATGCTCGTGGTGTAAGAAAATATTGGTTATAAGAATAACAATGAATACCATTATTACAATAATTGTTACAAATTATTAATTAATCAATCAAATTATTTAAATTTATATAAAGACGATATGTGTGACTGGCAATGAAATCTGGCCTTTTAAAGCAGTCATACATGTATATACGAAGGCATAACTTAACAAGAACGTAAGAGAAAAAATTAAAAATGCAATAACTTTTTTTACAAAAAAAATTTCAAATTTCCATTTTATCCGTATTTTGTGTTTCGGTATATGGTATTCCCAGAAAAATATTCAAGAAAATTTATTGAAATTTGACTTGCAAAATCATTAAAAAAGTTGTATTTTTAAGCATATTATTTAAACAAACGAGTTTAAAAAAAATATATTTATATCATCAGATTTGTGGTCGAAATACGTTAATTTTCTCTCTTTACGAAATTTTCGTATCTCTAATAGTTTTCCAGATATTCAATAAATAAGTTTCAGGGTGCCAACTTTGAGGGTGGTTTTCACCCCTTTAACATGGACGATTGCCGATAAAAAAAAAATACGTGTCGAATATTTTTGCGAGGACTATATCATACTAAAATTTCATCAAAATCGGTGAGTTACACCTCGGGATGTTCCTTGTGAGAGCCCCCCTTCGGTTAATACCGTGTTAAATGTTTTCCTATAAATTCTGCCTATCATTCTCAGCATTCTTCCACGTAACCCTATTTTATCCAGTTTATCTAGCAACAATTCCCAACTGACTGTGTCAAAGGCCGCCCTAAAGTCAATGAACGCGACGTATAGCTTGCCCTTTTTTCTTTTCAGTCGATTTTCCGCTAGAGAGTTTAAAGCGAAGATATGGCCCCTGGTCCCCCTACCCTTCCTAAACCCAGCCTGACTTTCGCGCAGGATTTCTCCTTTTTCTAACCAGCTCGTTAACCTATTGTTCATTGCCGTGGTCAAGGATGTTTTGGAGGTACAATCGGAGACAAAAGTACATGAAATTAGAAATTCGCGATAAATTAGGTTTTACAGCATATCATGAGGGAAATAAATACTATTTATACTAAATAAAAAGTATATGGTTTGAGAGAAAAGGGTCTAGCCGAATAAGGGGGTCAAAAGTGCCTTTGAGCCGATATTATTCGACGATGGGTCATTCGATAGGTGATGATGAAGAACCATTGCACATAAATTTTTAATCCGATACCTTCACCGGGAGGGTGGTTACAGGGTAAAATCAAAAAACCAGTTTTTGCTTCATTTTCCCCAATTAATGTGGAGAAAAAATTCCCAAAAAATTCTAACACATTCTAAACATGAATGTACACATTAGGGATTTTTGTCAGATTTTTCCTTTGTAAGTTCCACTCACGAAAAAAGGAAACCCGAAAAAAAAATTTTAAACATCGATTTCGTATTGAAATCTTCCGAGCACAACTTTTTCCTTTTTACAGTAGTTGCATAATGTTATCATTGTTATACCCTAATTTTTTCAGATTTTTGAGTACGGTGCATCACGGTCGGAAAAATCAAAAACCGATTTCTGGGACACATTTTGGGCTGAATCTCGCCCATTATCTGCCATTCTTGCATGATTTTAATACAGTATGTTCATATTGTGACCTTCAATGTTTCTGCATAGAAATATGTAGATGTTAAAGAACAATATCGGGATAATAAAATAAATTGCTGAATGTATGGTCTTTATAACCTAGAATTTTAGCCGTTCTTTCAAAAGCATTAATGGCGCAGTGACTATGGTGTTGTTACATACGGCCCTGAGTCTAAGAAATTTAGACTCTCCAACTCGGGGCCGGAAATCTACCACTTGTGCAGCCGGACCCCTCGATCAGTCTCAAAGTCGCTCTGTTTGCTTAGAATAATTACGTTAGGAAATAGGAACTCGAACAGGCGAATGACCTCTTAACAGTAAGACACCTTTTCTATTACATCCCTCGGGAAATTCTTGGAAATAGAAGCACCCCACCACTTTTTCGACCTATAAAAGATCGACTGCAGTTCATGCCATGGGCTTAGTTCATTGTAAGATCGTCACGTTGTTACACCGATTAAACTACGTGTATAGATCTAATCGTTAGACGAAACTTAGAGTTCTCGCTACGATATAACCATATAGAATACGCGTAAAGTCCGCGATATCTATTAGGCATTTCTGTTCTAATACCCCGCATTTCCTCAGTGCGTCAAAATAGAGAGTAGTGCAACTAGGTGCGTGCGAACACATTACACGACTCCACGTAACACCTTTGTACCACACACATACAGTACACTTAAACTGTAACCAGCCATTTATACGAAAATATAACTTGTTCGAGTTTTGATCACTTCGGGTTTAAATCCTTTACGACTACCTATTAGAAATCTCCAGCCTGCGATCCCACAGCAATACATCTTTACCGCTCGAGGTGTATTGCAACAATTATAAAGTTACGTCAGCCTTACTAACATTCCTGTGGCATCTTGTGTTAATCGCACGAGAAAGTCCATAAGTGTTCCAACCTCCTGTGGCATCTTGTGTTAATCGCACGAGAAAGTCCATAAGTGTTCCAACCTCCCGTAGTATCTCGTGTTAATCGCACGAGAAAGTCTACAAGTGTTCCAACCTCCCGTGGCATCTAGTGTTAACCATACACCGGAAAGTCCACAAGTGATTCACTTCCTACGGCTATCTCGTGTCTCCTATACACGAGATTGTTCGGTACTAACAACTTCTAAAAACCAACATCCAAACGAACACTCTACCTTATTCTTTTACCTCGGCCACCCGCAACGCTCCTGGCCCTGGCACGTAACAGTGTCTGCCTGTGGAATCGCTGGACAATTTTTTGTCGCGGGTTCGAATCGCCATGCGGAACTTAGGTTTTTTTTTTTTTTTTGTTTTTTTGTTTTTGTTTTTTTTTATTAGAGACAATATTCAGTAGTAGCTTTAAATGTCTCACAAATACTTCTAAAAATAATTATACAGTATATTTTTTTCATACTTTGCAATAAACCAATATCTATGAACAATATAAAATGTTTGAGAATACTTATAATTGCAAAACGTTGCATGTCTAATTGTAAGAAAAGCATGTTTTACGATTATTTTTCTATAGGTTTTATATTGTTGAAAGGCACAAAAATATCTGTGAAACATTTTAAAGCTACTACTGAAAATTGTTATGTCTTTAATAAAAAAAAAAAAGAAATGACAGAAAAGAACTTAAGTCCCACATGGAGATTCGAACCGGCGACAAAAAAGTGTCCAGCGATTCCACAGGCAGACACCATAGCCACTGCGCCATTAATACTTTTGAAAGAACGGTTAAAATTCTAGGTTATAAAGATCATACAATCAGCAATTTATTTTATTATCCCGATATTGTTCTTTAACATCTACATATTTCTATGCAGAAACATTGAAGGTCACAATATGAATATATTATATTAAAATCATGCAAGAATGGCAGATAATGGGCGAGATTCAGCCCAAAATGTGGCCCAGAAATCGGTTTTTGATTTTTCCGACCGTGATGCACCGTACTCAAAAATCTGAAAAAATTAGGGTATAACAATGATAACATTATGCAACTACTGTAAAAAGAAAAAAGTTGTGCTCGGAAGATGTCAATACGAAATCGATGTTTAAAAATTTTTTTTTCGGTTTTTCATTTTTCATGAATGGAACTTGTAAAGGAAAAATCTGACAAAAGTCCCTAATGTGTACATTCATGGTTAGAATGTGTTAGAATTTTTTTGGAATTCTTGCTCCACATTAATTGGGGAAAATGTGGCAAGAACTGGTTTTTCAATTTTACCCCATAACCACCCTCCCTGTGAAGGTATCGGATTAAAAATTTGTGTGCAATGGTTTTTCATCATCACCTATCGAATGACCCATTGTCGAATAAAATCGGCTCAAGGGCACCTTTGACCCCTTATTCGGCCAGTCCAGTTCCTTCCTCACGTTTATTACGCCTACATTGTTGTACACAAATATAATCACTATCTTTGACCTTTCTTCCTTGATTACAAACCCGAATTCCCATTCCGATACGGTCCATTCACCGTTCTTCTTCTGGATACCAAGTAGCTGTCCACCTTTAGCTCTCCCTTTCTTCTCCTCTCTTGTGGCATATTTCACTCACCAGTCGAATTTCTTATCCAGAGCAGCCTTGAAGCTTTTTAGGTTTTTTCTCTCGATCCACGTTTCTTGTAATAGGATGATGGCGAAATTTTTTAGATATTCCCACACTTCTTTTATCTTTTTTGCCCCTGCCATATTCCACAGAATGAATCTTCTTCCCTCCACTTCCTCCCTGTTGTGCTGACTCTCTCCCGGAAAGAAAGGTCCTCGAAATCTTCCCCATTTTCCTTCCATCTAATCCATTTACCATTTACTTGTATTTTTTGGTATCCTATTCTTACTTTCTGACCCTTTGCCCTTTCTTCTCTTGCTCTTTCCCTTATTTTTATCTGTATCCTTCTTTCCGCCTTTGTTAGGTCATCGTCAATATATATGCTTGTACCTTTCAATTTTCTCCTATTCTCCATGATCTTCTTCTTGTTTTCTAACGTTGTTAGGTTCACCAGTAGCGCCAGGTTGTTGTTGTTTTGGCCTACCCTTATCTTTCTAGCGGATTTCACTGACTCCTTAACTCCTAAATTCCTTTCGATCCAGGCCTCTACTGCTTCATTTAGGACATTTCCCTTTATATCTGCTCCTTTTATTATTATATTCTTCCTTCGCATGGTTCTTTCATTCCTCTCCTTTTTTTCCCACAGCTCTGTTACTTTGCTATCTTCCTCTTTTCCCATCCTTCCATTTTCTGTTTTCCCTATATTTTCCAACCTTTCTATCCTGGTTTCCATCTCGTATCTCCAGTCCCTTTCCTCCATATTTTCTTTCTCCAACGTCGCCACTCTTTCCTCCAGCACTCTATTTTCTGTGATCCATTCCTCCATCCTTCTCTTCAACTCTTCCTTTAGTTCAGTGATATTATTTCTTAGGCCCTTATTTATTTCCTCCAGCCTTCTACTTTGATTTTCTGGGCATCCTAATATTCTACCCTCCATTTCTTGTAACTGCCTACCTTCCTCTCCGTTTTTCTCGCGGTTATCTTTCTTCTTTTCCTCGTCCTCTCCTCCACCGTTAGTATTTCCTTCTCTCCTAGAGGCATTGTCCCCCCGCGTTTCAAACAGTTTTGAGATACTTCTCTCTTTTCCACTATCTGCCTTTAGCTTCTCACAAGGAGAGGACCCCAACTGTCCGACTTTGATTTTAACGAGGCTTTGCAAGACGATAGCATATAGGTCCCTAATGATATGTGTAAAATATTAGCCGTAGTTATGCAGTAGTTTTAAAGATATAAGCGATTAAAGTTCATCCCTCTTCATATACTATAAATGTAAATTGAGTTACAACAGCTTTGTTGGGTCGGTGGCAACGGTTTAAGGCTCACGACCCGAACGTCGCACAGTGGTTTAAAATGCGATTCTAGCTGTGCAAAAGTCTTTTACGTATGTAATTACGTAATTAATAGTTATTAATAGTGTTTACGTGATTAATAGTGTTTCTTTATTTGTTATTTTTAATGTTATTTCTACTTATTTATAATTATTTTTTATTTGTTTGTTATGTAAATAAAAAAATAGCATTTCTCGGTGAAACTTTGTATTAACTGATTCTATCCATATTATGTACAATAGAAGAAAATATTACAAACATATAAATGTAGTGACGCACGCACACAGGCATACACACACACACACACACACACAAATACGCACGCGCGCGCGCACACACTCGCACACACACACACACAAAATAATCTTATTTCAATCAGAATCTGATTCGCAATCGCCGCTTTCAACTTCTGCTAACTCTTCTTGCTCATGACATTCCATATTCGGGGGATCAGTATTTTCTAAAAGAGCAATAACATCCGGTGTTAATGCTGACAAATTCAGGTCTTCCAAAATGTGAACATGATGGACCAGGTTGGCATTCAGTTTCAGAAACAGTATCTTTCAAAAACGGCAATTTCAAATTGACATCCAGCCAGGAAGTATTAGAAGAAAGTCACTTAAAACTCGATGTTTCGCCTTCCATTTTTTGGCAATTGCTCCACAAAATATCATCACAATTGTTTTATTTGTTTTCTTTCATCTTCACAGCAATTTTCACGCTTAAATTTGTTTGAAATATAAGCTAATAAAACTGTTTCTTTTGCCACATCTTTTACGTTTCTCCATTGATCAAATAACTCTCTTCTTGATATTACGTTATGTTCTGAAAAATACATTAATATTTCAATAACCGGCAAAAACCAGCAAAAATTTTAATGAAATACTGTTAATGTACATGTTAAACTACCAGGAAATCTAAACAGAACCGTACTTCCTAATGCTTCACACTACATTTCTCATATATAAATACTAGTATTAATTGATCATGACTGGAATATGTGCCTATTTATTCTAAATAAGTAATTAGAATTAATTATTAATTAATTATTCAGTGTAATATCTGTATTGTACTTACCTTCTAATATATGATCCATATTTTGTTTTAAATATTTAGCACTTTTTAAAGGAAAAATCACTTCTTTCTAATTGCACGAATAGCACCAGATAGCTGAAGGTCTCTTAATTTCCTTTCCTTCTTGCATATTGATATATGCCTGTATTTATACATATACATTTGTAATAATATTTTCTTCTATTGTATATAATATGGATATAATCAGTTAATACAAAGTTTCCCCGAGAAATGCTATTTTTTTATTTACATAACAAACAAATAAAAAATAATTATAAATAAGTAGGAATAACATTAAAAATAACAAATAAAGAAACACTATTAATCACGTAAAACTATTAATAACTATTAATTACGTAATTACATACGTAAAAGACTTTTGCACAGCTAGAATCGCATTTTAAACCACTGTGCGTCGTACGTTCGAGTCCCCCATGACGGGTAATTTTTTTATTTTATTTTAATTTGATAACATTGCACACAATGAAGAATAACAATTATCGTACACTTGCAATGTATACATTTACATTATGTACGTTTCGGACCTCGCAAACTGTCTTTTTACAGCTCTTCGAAATATTTAATCTTCAAAGTCCTCGAAGACAATTCAAACTGTATAGCTAGCTAAATAAAAGTTAGTTAATTTTAAACCGTTAGAGGAAGCATTAGTCGTGCGTTTTTTAAGGCGTACAATCTTAATTTTACAGGGCTTACTGCACAGTCCGAAAAAGCATCTGTTTCGGAAAGTTTCCGTTTTTTCAGCCACGCGGGTGCCACTTTTCTTTACTTTTAATGGCCTAGGTCTCTGGAATCCTTACCCTGCAGTTTGATTTAATTCCGTATTTTCGATGTACTTTCAATAGCGATTGCCATGCAGCGAGCCTAGAATATGAGTCTGGAAACCATGTGTTTCGTGCGCAATTTCATCAAATTAAAATAGAAAAAAAAATTGTCCGTCACGGGGACTCGAACGCAAGATGTTTGGCTCGTGAGCCTTAAACCGCAGTCACTGCGCCACCACAGCTGTTGTAACCAGATTCACATTTATAGTATAAAAACAGGTACAAACTTTAATCGCTTATATTTTTAAAACTACTGCATAACTACGGCTAATATTTTACACATATCATTAGGGACCTACATGCTATCATCTTGCAAAGCCTCGTTAAAATCGAAGTCGGACAGTTGGGGTCCTCTCCTTGTCAGCGTTGGTGGGTCGTCCCCTCGCTGTCCTTTGCACTTTTCTTGCCTCCACCGCTCCTTCATCCTCTCTCCATGGTTTTGTTCTCCGCCACTGTGTCCTCAGCGCCACTATGCGGGCCTTTCCTCTCACCTAACCTCACTCTCGGGCCATTTTCGGTTTGTGGCTGAGAATTTTTCGCTCGATCCGACGCTTTACCCGTTCTTTCCCTGAAGCTCCTACTAGCTCTTTATCTGCCTCTCAGCTCCTTTGATTACCGGGTTATTGCAATTCTCGAAAACAACACTTCCACGATACACAGCCACCAAGCACCACTTTGTCGCCTCCTTAATTCTATATATATTTATATGTATATACGTATTTACACCTTATACCTAATTTTATGAGGAACTTCAGAAATTAAAAGAAAAATCTAATTAAGTGTGGCTGCTTAGCTATGGTCGGCAATGCACTTCTTCGGTGCAGCATTGCTGGTTCCCGGAGAGCTTTGGGAAGCCATTCCTGAATCATCCGATGAATCTGGTAGCGTCTTTTCCCCTACTGGCGTGCTTGTCGAGGGCAGGCCGGGTCGGAGTGAGGTCTGGAAACCCAAAATGTTGGTTCCCGACTGCACCTCAGTGATTCTTAGCCCTGACCCGGACTTTGGGGGTGCCCGGGCGGACAAGCTCCAGTTTAGTGGGGATCCGTAAGCTTCTCCGGAAGTCAGCATGCCGATGGCTTGATTAATCGTTGCCTCATGTTGTGGTTCCGGATTCATCAGGGCTTGATACAATCCCTACGTCGTGGACAGGCGTACGGCATTTAATTTATCCATTCTATATCTGTACGACGCCATGGATCGCCCTCGCACTATTGATCTCGATCCCCTCTTTAGATCTATCAGCTTCTCCGCTAGGTTGAGTTGCTGCGCCGTAAGGGAGTAGAGCTTGTCGGTAGTCTCATTGTACCGAGAGTGAATAATATACGTCGAAATATACGTGCGGATCCCCTTTACGGGGATTACTTCTATATCGAGGTAATCCTCGTTGGTATATTGCCGGAAGTTTCTCTCCCAGCGGACACCAATCAGCCCTGCTACCTCTTTATCTGTCGCAGCCACCCTTTGTATCTCTTCGTCGAAACTATCCCGCCTTGGCTGCTGTTCTTCTCGTTTCGGTGGCGGTGGTAAAATCTCGGTTTCGGCATCCGAGATGTCTATTACCTCCGGATCTCTCTCTTGTACTTCTACGTGTGAATCCGGTTCTAGGTCGTACAGTGCGTGTAAATTACCCTTTCCTGCACCGGGTAGTCTTTCAATTATTATCGAACATTCTTTTATTACCTTTGTAATTTTTCCGCACCACTCATCTTTGTGGTCGCGTGGGTACACTGGCCGGTTCTGCCTTCTCCTCCTCAACGTCTTCCGCCTGGTCGTTGTGGGTTGATCGAGGTGGCGAACTAATCATCGGCGATCCCGCACTGCACGGTGGCGAGGTGGTACACCTTGAGCGTGGTGGTGAAGGGCCATCCTTTGTGTCTTTTTATACAATCCAGGAGAGTGGCTCTTCTTTCGTGGGTTATTATTAAATGTACATTGATTTGTATTATCTTAAGCTCGTGTAGTCTTAGTTTCTTTGATGTGTTTGTTTTGTGTAAGTCTGGCATGATTTTACCACTTAATATCTAAAATTTTCTCGATGACATATATTTTAGTTGCATTTGCTGCAATATTTTCGGCTAACTAAGCTATTTGAACGCTTTTGTTACTGATATGGTGTTTTTGATATCTTCGAAGAATGATGCTTGATGTGTTGGAATGGAATTTGTGTGTGCTTGTGGATGGTTTAGATTGAAGTGTTTGTTGCTGTTGTTGTTGTTCGTCGGTATTGTGGCTAGGTGTTTTAGTTGAGGCTACTAAGCTGTATGATATATTGTAGCCATTGTTTAGGAAAGGATTTGTGAACTTCGGGTCGTGATAAGGATCTGGAGACAGTGGCATTATTTTTTGAGTTTTATTCCTTTTTTACAAATGGGTAAAGGATTACAAGGATTGGATAATTCTATTCGGTAGAGCAAAATTTCATAAAATAGATCAAGCTTGACAAAGGGACTTGCAATTTATTCAGAAAGACGTGAATCTACCAATATACCGCGTAACTCGAATCTATTTAAATTCGACAACTATCCCGTTTCGTTCTGTCTAAGTCGTCTCGGGCGTCCAGGATGTTCTCTGTACTCTCTCGTTTTACACGAGGACCCAGGAACACTCCCGTACTCTCCCGTTCGTCCAGGATATGCTCTGTACTCTCTCGTCCAAGACGAGGACCCAGGAACACTCCCGTACTCTCCCGTTTCCCCCTCTAAGCAGGCGTCCAGCTATTCACCGTACTCTCCTACCAGAGAGGCCCTACGGCTAACCGAGAGCGGCCGATGGTATTACCTCGTCCTCTCTCTCTCGTCGCAGAAGAAGAATTCTGTAGCGTTGTGTAGGGACAAAGGTTTATGGTCCGTCCTCAATGGATGGGCTCAATATATATTTTTAACTTGAAATTTTCATATACATCTGGCCCCGCAAGTCTAGGACCGTCCGCGGTAGACGGGGACCGGGTCATAAACCATCAGAGAGAGAAAACCATTGTCTAGGTGAGACTTCGCCTCGAGGCGGCTGGGCATTGGAGAGTGTTAGCCAGATGTGGAATTTTCCATGGCAAAACGCCTCCATTGTTTACAGACGTCTCGAGGCAACTTCGACAATTTTGCGAATTCACCTAGACAAGGTAAGAAGACAACTCTCCCTTACTCTCGGGTCACCGAGAGGAAGGGATGAAAAAAAGTCTTCGAGAGAAGGGGGAAGACCGAGAGGTCTTAAGGGCCGACACGCGGTCTCCCGTGACAGAAAGATTAGAAATTACGCCCCGAATTACAAAGGAGAGTTCAGTGTAAATTATATGTAAATACAGTTGCCGGATCGAATAATAAAGAAAAAAGAACTCGACAAGTCGCGAGTGAATATAACCCGTATACCTATACGTTGCAAGCCCTATTTTATACCCGCTCGTTGCTACCCTTGGTCGTGAAAATCAACAGTCGCGTTGTCAAGCTTGCTCTCGCGAATCGCGCCTCGCTCCTCGCGACTCCCTTCCGCGGTCCATTGCTGATCTCCGAAGCTTCTCGATGCTTCTAGATGCTTCTCGATGCGTCTCGATGCGTCTCGATGCCTCCAGAGGCCTCTCGAAACCTCCCGAAGCTCGTCGCTTCGAGCCTTTATAATATTCGCCATGCTACAATATTATTTTTTATTAAGTTGTTATAAGCTTTAGCTTTTTCTCCTAATTGGCTTGTAAGACCCCACTCCAGCAAGGCGCCGAGGTACATAGGCGTTCTCACGCACGTCTTTCGTCAAGGGGACAATTCCTGCAGGGAGGGAGAAAGATGACCCTCACCCCTACGGGGCGTTTTTGGGGAGAGGAGGTCCTCGAAAGATCCAGCAATAGCGGAGAAGAAAGAATTAGCAATGCAGTCGATAGACAGTCGTTATAGAGTCGACACAGAGTCGACACAGAATCGTCACGGGGTCACCATATAGTCGTCAAAGAGTCGACGTCGTCGCGACGCCTTGTACTCGTCGAGAGAACACTCTGACAATTAGAAAAGTGACGACGTCGCGAAGAAACATTAGTAATATTTGTATAATTGGTGCAAAACGAAATAATTGTATATATTATATGTTGTATTTATCAAAGAATATTTATACACGCCTATATTATATCAATATATTATGGTAACGCGACGTGAAATTCGAATACCCCGGAGGAGCGCCAGGTACCTCGCCCGGAGGTCCCGCGTCCCTCTACCCGACCTTTTACCCTCTTTCCGCCGGGAGCGACCTTGATTGGTCAGGCCCGGAAGCGGAAAGAGGGATATAAGGAGGCCCTTTTCTGGATAACGACAGAGACACAAAAGAACACAGGTTGTCACGACAGTTCAGTCGACACACAGACATAGGAGTTTCGATAGTGTACGGTGATCCGACCCACACACTCTCGCAGAATACACCATCTGGAAGTGCTCTCTGCGCGAAGATCACCAGCAAGGCTAAAACTGCAAACCAGAAGCCATCAAATACCCACCAACGGCGCGACCATCCAGCCAAACCATCAACTTCGAGGACGACCACCAAGGCAGCCCAGGCTCCAGCCTGGCGCTACAACAACAAACACCCGACCCATGGGCCAACCCGAAAAGAACCTCGCATAGGGACGGCGACCCCTACGTGATTTCCAAGAAAAGATCCGTCTCTCTGTCGGATTCAAATGCCAAAACCACCGCAACAGGCAGCAGAAACGTAAGTATTGACACCGAAATCCCACTAAAAAACAGATTGAGCATCTTCGCTCGCTCTTTTGAACCCGATCCATCCACTCCACAACAACCCTCCTCAGAACCACCCCCACCAGCTGAATCCCACAAAAATAGGCCACATCCACTATACGTACACGACAACCTCAACTTTGTTAAACTCATCGAAGTCTTAAGACACAAATATGATAATAGATTCTCCACGAAAAACGGCCACACCAAATTAAAAATCCTTTTTGTTAACATTGACGATTTCTCCTCCTTCAAGGATTCCTGTGGAAAGGAAAATATTGAATTCCATACATACGCACCCCAATTTGAAAAACTCACCTCAGTGGTCGTAAAAGGCCTCCTCAATTTTCCAGTAGACTCAATCTTGGCCTCAATTTAGGAACAGGGCCTACACCCCACAAACTGTATAGAACTTCCCACTAAATCACCTCAACCGTTTTTCAAGATAACGTTCAAGACTGGCACCACCCTCGCCAAAATTAACAAAATCCGATTCATCAATAGCCTGAAAGTATATTGGGAAAAATTTGATACTAAAAAACCATTTATCCAATGCTTCCGGTGCCAGGCCCACGGACACACCTCCAGTAATTGCAATAAATAACCAAAGTGCCTAAAGTGTGCCGAACCCCACGACACACGTACCTGCCTCAAAACCCGCGATACACCTGCTAAATGCACAAACTGTGCAGGAGACCACCCGGCAAACTATAGCCGATGCCCAGCCCTATTGACTTTTCTAGCCAAAAGAAAATCCCCATCACACCCAGACCCAAAACCCCTACTTAGCTTCCCAATAATGCCTCCACCAACACTACCACACAATAAACCCACCTTCAGAATCCCAACAAACCTCCCCATCCAACACAATACCTATGCCCAGGCCACCAGCCAGCAAACCCCCGCGCCCACCACTCCAGAAAACATCTTAGAGAACCTAGCAGCCGTCAAATCCACCGACTTAAAACAATTTCTTAAAATTCTTGAACTTATCAAGATCCACTACTTACCATGCACTAATAACATTGAAAGAGTCCAGGCTATCATCGAAATCATACAACAACTCGATGGCTAACTCCTCACCCCACCTAAACATCCTCCTTTGGAACGCCACTAGCCTCTCACCAAAAGCACCCGAGCTACACAACTTTCTAACTAGACACAACATCTACATAGCTTTAATTACCGAAACATGGCTCCTCCCCAACATCGGACTCACCATCCCAAATTACACCATAGTCAGAAAAGATAGACCATCTTCGCATGGCAATAGAGGTGGAGGGGTCTTCATAGCCACCCAGTATTCAGTCCATATAGAACCCACCTTCCAACCCAACACAGGTAACATAGAATCCACTTACGTCAAAGTTAAAATAAAACCCAACACGATTCTCACGATTGGAACTGCCTATTCCCTTCCCAAGAACAAAATCACAAATGCAGAACTCGATAACATCACACAAAGTCTCCCCTCCAAATTATTCCTAATTGGAAGCGACTTCAACGCCAAACATAACACCTGGAACAACATAAACAGAAACACAAATGGCTCCACCATCTACAACCATGCCCTAAACAACAATTACAACATCCTCCATAGCCCATCCTATACGTACAAACAACCCAACAAAACCCCTTCCAACATTGACATATTCCTCACAAATATTCCCAACCAACACTGCTGCTCTTCCATAAATAACCTTGCATCAAACCACCTTCCTAATCCTCAAGATAAACACCAACAAACCTCCAACCACGCCCAGCAAAACAATAATCAGTGACTGGAAAAAGTTCCATGACTCCTGTAAAAACTACTCCATTAACCCCCAACCCGTTCCTGGAGAAAACATCGGGCATGAGATCCACAGACTCCAGAAATTCATACATAAAACATTCACCAACTCATCCAAAACCAAAATAGATACTCCAAACTCCATCAACCAAGACCCAAATATAACCTCCTTGATCAACATCAGAAACTGGGCCAGACGGAAACACCAACGCTCAGGCCATCCCTATTACAAACTCCTTCGCAACATACTAACCACCAAAATACAGAACACCATTAGAGACAACAGAAACAAAGCCTGGCGAAAAAACTCAGCAAGATCAAGACCCCTAACCACACCCTCTGGCAAACCTATAAGCCCATAAATTCCAAACCCAAATCCTTCACTGCTCTCTCCTCTGGTCAGCAAACATTCTTCACGGACCTGGAAAAAGCAGAGGCATTAGCCGAACACTTCTTCCACGTCCATGAGGACGCCTTCCTCCTCAAGTCTCCCATCGAAAAACACATTAACACAACACCAACAGACAATGAAAATCCCATAAATCCCTTCCTCCCATTCTCGCATAACAACATAGTAGACATCATCAAAAAACTTTCAACTAATAAAGCACCTGGTATGGACAAAATTTCCGCCCCCATGCTGAAAAACTTCCCACCAAAAATCACGATCCAACTCTTCTACATATACAGGGAATGTTACCTGCAGTCGTACTTCCCTGAAATATGGAAGACAGCTATGATCATCCCAATTCCCAAACCCAGAAGACAAAAAAACCAAGTAGAAAGCTACCACCCCATCAGTTTACTCTCCATCCTCAGCAAAATCTATGAAAAACTCATAAATAAACCAACTCCAAAACTTCCTACATAAAAACAAGATTCTCCAAAATGAACAATTTGGCTTCTGACAAAATCACTCCATCATACCCCAAATCCTAAGAATCTCCGAATACACAACCATAGAACTTAACAAAAACAGACTAGTACAAATGGCCATCTTAGACTTGCAGAAAGCCTTCGACTCTGTATGGCATCTGGGTTTGATCCACAAACTAATAAAGCTAAAAACCCCTCCGCACCTCATTAAAGTAATTGAAAACTACCTGGCAAGCAGGAAACTAATAGTTAAAATCCAAAACACCTACTCCCATCCTAAACCTGCCCGAGCAGGAGTACCCCAAGGCTCAGTACTCGGATCCACACTATTCTTCATTTACATTAATGACCTACCCAAAAATCCTCACACTCACCTCACTATTTTTGCTGATGACACAGCCATTTACACATCCTCCTGGTCAAGCACACAAGCCACCAAATACCTCCAAAATCACTTAGACATGCTAACTCAATACTACAACTCCTGGAAGTTCAAAATAAACGCACATAAATCCAAATCAATCCAATTCTCCCGTGAACAAAAACACCCTCCAAACCAACTCCACATTAACTCCCAACCCATAACCGGGCATAATGAAATCAAATACCTGGGAGTCATCCTCGATTCCAAACTCACCTGGGCAAGGGCAACCTCGGCTAAAGAACACCTAGCCTATATTCTAATTAGGAAACTCTACCCATTCCTTGCACTAAATAGTAACCTAAACACAAGAATCAGACTAACCATATACAAAGTTTGCGTATGACCAGTACTCCTATACGGACACCAAATCTGGGCTGCCGCAGCAAAACACACATCAACAAACTACAAGTAATCCAAAACAAGTTCCTCCTTAAACCCTCCCAGAGAAACCACTACCTCACGACTCCATGAAATAGCCAACATTAGCACAATACAAACACACATCACCAACTCCCTTAGCACCACATACAACCATAACCACTCAAACCCGCTAGTGGCAAACCTTGGTAAGTATAATATCCCTGACATTCCTCTAAAACTAAAAATCAAACTCCCCAAGCAAGTCCTTGATAGCTAATATCTAACCAACCTATGTAGTTACACATGCCCAGCAGGTTTTTTAAAAGGGTCTAGCCGAATAAGGGGGTCAAAAGTGCCCTTGAGCCGATTTTATTCGACGATGGGTCATTTGATAGGTGATGAAAAACCATTACACACAAATTTTAAATCCGATACCTTCACCGGGAGGGTAGTTATAGGGTAAAATCGAAAAATCAGTTTTTGCCTCATTTTCCCCAATTAATGTAGTGCAAAAATTCCAAAAAAATTCTGACACAT